>CALYLW010000310.1:290116-802616 GCA_944989445.1 Ampullaceana balthica | reverse complement strand
TGTATCATTAAATGAACATCTCACCTGTTTGACGTTTTTACTCTAGCCTCAAAGTCTGGTTCTTTTACTGGAGGGATCATCATCATCAATTTGATGGCCTTGTTTATTATCGTCATAATTATATTCTTATGGAAATACCACTACCTCCCACCCCACAATCTCACACAAAATATTAATGGTGATTTTTTAAAAAAAAGCACTCGAAAAACAAACTTGTGAATGATCAAAATGTTGGCAATAAAAATTCTGCATTTGCCCCCACCACCACCCCCCCCCAAAGAAACAACTACAAAACAAACAAAAACAAACAAAAACAACAACAATATTTTTTTTAAACGCCACCTCTGCGTGTAATATAAAGATGAAAATGTTGTCTGCCTCTGACGGATAAGGTCCAACCCCTTCCAAAGCCGCTGCGTAAAAGCAATGTAAACATGTCTGTGACGTAATAGTGTCAGCAGTGCTGCAGAGTAGGTGGAGTTTTTGGTAGTAAGCCAAGTTTGTTTAATACATGGGAGTGGGAACTATCTTGGCACACCAATGGAGCACCAACTCTAGCGATGGCACTTTGAGTTCACTTTTTAATGTTCTTGTTCATTTTTTCAACTACAGGCTCTAAGCTAGGAAAATATTCATCATTATTATCAGAAGCGTAACTGGGTTTTTCGCGCCCTTCATCATCATCATTTGTCCTTTGAGTTCCTTGTGGAACATAGGGCCTCTGTCAAAGCTCGCCACTCTACACGGTCCCTTGCCAGTCGCTTCAGTTCTTCCCAGCTCTTCCCAGTCCTTCCAGCCTCGTCCAACATGCTCCGTCTCCATGTACGCTTGGGTCTTCCTCGTTGTCGCTTGCCCTGGGGGTTCCAATCTAAGGCCTGCCTAGCCCGGCTGTTATCTTTCGCGCCCTTGGCAAATGTATATTAAAAAATCCAACAGGTAAGAAAATACTAAATTTGAATAAATTGAAGGACTAGCTCTCGGCGCACTTGGCAACTGCCCCGATGCCAAGTCGTAGTTACGCCTCTGATTATTATGATCAACTGCCCCGATGCCAAGTCGTAGTTACGCCTCTGATTATTATGATCAACTGCCCCGATGCCAAGTCGTAGTTACGCCTCTGATTATTATGATCAACTGCCCCGATGCCAAGTCGTAGTTACGCCTCTGATTATTATGATCAAATTGCCATCATTTCAAATTTTCCTAATCTTTTTAACAGGAAAATGCCGTGCAAATAAAAATATTTATATGCATGAATCAGACTGTTGCATTTATGTGGTGTAGCTATAGGGCTATAGGGTATGTGCCACTCAGTGGCGTAGCCATAACATATGTGTCACTCAAAGGCGTAGCCATAGGATATGTGTCACTCAGGACAAATCAAAATTTGTAGGGCTGTTATCGATTAATTTAAATTTAATCGTTAACTTTTTGAAAAATTATCGATTAATTAATCGATAATTTCGATTAAAGCCAAAAATAGAAATTTATGACGTCATTAAACTGAACATTTCTCACGGACATTGAAAAATGTTGAATATTTTGAACTAAATTTTATGACAATGTGTTGATACTTGTTCGGATGTTTGTGCTGAAGGTGGTACGTCAGCGATGTATTTGATCCTTTAAAAGAGAATTGTTTATGGCAGTGAACACAGTAAACTTTTTCACCTGTCTGCCGGTCCACATAGAGTAATAAAATAAATTATAATATTACGCGGGAGAAGTTTGTATGTAAAGAACTATATAAATTATTATTAATAATTAATTATTTATTAATACAAAAATTTAAAAATATTATAAATATTTTCTTTAAATTTAATCGAATTTGTATCGATTAAAATAATTTTAATCGATAAAAAATTTTTAACGATTAATCGAGAAATTAATCGTTAATTTCCGCAGCCCTAAAAATTTGTTAAACCCCCACCTACCGAAAAAATCCGCGGTTGCCTGAATATAATTTCAATTTTATTCATTTATTTTGAAGTGTTGGTGATGGAGGATTTGGTTGTATTAAAGTGCGTCTCATAGACAACTGAAGCGATAGATTAAACTTTTGTGTTACCTCTTACTTTTACAGACATTCCATCTATTCAGATGATTATTGCATCCTACCTTATCCATGGTGGTTAATGTCTTGTCTTGCAATTTAAATATAGTTTAAAAAGTAGATGGTCTGTTGATTTTCCTGGTTTGGTCAGGCAACACATTCCACGCCCGAATTCCAGACGGGAAGAATGTGTGTTCGTTCTTGCATAATTAGGAAATATGTTTTTTTTTAAAATCCCTTATGTCTCTCTGGATGTTGAAAATATTATATGTGTTTTATTTCCAAATTAGAATTAATTGCCTGATTAGCCTAATGTATTATTACTAGTGCTGCGGAAATTAACGATTAATTTATCGATTAATTGTAAAAAATGTAATCGATTAAAATTTGATTAAAATTTCAGAATTTTTTTTCCAATTTATCTACTTTGGAATCTCAGATCCCTTACATCAGTGGTCCCCAACCTTTTTATCGCCGCAGACCGGGCATCATTTGATAATTTTACCACGGCCACTGATGCCCCCTTCCCCACCCGCGCACCACTTTATGAATAGGAATGGAGAATGATTGTTCATTATATAGATTATTTAGATTTGATCGCTTTAATTTATTTGTATTTAAACATCCTTTCACAATAAATACAGTTACATCAAAAATGAATGTAAAGTGATTTATCATTTATCACACTGAAACGGTAATACTATGAGAACCTGGAGCCTGTTCTTCTGCAACTGTACTGTTCTATCTGGGATAATAGGAGACTATCATACCAAAAGTGCTCAGCATTTTTTTCCTTTTAATTGTAATTTTTTTAAAAACTTTTTTTTTAAATTTAATTTATTTTATATTTTATTTTAAACCTCTGTCAATGCAGAAAACCTTGCATCACACAGATGGGGTGTAGGGAACCTTGCATCACACAGATGGGATGTAGGGAACCTTGCATCACACAGATGGGGTGTAGGGAACCTTGCATCACACAGATGGGATGTAGGGAACCTTGCATCACACAGATGGGATGTAGGGAACCTTGCATCACACAGATGGGATGTAGGGAACCTTGCATCACACAGATGGGATGTAGGGAACCTTGCATCACACAGATGGGATGTAGGGAACCTTGCATCACATAGATGGGGTGTAGGGAACCTTGCATCACACAGATGGGGTGTAGGGAAACTTGCATCACACAGATGGGATGTAGGGAACCTTGCATCACACAGATGGGGTGTAGAAAATGGCAATGGGGATTTAAGTGCTAATAATGGTGGCAATCTTAGAATATTCCACCATGATGACTTGAATCGAGAATATCGCCTGAGTTGTCTCGAAAGAAGTTTTAATGTCAACGTTATTTGCAATTTCTAGCGGTTAATCTTCTTCTTGCACAGACATGCAAGATTCTCCTGGTTTGTTGACAATTAGATCGTGGGCCATATCTTATTGGGAAGGAGCATTTTAAATCTTTTAATAGCACAGACAGCTGATCACGCACCAACTGAGACAATGAATGCTCAATCTCAATCCCAACTAAAATGCCCGGTACTGTTTGAAATATATCTAAAATGACTATGTTCACACGCCAGCTCCACAACTCCAGTTTGGCTTTAAATGCAGCTGATTGGTTTTCCAAGTTGAAAACAGTTTTCATTTTCCCCTGAATGGACATTTATTGAGATCATTGACCTGGTAGAATATGGCACACAGGTAATGGACATATTGAGTTCATTGAGCTGGCAGAATATGGCACACAGGTAATGGACATATTGAGTTCATTGAGCTGGCAGAATATGGCACACAGGTAATCAAGTTTGTCGACCCATATCCTGTCAATGAAATGTGCTGCCAGCAGTGACTTCTTTCTGAGAGATATCTTAGCAATTGCTCTCATTAGTCAAATACTCTGGTTAGCTATTTTCCTCTGGATCAACATCTTTCTTCTGCGTACAAGAGAAGGCATCTGAGCTGAGCTTTGCCCTCCTCACAAAGCTGCTCCAATAAAGGGCTTTTTCTTTGATATCTGAGCTGAGCTTTGCCCTCCTCACAAAGCTGCTCCAATAAAGGGCTTATTCTTTGATATCTGAGCTGAGCTTTGCCCTCCTCACAAAGCTGCTCCAATAAAGGGCTTTTTCTTTGATATCTGAGCTGAGCTTTGCCCTCCTCACAAAGCTCCTCCAATAAAGGGCTTTTTCTTTGATATCTGAGCTGAGCTTTGCCCTCCTCACAAAGCTGCTCCAATAAAGGGCTTTTTCTTTGATATCTGAGCTGACATTTGCCCTCCTCACAAAGCTGCTCCAATAAAGGGCTTTTTCTTTGATGTGGTCAATAACTTTAACTACACCAATCAATACGCTGTTAAATTCGGCAGACATTTTTTGCTTTGCCGTCATCTCCCGTTAATTCACTCTCAGGTTCCAACTCCTAAATCTGATCAGATAAGCCAGATTGTCGTCCGGTCAGTGCAGCAGCTCCATCTTAGTTGTCCTGATATAAAACCACCCAGTTTCCAGTGACTAGAACAGTTCCGCTCTTGTGGTGCTGGTTGTTCAAGTAGAACAGTTCCGCTCTTGTGGTGCTGGTTGTTCAAGTAGAACAGTTCCGCTCTTGTGGTGCTGGTTGTTCAAGTAGAACAGTTCCGCTCTTGTGGTGCTGGTTGTTCAAGTAGAACAGTTCCGCTCTTGTGGTGCTGGTTGTTCAAGTAGAACAGTTCCGCTCTTGTGGTGCTGGTTGTTCAAGTAGAACAGTTCCGCTCTTGTGGTGCTGGTTGTTCAAGTAGAACAGTTCCGCTCTTGTGGTGCTGGTTGTTCAAGTAGAACAGTTCCGCTCTTGTGGTGCTGGTTGTTCAAGTAGAACAGTTCCGCTCTTGTGGTGCTGGTTGTTCAAGTAGAACAGTTCCGCTCTTGTGGTGCTGGTTGTTCAAGTAGAACAGTTCCGCTCTTGTGGTGCTGGTTGTTCAAGTAGAACAGTTCCGCTCTTGTGGTGCTGGTTGTTCAAGTAGAACAGTTCCGCTCTTGTGGTGCTGGTTGTTCAAGTAGAACAGTTCCGCTCTTGTGGTGCTGGTTGTTCAAGTAGAACAGTTCCGCTCTTGTGGTGCTGGTTGTTCAAGTAGAACAGTTCCGCTCTTGTGGTGCTGGTTGTTCAAGTAGAACAGTTCCGCTCTTGTGGTGCTGGTTGTTCAAGTAGAACAGTTCCGCTCTTGTGGTGCTGGTTGTTCAAGTAGAACAGTTCCGCTCTTGTGGTGCTGGTTGTTCAAGTAGAACAGTTCCGCTCTTGTGGTGCTGGTTGTTCAAGTAGAACAGTTCCGCTCTTGTGGTGCTGGTTGTTCAAGTAGAACAGTTCCGCTCTTGTGGTGCTGGTTGTTCAAGTAGAACAGTTCCGCTCTTGTGGTGCTGGTTGTTCAAGTAGAACAGTTCCGCTCTTGTGGTGCTGGTTGTTCAAGTAGAACAGTTCCGCTCTTGTGGTGCTGGTTGTTCAAGTAGAACAGTTCCGCTCTTGTGGTGCTGGTTGTTCAAGTAGAACAGTTCCGCTCTTGTGGTGCTGGTTGTTCAAGTAGAACAGTTCCGCTCTTGTGGTGCTGGTTGTTCAAGTAGAACAGTTCCGCTCTTGTGGTGCTGGTTGTTCAAGTAGAACAGTTCCGCTCTTGTGGTGCTGGTTGTTCAAGTAGAACAGTTCCGCTCTTGTGGTGCTGGTTGTTCAAGTAGAACAGTTCCGCTCTTGTGGTGCTGGTTGTTCAAGTAGAACAGTTCCGCTCTTGTGGTGCTGGTTGTTCAAGTAGAACAGTTCCGCTCTTGTGGTGCTGGTTGTTCAAGTAGAACAGTTCCGCTCTTGTGGTGCTGGTTGTTCAAGTAGAACAGTTCCGCTCTTGTGGTGCTGGTTGTTCAAGTAGAACAGTTCCGCTCTTGTGGTGCTGGTTGTTCAAGTAGAACAGTTCCGCTCTTGTGGTGCTGGTTGTTCAAGTAGAACAGTTCCGCTCTTGTGGTGCTGGTTGTTCAAGTAGAACAGTTCCGCTCTTGTGGTGCTGGTTGTTCAAGTAGAACAGTTCCGCTCTTGTGGTGCTGGTTGTTCAAGTAGAACAGTTCCGCTCTTGTGGTGCTGGTTGTTCAAGTAGAACAGTTCCGCTCTTGTGGTGCTGGTTGTTCAAGTAGAACAGTTCCGCTCTTGTGGTGCTGGTTGTTCAAGTAGAACAGTTCCGCTCTTGTGGTGCTGGTTGTTCAAGTAGAACAGTTCCGCTCTTGTGGTGCTGGTTGTTCAAGTAGAACAGTTCCGCTCTTGTGGTGCTGGTTGTTCAAGTAGAACAGTTCCGCTCTTGTGGTGCTGGTTGTTCAAGTAGAACAGTTCCGCTCTTGTGGTGCTGGTTGTTCAAGTAGAACAGTTCCGCTCTTGTGGTGCTGGTTGTTCAAGTAGAACAGTTCCGCTCTTGTGGTGCTGGTTGTTCAAGTAGAACAGTTCCGCTCTTGTGGTGCTGGTTGTTCAAGTAGAACAGTTCCGCTCTTGTGGTGCTGGTTGTTCAAGTAGAACAGTTCCGCTCTTGTGGTGCTGGCTGTTCAAGTAGAACAGTTCCGCTCTTGTGGTGCTGGCTGTTCAAGTAGAACAGTTCCGCTCTTGTGGTGCTGGCTGTTCAAGTAGAACAGTTCCGCTCTTGTGGTGCTGGCTGTTCAAGTAGAACAGTTCCGCTCTTGTGGTGCTGGCTGTTCAAGTAGAACAGTTCCGCTCTTGTGGTGCTGGCTGTTCAAGTAGAACAGTTCCGCTCTTGTGGTGCTGGCTGTTCAAGTAGAACAGTTCCGCTCTTGTGGTGCTGGCTGTTCAAGTAGAACAGTTCCGCTCTTGTGGTGCTGGTTGTTCAAGTAGAACAGTTCCGCTCTTGTGGTGCTGGTTGTTCAAGTAGAACAGTTCCGCTCTTGTGGTGCTGGTTGTTCAAGTAGAACAGTTCCGCTCTTGTGGTGCTGGTTGTTCAAGTAGAACAGTTCCGCTCTTGTGGTGCTGGCTGTTCAAGTAGAACAGTTCCGCTCTTGTGGTGCTGGCTGTTCAAGTAGAACAGTTCCGCTCTTGTGGTGCTGGCTGTTCAAGTAGAACAGTTCCGCTCTTGTGGTGCTGGCTGTTCAAGTAGAACAGTTCCGCTCTTGTGGTGCTGGCTGTTCAAGTAGAACAGTTCCGCTCTTGTGGTGCTGGCTGTTCAAGTAGAACAGTTCCGCTCTTGTGGTGCTGGCTGTTCAAGTAGAACAGTTCCGCTCTTGTGGTGCTGGCTGTTCAAGTAGAACAGTTCCGCTCTTGTGGTGCTGGCTGTTCAAGTAGAACAGTTCCGCTCTTGTGGTGCTGGCTGTTCAAGTAGAACAGTTCCGCTCTTGTGGTGCTGGCTGTTCAAGTAGAACAGTTCCGCTCTTGTGGTGCTGGCTGTTCAAGTAGAACAGTTCCGCTCTTGTGGTGCTGGCTGTTCAAGTAGAACAGTTCCGCTCTTGTGGTGCTGGCTGTTCAAGTAGAACAGTTCCGCTCTTGTGGTGCTGGCTGTTCAAGTAGAACAGTTCCGCTCTTGTGGTGCTGGCTGTTCAAGTAGAACAGTTCCGCTCTTGTGGTGCTGGCTGTTCAAGTAGAACAGTTCCGCTCTTGTGGTGCTGGCTGTTCAAGTAGAACAGTTCCGCTCTTGTGGTGCTGGCTGTTCAAGTAGAACAGTTCCGCTCTTGTGGTGCTGGCTGTTCAAGTAGAACAGTTCCGCTCTTGTGGTGCTGGCTGTTCAAGTAGAACAGTTCCGCTCTTGTGGTGCTGGCTGTTCAAGTAGAACAGTTCCGCTCTTGTGGTGCTGGCTGTTCAAGTAGAACAGTTCCGCTCTTGTGGTGCTGGTTGTTCAAGTAGAACAGTTCCGCTCTTGTGGTGCTGGTTGTTCAAGTAGAACAGTTCCGCTCTTGTGGTGCTGGTTGTTCAAGTAGAACAGTTCCGCTCTTGTGGTGCTGGTTGTTCAAGTAGAACAGTTCCGCTCTTGTGGTGCTGGTTGTTCAAGTAGAACAGTTCCGCTCTTGTGGTGCTGGCTGTTCAAGTAGAACAGTTCCGCTCTTGTGGTGCTGGCTGTTCAAGTAGAACAGTTCCGCTCTTGTGGTGCTGGCTGTTCAAGTAGAACAGTTCCGCTCTTGTGGTGCTGGCTGTTCAAGTAGAACAGTTCCGCTCTTGTGGTGCTGGCTGTTCAAGTAGAACAGTTCCGCTCTTGTGGTGCTGGCTGTTCAAGTAGAACAGTTCCGCTCTTGTGGTGCTGGCTGTTCAAGTAGAACAGTTCCGCTCTTGTGGTGCTGGCTGTTCAAGTAGAACAGTTCCGCTCTTGTGGTGCTGGCTGTTCAAGTAGAACAGTTCCGCTCTTGTGGTGCTGGTTGTTCAAGTAGAACAGTTCCGCTCTTGTGGTGCTGGTTGTTCAAGTAGAACAGTTCCGCTCTTGTGGTGCTGGTTGTTCAAGTAGAACAGTTCCGCTCTTGTGGTGCTGGTTGTTCAAGTAGAACAGTTCCGCTCTTGTGGTGCTGGTTGTTCAAGTAGAACAGTTCCGCTCTTGTGGTGCTGGCTGTTCAAGTAGAACAGTTCCGCTCTTGTGGTGCTGGCTGTTCAAGTAGAACAGTTCCGCTCTTGTGGTGCTGGCTGTTCAAGTAGAACAGTTCCGCTCTTGTGGTGCTGGCTGTTCAAGTAGAACAGTTCCGCTCTTGTGGTGCTGGCTGTTCAAGTAGAACAGTTCCGCTCTTGTGGTGCTGGCTGTTCAAGTAGAACAGTTCCGCTCTTGTGGTGCTGGCTGTTCAAGTAGAACAGTTCCGCTCTTGTGGTGCTGGCTGTTCAAGTAGAACAGTTCCGCTCTTGTGGTGCTGGCTGTTCAAGTAGAACAGTTCCGCTCTTGTGGTGCTGGCTGTTCAAGTAGAACAGTTCCGCTCTTGTGGTGCTGGCTGTTCAAGTAGAACAGTTCTGCTCTTGTGGTGCTGGCTGTTCAAGTAGAACAGTTCCGCTCTTGTGGTGCTGGCTGTTCAAGTAGAACAGTTCCGCTCTTGTGGTGCTGGCTGTTCAAGTAGAACAGTTCCGCTCTTGTGGTGCTGGCTGTTCAAGTAGAACAGTTCTGCTCTTGTGGTGCTGGTTGTTCAAGTAGAACAGTTCCGCTCTTGTGGTGCTGGCTGTTCAAGTAGAACAGTTCCGCTCTTGTGGTGCTGGCTGTTCAAGTAGAACAGTTCCGCTCTTGTGGTGCTGGCTGTTCAAGTAGAACAGTTCCGCTCTTGTGGTGCTGGCTGTTCAAGTAGAACAGTTCCGCTCTTGTGGTGCTGGCTGTTCAAGTAGAACAGTTCCGCTCTTGTGGTGCTGGTTGTTCAAGTAGAACAGTTCCGCTCTTGTGGTGCTGGTTGTTCAAGTAGAACAGTTCCGCTCTTGTGGTGCTGGTTGTTCAAGTAGAACAGTTCCGCTCTTGTGGTGCTGGCTGTTCAAGTAGAACAGTTCCGCTCTTGTGGTGCTGGCTGTTCAAGTTATGCCCATAACAAATCTACATGCACATTCTGCTGTTAAACATATCGCACACAAACAAGCCGTATTGCCTTGTTATCGATGTCTGAAGATTTGTTAACCTAGATTGCGTACCACAGTGATGTATTAATCCTCAATCGAGTCTAAATGTTTTGGGCTATTTCTTCAATGCGTCTAGACACAGTTCTAGCTCACAAAGGCACATGTGCTTTCTTTTTAACAGCAGCCTCTCCTAAAAGTTCACGGCAATGTCTTTAGTAGAGGGCAAGATCAATTCTTCACCTATGGTTCATTATTATAGCCTTAGCAATACGTTAAGCCACCAAGATAACTTTCTCATTTATTGTGGGTAGGCCCTGTGAATTTTCTTTTGTCCTTCGTGTAACCGTTTTTTTTCTTCAAAATACTCAAAGAAGTTGAATTTTGAAAGTCACACAAACCAGAGAGAAATGCATCACAGTAAATAAAATGAAAATAATTTTTTTTCTCGGGCGGCCCGGTACCAATTGATACACGGACCGGCGCCGATCCGCGGCCCGGGGTTTGGGGCCCACTTCCTTACATCACTGGATCCAAGACTTGGATTATTGGAGAAATATGACGTCACATCAAAACTCGCAACTTTAAATAAAAGTTCCACTTAAATATTTGATTTCTTACTATTTATTTTATGACGTTTTACAATGCCTCACGCGTGTTACCATAGTAGAGTGCAGCCTTACACTAAATACATACTTACATGCAGGGGCGGATGAAGACTGAACGGGGCTCCTAGCTGCAATTCAAACTGGTATCATTATTATTTATTTAGACGCGTATACGTAAGCAAAAAGGTTTTTCTTCCATATTTCTTGCATAGCAGAACGAATTTGCTGTGTTACTTCACAAAGTTTGAGAGCCATGTAATTACCTCGACTTAAGTGATTTCGCGAAAATGAATCGTGACTTAACGGGATCTATATATGCGTTATAAAAATTTAATTAATCGATTACATTTTTTCCCGATTAATGGAACAATTATTTTTTTTAATCAGTACCACCCCTAAGTATTAATAATTTACTTTTTGTTCTTCTATCCTCTAATCTCTAGTGATTCTAAGTTTAATGATTTAACTAATTCAGACGTCGATTCTGAATATCCTCCAGTAATGAATCTTGCTTCTCCTTTTTGAATTTGATCTAGTTATATATGGTTTATATTTCTTTGCTGCCTGGGTCCCATACAGAAGATGCATATTCTAGAATAGGCCTCTGCAAAGTAAGGTAGCATTTTAGTTTTATGTTATTATTATTATTACATTTGTATGTTTATTTTTTTATAAAGCCTAAAGCCTAAAGTTTTGTTGAATTTTCCATTAATTCATTGACATGGGGACTCCATGATAATTTCTCATTTATTATTACTCCTAAGTACTTTGCATCTTTAGTTTGGATTAGCTGTTATGCTGCTCATTGTTTTTTTTTCTTTCGACTTTTACTCTGATACTCCAACTCCAACAGTTTGGAAAGACATACCGGTGTAACAGACCCGATCAAACCCCTGACCAGAATAGCCCCGGGTATCTCCTGGTCACGGGTTTAGTCTGGCCTGTTAACCAATACTTAATTTCTCACAGAGTGGGCGCAAGGGCAAGAACTGCCGTTTTCTGTAAGAGTGTAGATCTGTATTTTGCTACTAGCTTGTCTTTGTATTCTCCGGCTGTTGTTCTGTAGGTTTGTTTTGAGTGAAGATTTTGTCAACAGTTCCATAAGTCTGTCCAGATTTAAGCAAAATGTTTAGCTTTAATGAGACCTCCCTGGCTTTTGGAGCAGGATTCCCTCAGGCTGTCATCATTTCGCCTGTCTGGCACGTCTATCTCTCATGAATGGTGGAAGCCAAGTCCTACTCCCCACCCCCTCAACTTTTCACATTATTTGTCCAACTACTTTGTATTTTAATAAGCAAAATAAACATTTTTTTCGGATTTTTTAAAGCAAAATTCTCGTTATTTTTGTTTTTTACCTGATGATATTGCAACCAGGCCTTTAAATGTTAAAATAGACTTGTGAGGATATTTCCATGTTCAAGCTTAAAATTGTTTGTTGAGCTTCTGACAAGACGCCTCGCCCAGGCATAGCGCCTCGCCCAGGCATAGCGCCTCGCCCAGGCATAGCGCCTCGCCCAGGCATAGCTGCTTTAATTTAAGGCTTAGGCAAGCTGAGCATAATAAGATCTTTTTAAAATAATTAATTGCTTGAATCACATTTTAAGGACCTCTGATCGTGCACCTACGACAGTGTTCACCCAGCAGTGCGCCTACGACAGTGTTCACTCAACAGTGCGCCTACGACAGTATTCACATCACTTAGAATATCGTTTCAATGTTTAGGAACTCTGCGAGTACCTGGGCGTGGTCCCAATTTTTATGTTTGTCTTCGAAAGTTGTTTAGCATTCCTGCATTAGGTTGATGACCGACCCCCCCCTCCAGCAAGGAGCACAGTCAATATTTAGATTCTTTCATTTTGTTGTCGGTGCACTGTGCACTCTTGGCCAAACATTCCGGAACATGTGCACTGCGGCCCGCAATCTGATATTCAATTTCAACCCATTCATGATGGAAGGTGACGTTTAAAGAAGCACATCCCGAGGCCAATGTTGTGCCAGAGTTCAACCAGTTTTAGCCTTTCCCCATTACTTCAAAATGACCTTCTTCAGTAACTATTTTTGTACAGTATATTACTTGATGACCATCAACTTGATGACGCGTGGGGGCCTTCATCTTATATTATCTTATCTTATCTTATCTGTTTACAGACGCTCCTTCTATACAGAAGATTATTGCGTCCTACGCTTATCTATGGTTTGTGTTTAGTCCTGCATTTTTATTAGAGATTTAAATGTTGATAAAGTGTTGGTTTTCCTGGATTCTTCAGGCAACCCATTCCACGCCCGAATTCCGGACGGGAAGAAGGAAAACTTGTATGTGTTTGTTCTTGCATACGGAATAAGAAAGGTGTTTTTATCCTTATGTCTATCTGAGGGTTGTATTAAGTTATCTTTGTGTTGTATTTCTAAATTAGAATTAATTGCTTTATGTATGATTACTACTTTGCTCTTGGTTCTTCTATCCTCTAGTGTTTCAAGGTTTAATGATTTAACTAATGGTGTTATTCTTGTCAGTTTCGAATATTCTCCAGTAATGAATCTGGAAGCTCTTTTTTGAATTTGTTCTAGTTTATCAATGTTTTCTTTGGTGGATGGGTCCCATACAGAAGATGCATATTCTAGTACAGTTCTCACCAAAGTGAGGTAGCATTTTAGTTTTATATCTCTATTACATTTGTTAAAGTTTCTTTTTTTTATAAAGCCTAAGGTTTTGTTTGATTTTTTAATAACTTCATTGACATGGGGATTCCATGATAGTTTCTCATTTATTAAGACTCCTAAGTATTTTGCATCTTTAGTTTGGGTCAGTTCTTTTCCATGAATGTAATATTTTGAATTTATTTGTTTCCTTTTCTTTGTTACTCTTAACAGTTGACACTTTTCTGGGTGGAAAGACATACTCCAGTTAGTTTCCCATTTTATCAATTCATCTAAGTCTTTTTGTAAAATTTTGCTATCTTGTTCTGATTTAATTGTTCTATAGATTATACAATCATCAGCAAATAACCTAACTTTTGTACCTGTTGAGATGTTGTTGGGTAAATCATTTATATAAATTAAAAAGAGTAAGGGACCTAGCACAGTTCCTTGTGGAACTCCTGAGTTAACCTTTATTGGTACAGATTTAGATCCATTAATTATTACAGTTTGCTCCCTGCCCAAAAGGAAGTCTTGGATCCAGTGATGTAAGGAACCTGAGATTCCAAAGTAGTTAAGTGTTTTAAGTAGACTAAGGTGGTGAACTTTGTCAAATGCTTTTGAGAAGTCTAGTAATATTGTATCTATTTGATCATTTTTGTCTAAGCCTTTTGATAGTTCATCTATTAAACCTATTAAGTGTGTTTCACATGATCTGTTTTTTCTAAAGCCGTTCTGATGTGGGCATAGGGCATTATATTTGTCAAGGTGGTTAACTATTCTACTATATATTATGTGTTCTAGTAATTTACAGGTGATACTAGTAAGTGATACAGGCCTGTAATTACCAGGGTCTGATTTATCCCCTTTCTTAAAGAGTGGAGTTACGTTAGCTAATTTCCAATCCTGTGGCACTTTACCCTGGTTTAGAGAGGCTTGAAAGAGAACTACAATGATTGGGGACAGTTCATTGCTTAGTTCTTTTAATAACCTTGCAGGCAAATCATCTGGACCAGTAGCTTTGTTTATTTTTAATTTTTTTAGGAGTGAATGTATACCTATCTCATCTACAGCTATGTTACCTATTTCTTCCATTTTATTTAAATTTATTAAAACTTCTTTGTCGCCTGAGGCAGAAAAGGATGATGCAAAATATGTGTTAAGGATATTATCTTTAGTTTCATTATCATTATAGGTTTTATTATTTGAGCCTTTTAGTGTGGCTATTCCTGAAGGTTCCATTTTTTTAGATTTGATAAAGGACCATAAGTTTTTATTGTTATCTTTGGTAATTACATTGTTTATATATTCATTTTGGAGGTTTCGACTAAGTTTTTGTGTCAAGTGTTTAATCTTTAAGTATTTTTTGTGTATCCTATATGAATAGGTAGCTTTATATTTCTTAAATAAGTTCTCTATTTGTTTGCATAGCTTTTTCAATCTAGAATTGAACCAGCATTTGTTAATTTTATTTAAGGTAGGGTTTAATTAAGTATTTAGAAAACAGTCACGCACACACACCACGCCGACTGTGGAATAAAATTCTCCAGTTACTACTAAGGAGTCGCCCATATACTTTACATAACCATCCCGAGGATGGGGGGGGGCGGCTAGGAAAAGTGACAGCTACGGGTCAGATGGCTGTCTCAAAAATATCACTAGTTGCCGATGGCACATTATATTAAATATAAAATGTCCAGTATTGCTTCAATTTTTTCAATGGACAAAGGACGAAAATAGCGGACTGTCCAGTGGAAAACCGGACATCTGGCAACCCTAGTAATAGCTTTTGACACACAACCCGGGGAGGGGTGAAGAAATCCTGTGAGTATGACGTCACATTTTTCATGCCTACATCACCTCTTACTTATTATAAGTGACATTAGTGCCGAATGCTGTATGTATGCTGTATTACGATTGATTTTGTTTTAACATATAATAGTACGAAAGTCAAAAGTGTGACTTGTTTTAGACGGGGTGTGAGAGATGAATGACGGATTGTCAAAATGACAAAAGTAACAGTTCGTGACGAGGGGGAAATGTGACAAAAATACCGAGACGCTCCCAATGGATGGCCCCTACTGAGCAGGCTACTGTTACCACCTAGCAATAGCAAGTTATTTCTGCAAAATCAAGACAGAATCGATTCAATAACTTCTTCAATCGGCCATATTATAAAACGCTTAGATTTGTACAGCACACCAGAACTTGATTATTTTAGCTCCGTACAGTACGATCACTAAAGTTTAGTTTTACAAGCTCACCCCAAACTGGAGAGCGTGCGCGAACTCTCTTAAATCGTTTCCGCCCCTCAGACGTTATGTCTTAAAATAAATGGCCGCTAATTTGGTAAGTACGGTGATGGGATATCTTCATTTCAGCAACTAATACAACACAGTATTAATAGGAATAGTACGGTTCTTTAGCAAAATACATTTTCTCTGAGAAAGATGCTCTGAGAGTATTGATTTTTATTAAATCCCTTCAAAATCTCTGTCGTTCGCGGGCGGGCGGAAAAACAAAAAGTAAAAAATGACCCACTTTCCGTGGTGCCATCGAGCTGAAATATGGCACATAGACTCGTGTCACCTAACAATGCATCGTATCAAAATTTCAGATCGATCGAAAGTACCGTAATTAAATTAATGCATTTTTAGTTTATCTCTATATAACATATGTAATTCGAATTCACGTTTTGTTATTGTGTTTCTTTCACGTGCCAGTTGAGTTTACGCGTTAACACCACCGTCGATGTCCACACACACGTTCCCCCCTTCCCCCGGTTTTAAAGCCAGGGGAGATAATTCAGTTTCAGCCTGTAAATGTTCGTCGCGTTTGAACATAATCAATACTTTCAGTTATGTCTCATATATAAGGGATTTATATTCTAAAACTTTGTTTTTACGGGGTTGTTTTATTACTCTTATAATTATAATATTTTTTAAAATTCCTAAATATACTCCAATTCTTACCTAAATAAAAACCAAAATCGCATTTGGTTCTTTTTACGAAATTTAAATCTTGTCATAAATCCGAAGTCTTAAAATGTTATTATCGGATGTCGTAGTAACATTCAGAGGCCCCCATCCTTGACAGAGGCCCCCGTCCTTGAAACCATTCAAATGTTATTATGGGATGTCGTAGTAACATTCAGAGGCCCCCATCCTTGACAGAGGCCCCCGTCCTTGAAACCATTCAAATGTTATTATGGGATGTCGTAGTAACATTCAGAGCCCCCCGTCCTTGAAACCATTCAAATGATTCGAGTTTCAAGCATATTATCTATACTTTTATCATTAGTGGCCATCCATATATTACGTACGCACAGGGGGAGGATAGGGGGTGGGGGTCTTTACTTAACGGCATTTTGCGATGGATGCGACAAAACAAAGGGGAGGGGGGGTCTCGACTGAATGTGTACGTACGCACAACAAATTTTAATTTGCATAATATTAAGCCTAGTAACGTAAACCGCTCAGGCTGCAAGCGACATTCGAGACCGACTGAGTCAAGACTGATATGCAATAATGTTTTATACATGTAATTTAAAGCAAACTAAATTCTGAACTTTTAATTACTTTGAAGTAATTAACATTTGATCCAGAACTAACGTTCACACATTACTAAAATATATCCGTCTGATTTATATTTCCATTTCTTGAAATTAGTACAAGTTTCTCTTTCGCCCAGCGGTGCCTCAGCCGTTGTTATATATACATAACGGGACAGCGATTTCACTGCTTATCTTATATTGTTCTATTTTATCAATTTTTTATGCAATGTTCAAGACAATAAAATTTGAATGTTCTATTGTATTTCTTCAATAATTTCAACACGAAAAACACAATATTACAAATAACTGTAAAGAGGCCGTCCTTAAATGACGTCACGCGATTTTGGCCGATTTTTGTTACCCCCTTCTAATATGACCTCGCAAGGCTTTGACCCCCCCCCTTTTAAAAGCCGTACTTTCTAATTAAAAATTATCATGTTGCAAATTACTTTTTTATAGGGTGCGGAAATTAACGATTAATTTCTAGATTAATCGTTAAAATTTTTTAACGATTACATTTTTTTAACGACTAATTGACCAACCACTTATAAATGTACTGGAAGTCCAAAAGTAAAATATTTCGGCCGCTAAATATAAAATAATTTTCGGACGATTACACGAACATTTTTGTTTTAAACTATTCAATTAAGTGATTGTTCAAAATGTTAATAAAGGTTGTTTCCATTGAGAGAAATCGTTTGCCTACCATGCAATGTTCCGTCTTAGTCTAAGCTCGTTGTTTCGTGTGCAAAGTTTTAAAAAAACTCGTTTGCAAACACAACGTCCATTATTTGTGTTCAAAATTTTACAGAATTTGCTGCGCGGTAATTCTTAACTCCTGCGTGGCGTCGGTAAAATATCTGCGCAGCGGCGCTGCTTAAAGGGAACATTGCTACCATAGTTCTACCACTTCGCTTGCGTATCACCTGCAAACCAATCATCCACTACAGTATTAGAAACTTCAGCTGAGACAATCTAAAGCTATGTAAACGATTGTTCAGCTCGGCTGGTTATATTGTCAATAAGACCCGCTCATCACTTGAACCAAATAATGTCAATACACTTGTCTGTTTGCGTTGTTAGTTAAAAGATGTCATATAAAGAAGACAGTCCAGTGTTATTTCGATTTTCGACAAGTACGTTTAATGAATGTTACTTAATGTTACTTATGACACCATAAATTTCAATTTCGGCTCTAATCGAAATTAACGATTAATTAATCAATAATTTTTCAAAAGTTAATGATTAATTTTATATTAATCGATAACAGCTCTACTTTTTTTTATCATTTAAGTATTTAGTTAGTGTAAGGCTACACTCTAATATCCTAACACGTGTGAAGCCATTGAAAACGTCATGAAATAAATTCAAGCCAACAATTTTTTTTTGGAATTTTTATTTAAAGTTGCGTATTTTGATGTGACGTCATTTATGGACGGCCCCAAAGAGTAAAACCATTATCTTTTCCAAACGGCGAATTTCTACGAACGCTTAGGGGAGGGGGTCCCGAAAATGTACGGGGTGCAGCAACAGGGGGGGGGGACGAAATACGACTTTTGTGCGTACGTAATATATGGATGGCCCCTTAATTTACTCTCACGCCCAAATTACATGCGGGCGAGTTTCTACAATTGATGAAAAGATAATGTGCACTAAATGCCACTGCAAATTAAATCCTGTAAATAAGAAGTTAAAAATCATTGTCATGCATTGCTTTGTTAGTAGCTTCACCATGCAAACACTCATCACAACACATGGGCAACACGCAGCGGACCTTTTTATCCCTACAGCCTAGGTGCACATTAAATAAAGCTCATCAAATGATCAACAAGCATTCTTGTAAATACAGGACATTGGACTATGCACAGGCTTGATGATTGACGATGATTGTTGAGCTAAAACAATGATCACACAGTAAGGTTTATTAATGGCTCTAGCAGGCAATCCCAAGTCATGCAGACTGTTTTGCTATTCATCATGCAATGGCAAATTGAAATAAAAGGTGAGACCTCGTCATGCAATGATAGACTCACAAACACAAAGGGAAACAATCTTGATTTACTTCAACCGATAGAGTCAACACTCACAAGATATGCATCATTTTCAAAGTGCTTAAAGGCTGCTTTTTAAATGGGGAGGGGAGGGGGCCTTTTGATAAGACATGTAGCGTAATTATTTTGTCAGTTATCAGTGTTAAATATTCAAGACTAAATAAAAGAATTGAAATAGCATGGGATAGTGTTCAGTTGATCTTCCTACCCGTACACTTATAGTCTGATAAAAGTCATAGGTCTAAGATCTGATAAAAGGCATAGGTCTATGGTCTAGTGTCTGATAAAAGGCATAGGTCTATGGTCTAGTGTCTGATAAAAGCCATAGGTCTATGGTCTAGTGTCTGATAAAAGTCATAGATTTATGGTCTAGAGTCTAGTGTTTTATAAAAGACATAGGTCTGTGGTCTAAATTTTTTAAACCTGGCAGCACCGGTTTTGTCAACTCATTGTAGTAAAGTAACTATTGCAATAATAAAATTTGAAAATAACTGACTATTAGGCTCAGTTAAAAATTAAATCAAGATTGTTTAACTTCACCCACTATACCAACATATAGTAACAAACTACATATAGAAAAGGAGAAGTAATTTTTAATGATTTATTATTTTTTTTCAACAAATGCAAAATCGAAATTTGGGGGGAAAATCTTTTAAAAGAAAAGACTTGGAAGTTTATCAATAAAAATTGATGTAATATTTTTGTAGGGTCTAAAAGTAAAAGAAGAAAAGAAAAAGGCTTTGACAATATGATTATAAAATGAGTTTTGAGTAGCAAGCATTATTACTTGGATAACAGTTATAATGGTGATAATAAGAAAATACTTTGAATTAAATAGAACAACACAAACCACTACCTGCAATGAAAAGGTTTTCACCTGCCGTCACATATAATATAGGTAACGTTCCGGGGAGTCAGGTTATTTCTTAAACACCAAAACTGTGTTAAGACTTCAATAATATCAGGTTGATTTTCTGTCTTTCTGTTAATATCTCTGGCTAAGATTGTGCCTAAGACATGCACGTGTCATTTCTACAGTGTCAGTGTTATCTCACTGTCTGTTTCAATGTCTGAGCTCAGTCAAAAGTCTTAATTCATGACTAAAATAGTCACAACAACAACATGAATAAAATGACAACAATTTTGACTGTGTAAACTGTGTACGAAGATTGGAAGTGTTAAATACCAAAAGTTTGTTATAGGAACCATGCCATAAAAAAATGTCAATGCATTCCATCAAATAGTAAATGGTGAAATAATAATAAAGCGTTATACAATGCAAAATACATTCAACTTAAAACAAACAAGGCATACATTTGTTATCATGTTACAAAACAATGCATCTAAGGAGTCAATATACTAAAATCTCTAACTATGTTGTACAATGGCATGTGGTAAAGAGCAGGGTAAGGTTCAAGTCAGGTCAGGGAAGTTTGTTTTTATTGACATGCTTGTATTGTGCAATGCATTCAGACAAACAAAATAATAAGGTGAATGACATTCCAAGTTAGATTAGATGACCACGACTAAAGCAGATCTGACCGTTTGCCTCCAAGACACACAGCAATGTCATAAAAACACAATGATGGTACAAGACACACAGCAATGTCATAAAAACACAATGATGGTACCAAAGATGGTACCAATGATGGTACCAATGATGGTACCAATGATGGTACCAATGATGGTACCAAAGAGAAGATAACAAGCACTAAATGAAACTGAAGGGCTGTATCATTCTTTCAGACAGATTAGATTCAGATTGTTTAACATGTCATGGCCTCCTTGGACTTCTAGAAATTACAATTTTAGACTTTCAAAAACATTCACTAGGCATAAACATGTATTTTGAAAGCAATCATCTATGTACAGTTAAAAAAAACAACCTACCCTGAAAACTGATTTTAAAAAGTGTGACTAATGCAAACAAGTTTCAACATGTTAATGTTCAAATACTGCCAGCAATCCTGAAGAAGATTTCAAAAATTCATGCAGAAAGAGAGGAACAAAAAAAGCACAATAAAGTCTAAATATTTCACCCTGTCAAATGTGTTGCTAAAAAAACACACACCATCTTAATGGTTAATACAAGCATGCTGTGTCCAAAGAAAAAACTCTAAAACTATACTGAGAGAAGATGACATATCTCTTGGGTAGATTTAGATTGTACTGTGACACGCTGGTTAGTAGAAGAATTCTAAAAACAAGAAATAACACATTCTTTCATGTTGGATTTGTATTTTTATAATGTAATTAAATAGTCAGTTGTGGCAACTGTAACAAAAATAGCATGGAAGACAATCATTTGATTTTTGTTTGGTTTTTTTTTAAAGTAGTTTTTGACATACAAAGTATAAATTCACATTTGAAATACTTCCAGAATGACTATTACTGTGAAGAGAACAAGAAATATTAAAATTATGGACAAGTTTTAACAATAATAACTTAGTAAATACTGATGCACAAATATATTTTTTTCTCTCTCATAATTACTTAGACTTTAGAGGTTTTTAAGATAAGCCAAAAAATTAGTGTTGTAATAAAATGTTATTGTAAATAAATTTAAGTTTTTATATACCCTTTAATTAGATTTATTCCTTTTAAGAGATGCAGTTAAAAGATATTAACACAGAATACTAATTAAATGCATACTTCCCCAAGACTTGCAAATTTTGTAATAAAAAGCTCAAAAGTAAGAAATTATTGTTTTAAAAAAAATCAGTTGAGGAAGAAATTTTTATAAGACAAAATTTGTTTTTTTTAAAAATGTAATAAATTCAGCTGTTTTTAAGCAATGAAGAATGAAAATTGTACAATACAGTGAATTATTGTAACTGACCAATTTAAAAAATCATTGCAATACAACAATAGAACAGTACAATGCTGATGTTGCAAAGAATACAGTTAAAATACAGCCCTAAGATGGAATTGATGAAAAAATTCAACTGTCACTGTAAAATATTTACATTGACAAAACTGTTCATGATTTTTCATAAAATGATTCATAATATTTGAATTCTGTCAAAAAATATGTTTCTTAAATGTGTTAATTTCAACCAACTTGTTTAAAATATAGTAATGAAAGAAAGTTGTTCAAATATTTCACTAAAAGATATTTAAATGCTAATTGTTTATTTTAATTGGTCCAAATTTTAAAAGAAAATGTACTTAAATATTTTGTTTTATAAAACAGATTAAAAAAAAGAAATGCTCATTACACTGAGCATTTTTTGAGAAAAATATTTATATATGAGATGACATAAGAGTCTACAAAATATGTTGTAAATACAAACAAAAAATTCTTTGGTACTTAGACCTTACAATTGCTTACCTATATCACAATATAACACATTTGTAATGGTTACCCAAAGATTTGTATAATGTAAGTGCAATATGAATCTTTTTTATTTCAAACTAAACCTTTAAAATTATGATTTCGAAATCTATATTTAAGACCTTCCTGGATATTAATTTATAATATATTGGTAAAAACCTAACATGGTAAAAACCTAACATGGTAAAAACCTAACATGGTAAAAACCTAACATGGCTAATGAATTATATAACCACTAAACAATTTCCAAATCTTTAAACCACTTTTCCATCAACTGATGTTTCAAAGGAAGAAGAAAGACAAAAAATATGAGGTATATTGTGGACTGGTGTTGGTTTTTACCTTAATGACAGACTAGATCAGGTAGACTAATACATTGATCATACACAAAGGTAGTGATCTCATTTTTTTAAGCTCTTCAGTTTTCCTGGAAACAAAAGTAAAACAAGCTTTTTTGACATCTCATAATGCAAACTAAAATTAATTGTTAGCACCATCAAGAAAATTTCACTACACATTCTAAATGGAAGCAAATTAATTTAATTTAATGTATCAGTGGCATATCATTGCTTCTTTTTTTTTAATAAACATTGTTATAAAAAAACATTTTAATTTCAAGTGTTTTCATGTAAATTTTTTCAAAAAAGATCTTTTTATTATTGTAAGAGCAATGTGTTTTCTGGTGCTTTCCAGCTAGTTTTAACATCAAATCCAAAAGACATTTCAATTTAAAATTCTTGGTTTAATTTGCCAGATGGTCCATATAGTTTTGATTTTTTTAAATGAATTTTTGGTTCACAAATTGTCTTTAAAAAACATTATGAAATATTTTTTTAAAAATGAATTGAAAATGAGTGTCATTATTTCCTGAATTAAAATAGGATTATTTTATTGGATGCAATTTTCATACATTTTGTAAATTTCTTCAATACTAATTGCACCCATGAAATTCCCATATAGCAAGCTTAACTAAAATACATATGATTTAATGAAGGAAGAAAGGGCTCCAGGCTCCTCGTTTATTTTGATTATTTTTTTCCCCCTTTTTCAAACAATAGTGCGTGAACAATTTCATTACAGTACAACAATAAAATATACCATTTACATGTCACTAAAACATCTAGATATATATTCTTATGAACAGCCATCTTAACAAAAGATTTTTTAAAGATTGACAATAACCTTCTTCATATTTACAATCAGCAACAAACGAAAATGATATTCACTTTGCGTGAAAAGTGTGTTAAAGATTGAAATAATCACTGACAAACGTGTGTGCACTCAAATATCCATGTGAGACATTTGTGAAAGGCTACCACAGAAATGAAGGGCAACACTTGAACTTCAATTAAATAATTTGAGGCAAGACTATTTTTGGCAAGCTCAGAGCAGCTTTGTAGATAAATGAACCAAAAGTAATTTGTTAAACTTAAATCTTGATGGCATGATGCCAAACAGAATAAATGAGTGTGTTGCACCTAGGAGAGGCATCTACTCTATTAATTAAACTATTTTTAAAAAAATAATCAAATTCTTTAGTCATGAAACTGCATAACAAAAATATTCTGATGTCAAATCTAAAGATTTAACAAAAAATATTTAGTTATGAAACTAGTGTTATGAACAATATGACTTTCATAAAAATAGCCTTGTTGTATCTTCCACTGAAAATAATTAAACTTATTCTTTACATCAGATCACTTTGCAGTGTACTTAAAATGACAGAAACAATAATAAAATAAATTTTACAGAGAGTAACATGGAGCAAAGAACTGAACCAGTCATTAAAAAATCAGCTCTTGAAGCTTATCTCAGTCCAAAGCAAGCACACTTTCCATTCAAACATTGTAAGTTGTCAATATGAGCCTCTCCTGATAAACTCATGATAAACCAGTTGTCAATATGAGCTTCTCCTGATAAACTCATGATAAACTCCTGATAAACTCATGATAAACCAGTTGTCAATATGAGCTTCTCCTGATAAACTCATGATAAACCAGTTGTCAATATGAGCATCTCCTGATAAACTCATGATAAACCAGTTGTCAATATGAGCATCTCCTGATAAACTCATGATAAACCAGTTGTCAATATGAGCATCTCCTGATAAACTCATGATAAACCAGTTGTCAATATGAGCCTCTCCTGATAAACTCATGATAAACCAGTTGTCAATATGAGCATCTCCTGATAAACTCATGATAAACCAGTTGTCAATATGAGCTTCTCCTGATAAACTCATGATAAACCAGTTGTCAATATGAGCCTCTCCTGATAAACTCATGAAAAAGCAGTGTGAATCCTTGACAATAACAGATTACAAAAGTTGGAAATAAAAAGCAAGGAAGTAAGTATAATATATAGATGTCATTCCAGAAACTTTGGTAAATACATGTCATTTATAAAAAGATGTGCCTATATACAAATGAACAGAATACTTTTATTGGCATATTTTATACAGAGTTCCAATGATTCATTATTTCTAGGAAGAACTGGATGTTTGAGTGTTGGGATTCAACAAATCAACTAAGCAGTTCAGTCAACATGGCCAGAACAAAGTACACAACTAAGCAGTTCAGTCAACATGGCCAGAACAAAGTACACATCAATAGAAATACTGCCATTTGACTAGCTCTACAGTTTAGTTGTTTGTTTTGTTATAAAAAGAAAACCCTTTGTATTTGAAGCAATATTCAACATTAAAGAACCCAAATAATGCAAGCTTTCAATTTAGTAACAAATGTTGTAAGCAATGGAATGAAAATTTACTTGTGAATTTTCGATACAATATGATGATTTTATAAAAATTGGCACAGCCAAGAAAATTAAAGAGCAAATTTGGAGGAAATTTTGTTGAGAAAACTGCTCATGACATTTTGATTCTGGCCTTTGAAAATGTTTTGGTCTCACATTTGTTGACATACCCATCAGTGACTTATAAAATAAAAAATTGTCTCCACAAAATTTGTTTTCACTGTCCACCTCCACACTTTCCAAGACAGCCTAGCACTTGTTCAAGAGGAGAGAAAGGAATTCATAGATTGGTATGCACCACTGAAATGAAGAAAATCTTTATGTAGTGTTTTAAAGCTCTGTTTTTTTTTAAATTGGCTTTAATGTAAATAGCATAAAAATATCCTTTGGTTATCACCTCTTGGACTTAAGGTTGACCTTGAAAAAAAAAGTTAACCATGATTGATGTTATTTTTCAGTTGCTGGAAAGATTGCAGCTGTAATCTTCTCTGTGCAAAGATTGCAGCTGTAATCTCCTCTGTGGAAAGATTGCAGCTGTAATCTCCTCTGTGCAAAGATTGCAGCTGTAATCTCCTCTGTGGAAAGATTGCAGCTGTAATCTCCTCTGTTACAACACAAAGGATAGTTATGTCATTTAACAGAATGCAAAAGAAAATCATCAGCCACTGACTGATATGTAGCATCAAATTGTTCTCTCACATCCAACATCCAGATACATGTACATTAAAGCACACACAAAATTCTATGACTAACATGTTTTTTTCAACTTATATGTTATATAGATTGAAGGAGGTAAAATATCAGTAACATAATTATATAAAGATTACAAAGACAAATTGACTAGATAATTTGTTCCAAATAAAGCTTATATTTTGAGTATTTGTAAACAGATTCTTACACTCCAACAACAAAAAAAAGATAAATTAAAATAACTAATAAGAATAAGAATAATAGTACGAAAAAAATGCAAACTATTCATCTCTGCCAAATTATTTTTAAAAATAATAACAATAATAATCTAACTTTCTCGTTTTAAATTTAAACAGAACTGTATTAACCAAGGAGTTTCCAAAAAGCATATGAGATAACCTCAAAATCGCACATCACCATTACCATCACATTTCAGACTAAGCTAATGTCAAAGACATATCTTTTGGTCTTCCAAAATTAAATAATGATATTTATTTTTCAAATGGCTGCCAAATCCGATTTTACATGAATTAATAAGTTGGTGCATATGCAGGCTGATATTGTTAATATTTAACGTGTCAGTTACACATAATTAAAATATATTTAATTAAAAATTATTCTGCAAACTGTACGATTTTCAGATAACTTTTAAAATCATTCACCAAAAAGAGTAACCAGGAACCAGGACTGATTCAAAGCTAAATCCTGTTGGCAAAATAAATAATTTTTTTAAAATATGGCAGGAGTTGACATTTTTGTTTAAAAAAAGAAGACATTATAAATAAATATATTTCAAGAAATCATGTGCTTACTAATTGTAAAATTAATTGGTGATTTCAAATATTTACTATGAGAACAAAAATACTATGAAAACTGAATGTGACGTTAAAGGACAGCAGATTTACAATAAATGTTAAAATTACACTAAACGCTGCTTTCCCAAAGAATTTAAAATGAAAATGTTATTAATATTATTATTATTTTTGTAAGGTATTTTAAAAAAAATGTTTAAACAATGTTCATTTTTATAAAATGGAAGTCCTGTTTCAGTCATGCAAGCAGAGCTAGTTGAATCCTGGTAATAGTCTTTCAGTTTGGAAGTGTGCTCCTGCCCTGCCATGGAGAGGTAAAACAGATGGTACTTCAAGTCCTTCTCATTAAAATTCACTCCTTATTTATAATGCTTGTTTTCAACAGTAATCAGTGAAATAAAATGTGTAATGCTAGTACGGTGCAAACCTCTGATAACCTCCTCGATAGACTGTTGCCTAGAAATTGAAAGTAAATTTTGAAAATATTAAAATTAGTGAGCTAAAAAAAAATGTATTGTAACTAAAATGTTATTTAAACCCTAATTTATATTTAACTCGCTAGATAAATAGAAACTATTCAAGAGAGTTATCTATAAATTCTAGAAAAATGCATTTATTTAAGACCTTTCTTGTGAGAAAACTCAACATCAAACCAAATGGAAATAATATTTTTGTTAATGAATAACATAACATACTCCATAACCAGCAACAGGCCCAATACTGTGTCCTATATACGGTTCAGCAGTAAATTCTCTGCCATAGCTGAAATATACAGCACATATTACTGCTAAAAATGAATCAAGTCAGACAGCATCAATACAACTTAAACTTCAGTGTCACATTATACGATTTTTTTTTATTAAGAGGTGTGGGGGTGTTTGAAAATATTTGGATCAAAAGATTGTTTAAGGTCTAAATAATATTTGAAAAATTTGTGTAAAATATGATCAAAATGACAAACCCTGCAGCAGTAGTATATGTAACTGGTGTTGCCATAGCAGCAGCTGGGAAAGCATAACGAGCTGCCCCAGCAGGGTAGGCACCTGCAGCAGCTGCGTATGGCTGACTAGTAACCAGCTAAAAAAGAGTAAAGAAACAATGTCGTTAATCACATCATACAATTCAAATGACTGTAAGCCTCTAGTGCATGCCACTAAACTATGTATAATTTTAATGTTTACAGTCATTTGGTTTCCTGTTTTACTTTTTAATAATAATTTTTTCCATAGATGAGTGTCTGAATGGAGAATCAAAAGTTATCTTAAGCCCCAAAATAACAATCAGTAAAACTACATTCCTGAATGGGTGGGTGGGTGGGTGGGTTGGAGCCTTTTCCAATGATCTCATTGTCCTCAAAGTTTCTCTTCTTTCATACTCAACAATTATAGTTTTAAAGGGTACCATCTCAGAATTTTAGGAATATTAATTGAATTGGGAAAAGCAACAACGTGGCACAGGAAGAAGGTGTTTGGGTGATGGTCCCCCACTGGAGGAACTTTTGAAGTGGTGCCATTTTTTTCTTACAACATAATATTTTTTCAGCCCTCAGTGGGCAGTACTGACCCTAACCAGACTACTGGCCTGAAAATGCAATGTTGTTTTTAAAATTTAAATCTGGCAATTACGGGGAAATTATTCAATGTTAATAGTTACTTAAGCAATGTTTTAAACTAAATGTTTCTTCGAGTATTTTTCTGAATATCTACTCTAGAAAAGCTGGTTATATGGGGAACAATTACAATGAGTTTAATAAATGTTAACTGTATAATTTAAATAACCTTTTCTGTTTTATATCCTCTCCTCCATTCTTTAGAGACATTATCTAAATAGATCACTTGTATTAATTCTTAAAAAGATAAATAATCAATAACTCGATAAAAATGATAAATGAATGAAGCTACAACTGTATGTCTGTGGTTAAATAAAACTATCTAAAGTGAGATTGTAAGTTTTAAATCCACTGCCCACAAAATTTCCTACCTGATATCCTCGCCCAGAAGCATCATATGCCACAAAGGGATCTTGATAAACACTATGAAAAAGATTGCGATATTAGTATATTACCCATCTTTTATGTCTGAGTCTGCAAATTTAAAATCTAGTAGAATAAAAGCTCCAAAACTTCAGAATTTTCTTGCTTTTTTTTAATGACTTTCAATTGATTTTTTTCCCTAGCTCCCAAAAGGTCACCTTTATACAGGAGAATGATTTTGAAGGGCAGCATTCCCCTAATGGTGACCAGTGGGCTGCACATTCACTTATTCACAAGCCTTACTTCCTACCAAACATTACAACACATGGTCAAATAAAACACAATCATTAATAAACTGGCCACTAGACCTTGATACTAACTCGTCAATTGATCTTCTTGATACTAACTGGTCAATTGATCTTCTTGATACTAACTGGTCAATCGATCTTCTTGATACTAACTCGTCAATCGATCTTCCAAACTAAAAGGTTTGGGAAACACTGCTCAAGGCAATAACAGTATATTACTTACTATGTTTAACACAAGTTTATGTTGTTACGGTTATAACAGGGATTGAAAAGACTCAATATTTAATAAATACGCTTCTTGTTTACATTCACTTAATCTAGAGAAAATAATTATGGAAGCAATGAATCCATAACATCTATTAAACTTACGTAGCATATGGAATAGCAGTAGCTGGAGCAGCTATAGGTGTTGGGTGGCGTAGGCCTGCAGCTGCAGCGGCTGCTGTGTATACCCCACCCAGACTCCTTGCTGCTACAGCGGCTGCAGCCCTCCCTCTTGTTAGAGCAACTCCTCTCAGTGCCGCCGCAGTGACGGAATCTAAAAGCAAGGGAGAACCTAGTAAATTTGCATGCAAATGTTAATATTAATTTTTTGATAAAGGCACAGTGACAAAATAATAATGAAAACAGATTGTAATGTTTTAGGATTAAAGTGAAGTATGGAATTAAAATATGAATTTTGGGTGGCTATGAATTTGAAAAATAAATACACGTATTATGTCTATTGTGATCACTGATCATTCAATTATTCATTCTACCCACAGAAAGAAAAAAAAAGAACAGCGCTTCTCAACCTCCATTTTTGTGACCTAAATTAGCATTTTCAAAACAAAAATTATTAATCCATTTACGGAGTGGTACAAAAAGTAGCTTTTCAAAATTGAAATGTCTATGAAAGATAAAAGATTCTATTTAAACAGTCAATTTTGATAACAATAACATCCTCATTGTGATGATGAGAAATTACCATTTCACAAAACAAATATGCATTAATTTACTTAAGAATATGAAAAGTCTTAGTTGTCTGAACATTAGTTCAGACTAATTAAACAACCCAACGGTAAACAAATGATTTTAAAATAACTTTTTACAGGTTTTCTAATCATTTTTTTTTATTAACTGCCAATGCATTTTTTTAAAATGAAAATTCTTAGATTAAAAATGAAATTTAAAAAAATAATTATGCTGCAGTATTGACTGTTACTGCAACTGCAAAGTGTTGGAAGAGAAGCGCTGAGGAGGAGGAGGAGGTCAGTTTTGCATTCGAATGCTCAGGCATGAACTATGTTCCTCTCTCTCATTCCATCTAGAACATAAGACCCTCTTGTTATTGCACCAACAAAGAGCAATCTTCCACAAAATTATTATTCACAAATTAGCCCAGTGGCTATTCCAGAATTTCCAATGCAAATATCATTATGCAGGACATAATTTTTCATAAAGGGGAAAACATTTATATGTAAGCAAAGCTTTTACACGATTATAACAAAATATTTCAAACAATTCCTAGTTGTAAGTTTTTCATTCAAAATGATTTTGACAAGAAAAATAAGAGAAACATGCTCTGCGTTTTGAAAATTGAATAAAAAATGCTTTCTATTGGATTAAATATCTCTCTTTTGTTTCATAATCTCTTAGAAGAGTGAATATAGACAATATGCCAGGCTAGCAAAATTACCATAACCAAAATGCAGAACATAATAAAAATGTATGCAAAGAATTATTTATAGTAAGATATAAAAAAAAGAATAACTGATGGAAGATTTAAAATATAAATGAATAAATATTCATCTATCATTCTGCACACTGAGGAAATATTTAAAGTTTGTGAGGGAAAATTGCATCATGCTCTAAATGGTGCTTCAATAACTTGAAGACATGACGTCACTTAAAGAAGTCTACCCATCACCACCCCCACCATCAGTTTATACCCGAAATTTTTTTTAAATGGAATAAAATGAAAATATGAATGGAGCAAAACGGAATTGAACTGATTGAAGTCCACTCCAATGTAACAAGCTTATAGAAGTCAACTCCAATGTAAAAAGCTTATAGAGATATTAAATGATTAATTTTATGCCAAATGCAAGCTTACAATTAATTGACCATAACTGCAGCAATCACAGCTGTTTTATGGAACATAATTAGCATGTTTATGACTGGTTTTAATTTAATAAATCCATTCATGTTTTTTTTTCTTATAGTTAGAACAAAATTTAATACTTGCATTGGCATAAAGAATATGATGAAAAGTAAGAATAGAGATAGTAGTAAAAAAAAATGCAGACCAGTAGTCACCTAACATGGAAAGTGTTTGATATCTTACCGGTAGATAGTGTGGGGGCGGGCACCTTTTTGGTCATGACCCGTGCAGTTGCATTGTTAACCTAGCACAGAATCATGGTTTGGGTCAAAATCAAATGCCAATCAAAATGCAGTTCTGGTTACAACCGTAGCAGGAGGGACCCAAATTTTACTTTGTGGAAGTCAAAACTTCCATAATAACCAATCCCTTTGTTGCCAAAACAATGTTTGTTTATGTAAGGTAGAAATTAAAATAATTATTACCAAAATGAATAGCTTAAAAGCTCCTTTTTAAGCACTTATTCAATTTTCTAATTTGGATTTCTAATTGGGTCCCACCTGGTACGATTTGTAACTCCAAAATTATTTATAAAATTTAAAAACTAATTATTTAATCATGGTCAATTATAGTTTTTTTATGATAACAAAGTAAGATTGACTTTTTAAAAAAAAACTTTTACATTCCAAATTAAAATCCAATTTGTTTTGAATACATAAAGTAATAAAACTTTGGGAATAAAAATGTCAAAACAATTTTTTATGTCATCATAAAAAAGCTCAATTGACGTGTTAACATTTTAAGACTAAATTGCATAATAAGTAATCTAATCTATTCAAAATGTAAGCCTAACTTTAAAATTAAAAATGTACAATTTAATGAGAGTTAAGGTCAAGTACACTTAGCTATTTGAGTCCTAACTTGAAAAAATGCCTCATCTAAATTGTGTTTTTAACTAACAACTGCTTTCTTGCCTCTAATTTCAATAGTTATTGCCATTTTCATCCATCTAATCTTGGCTTTTAACTTCAACCAAAAAGGTACATATACTTTGTTCAATAACTCATAAAATTGTTTAAAAAACCTACCCTTTTTTATCAGCTGTCTCCAGGTTCCCATATTACTTCACTAGTGAAAATTAAAAGAACTAAAATGGAACCTTTCTGCAGCAGTTAATATGTGATTAATGCTTTGGTTAATTTCTTTTTAAAGGACGTGAAAAAAAAATACTTGCTTAAAATTTAGTAGAAACTGGCAGTAATAATTTTAAAAAAAAACCAATTGTTCAGCATAAAGAAATGCCATATACACAAAAAAGGATAATGCACAAAGATCTACAAATGAAGAAGAAACTTTGATAATATTGCCATTGCGTGCAATCAGAGTAGCGGGGCTTTTGGGAGCATTGCACATATAAAAATGCACAACAAAACATACTTGGCCTTCTTAAGTTGGCCTTAAGTGCCACAATGTTCCTCTCCCTGGATACAGTGGGATACATTTGATGGGGAAAAAAATTGGTGAAATTATGGCTTTAACAAGATTCGCAATTTGTGCATGATAAAAAAATTTAGGACAGAAAATTTACTGTGTAGATACAGTAATAACAAGACATTAACACTTTTACACAAAACAAAAAAGGGAGAATCTATGTGATATTTTTATCATTTGATACAACATTTACGTAGCCATCAAAGACAAAAATATGAGGTGATTCTATCAAGGGGAAAAAAAGAAATATAACAGGCATTTCTCCATACTGCAACACATTGATAATATACTTAGCATTGATTTCAGTTGTGCTAGCACAAAAATGTAAAGTAACATGCAGGCACCTCAATCTTTCGTCCCTCAACCACAGTGCCGTTCAATTTCTCACGTGCTCTGTCGGCATCACCGCTATTTGCGAAAGTTACGAAACCGAATCCCTGCATGCATAAGGAAAACAAGGAGCATGCATTAAACGTGCAATGAAACATTAAAACATGATCATCAATTACAGTCAGATTTAATAATGAAAAAAAAAGAATGTCGTCAGGTGAGTCAAAATGTTATTGAAGTCTTTCTTATAAACAAAAACAAAAAACTAGAAATATTATTTAAGTCTGTGATTGTATAACAATTATAATTCCAATGATGTAGAAAATATGTATAAATGTAATTGTATTTTCTGAAACAGGAAAAAAGTTAAGAATGGAAGAGAAAAATGTTTTGTGTTTATTTTATATAAATACATGCTGTTTTGCTTATGTTTGAGTTTGTTTTAGTATTTTTAGTTAATCAGCACAGTAACCATGTCAAACAGTTAATTGTTGCTCTTTTTTTTAAAACTACTTCCGGGTATTGAAACGTGACATGAGCAGGGGAAATTATACAACATGCTTACTCAACTAAGCGCCATGCTTCCATGCCACTGGGCACATTTTTATTTACAAACTGTTTATTACTTGTATTTTACAAAGAGCAGCAGAACATTAGTTTTATATTTTAGCTTCATCAAACATCTGACAAGATTAGTTCCAGGCAATAATTGGTTTCCAACAGGAAGAAATCATACCACAAGCAAGTAAAATTAAAGGCCTTGAGAAGTTTGCCAATCGCTGCTTCTGAAGTTGGAATTGCACCTAACACTGAATACAGTAGAAATTAATCAGGGTCACAAAGAGAAGATGTGGTAGACCTATTCACACATACTCTCCACCGAAACAATAGTTTTATTTTTTAACCCAGAACAAAATTTCAACAATTTCCAAGCTGGTTTTTAAACTATGAATAACATGATTTTTAACTTTATATTAAATTCATAATAAATAGTTATCTTTTGTTCTTTACAGCTAAGATAATCGAATGGTATTTGTAAAAAACAATTACACATTTAAAATTTGTATAACTGAGCTTTAAATTGCAGTTACTGCTGATTTAAAAATACTATTTGATTTGTAAATAACTCTGCATGTTTTACAAATGCAAAAATATTAGCCATGCAGTAAAAAAACATTTGAACTACACATCATTTCTGAGGTTATGTTATTAGTATCACTACGTTTGTTTTCTAGGATAATGTCACAAATCTTAGTAAGGTCATTATTTTTTTAATGCACACATCTAAGAAATTATTTCTCCCAGAATATTTAGTCATTCCGTAACACTGAACATGTCATCCACAGAACAAGACAGTCAAGCAGCAAACAAAATTAAGACATTTTTCTTTATTACATTTAAGAAAATTAAAAATTAAAATTCTTTGCTCTTTCACACTTTTTCTCTAAAGTTAGTTTTAAAGAACACACAAAAATTATATTTTTAATTTAAAGGAAATGTATCTCCTATGCAAAAGCTAAATATTTTAAAATTTCTTTTGACAGGACTAAAAAGATGTTGAGTTTACTATCATGAAATATGTTAGTTCATGGGTTATTTTCTGGTTGGTGTGAGTAAAAGCAATTAGATTGTTGTGGTATGCACTACATTTTTGTTAATAACACTCATCACACAGTGAGCCTTTTTTTGTTATAGTAAACGGCAAGCAAGTTTGTATGTTGTTGTTTTTTTTTAATTTTATGTTTGTAATATGTTGTTTTATTGGGCGTAGGTGTGGATAACATGAGTGACTGCATAAATGAATGATAAAATGACATGTTATTGATGGAGATTTGGAACATTCAATTTCCACCAAAAAAAATACCCCATTTTTTTATATATTTTTAAAATTAAAAACTGTTTACCAAAAATACTCTGGTACATATATTTTGAATTATTTCTCAGTTTCCAAAACTCCATCCAATTGACAGTACACCCTTAAACTCTTAAATGCTGTCACTAAACTTTGCATTCATAAAATAATGGAACCTAACCAATGAAAATAATTAATGGGTGAAATTAACAACATTGTAGCTTACAACCACAAGCAGAAATATATAAGATTATTGGAATGATTTTTAAAAAAATGTTAATCCTTAACCATTCAGCTTAACAGCCATCCTTTGTCAAGTGTGATTCTTTACTTTGTCATTGCTTTTGTTTATGTAATTGAATTAAGAAACTTTTTTTGTTCTGGGTACTTTTTCCACAGGAAAAAAAGCACAAGGAGTTTAGGGTGCACTGTACGTGTATTAAGTAAATTACTTAACATAGCTTACTGAACCTGCAAGGAGTCTACACATATCTATAAAAATTATTATTGGGTATAAAAAGTATCTTCTTGGGGGGGCATTATATGGAGCTTTTTTCCGATAACGCAGGTCGTTATATGGAGATTTTTCCCCATAATGCAAGGAGTTATACAGAGATTTTTCCCGATAACGCAAGATGTTATTCTGAGATTTCGTTTATATTTTTTTTTAAAATTTCGTATTTTTACCTGGTTCTAATTTAGTATATATGTAGTTATCATAGCTTTATTTTTTTAAAAATCAAAATAAATAGTTGTGCTTAGTCTTATCAGCTCTAATTGATGTGCAACTATAAAAATGTTAAATTGATTTCATTATTTCTAGCCCCAATAATAACAACACAAGGGCTAGTCATTTATCATAAAATATAGTAATAGTATAACGTTGACATATTTACATGTGTTATAGTAGGTCTATGTTGACATATTTACATGTGTTATAGTAGGTCTATGTTGATATATTTACGTGTGTTATAGTAGGTCTATGTTGATATATTTACGTGTGTTATAGTAGGTCTATGTTGATATATTTACGTGTGTTATAGTAGGTCTATGTTGACATATTTACATGTGTTATAGTAGGTCTATGTTGATATATTTACGTGTGTTATAGTAGGTCTATGTTGATATATTTACATGTGTTATAGTAGGTCTATGTTGATATATTTACGTGTGTTATAGTAGGTCTATGTTGATATATTTACATGTGTTATAGTAGGTCTATGTTGATATATTTACGTGTGTTATAGTAGGTCTATGTTGATATATTTACGTGTGTTATAGGTCTATGTTGATATATTTACGTGTGTTATAGTAGGTCTATGTTGATATATTTACGTGTGTTATAGGTCTATGTTGATATATTTACGTGTGTTATAGTAGGTCTATGTTGATATATTTACGTGTGTTATAGTAGGTCTATGTTGATATATTTACGTGTGTTATAGTAGGTCTATGTTGATATATTTACGTGTGTTATAGGTCTATGTTGATATATTTACGTGTGTTATAGTAGGTCTATATCTATAAAGTGCTATTGGTAGTTTCAGGAATTTTTGTAGTCCTTGCAAACATATTACTAATAAATACTTCATTTTAGTCTTAGCCTTTTATAAAAAAAAATAATAATGTAAAAATAATACATCTGAATGGCTTCATGGTTGGTGCAATAGTAATAGTAATAGTTACTAATAGGTAAAGCCTCAGTAGTACCTTGTATAAATATTGAAACTCCCTGTGTCAACTATGTGGAGTATGTTCGGCGGGCTGACAATAATTTTCTACTTTAGCATACTACTAAACCCTAACCCCAACCCTAACCTCATAATTAAAAATGATAGATCCCTGAAAGTAATTGAATAAACAAATGCGAAAGAAAAAAAAAGATGCTCAATTGAAATTTGATCCCCAACCAGATACTTACAGTACAATAATCCAACACACTACCATGAGACCAGTGACTTTTAAAAATCTTATATCAGAAGCTATTTAGTGTCGGGTTTAACTTTACCTAGTACATGTACCTGCTATTGGTAGTCGAGTACCAATAGACACTTCAAAAAGTAAAAGTATACTTGTATCACACTGTGTCATGTACCACCAGCTAATCGACAAGTAGCACTGACCTTTATAGAATTTTAATTAATTGTCACATGACCAACCAAAAAAATCTCTGTATGACGCTAAGAATTATGGGGGAAAAAATCTCCTTATAACGCTCAGCATTATAGGGAAAAAGGTCCGTATAATCACTCCATTATGTAATAGCTCAATCAATTTTAAAAATTCACTTGGGTTGGGGAAACTTAGGAATGTAATTTCCTGGTGAGTGGTACAAAAACTTAAATTTATTAGAAATGTCAAAAAAATTTGTTTTTAATGAATTTAACTACTTTCACTATAAATGATTCCAAATGTTAATAATTAAAAATTTTACAATAATTTATTTTTTTACTGCAATACAATCATTTACAATTAATATGCCAGATAAAATTGAAACTATCTAACCATTTTAAGATAAAATGAAACTATCCATCTTAAGATAACTGAGCAAGTGATGGGTTACAACTAAAACGATGTCAAACTTTAATCTTCTTTTGTTTTTTTTAAAGCTAATTATTAACAATATATTTTTATTTGATGTGATCTATTTATTATTTTAGGAAATAAATTCTGGAGCATGTGTCCCATATTGAATTGCTTGTTAAAAACAGAATTAGCAATCTTCTATGTTTATTAATACACTTTCTTTTCCTCACTCCAGTCTTGAGTAAAACGTATTGTTCCTTGCTACTTTTTTCGGAAAGGGCTAGTTATTTTATTTAAATCTGGATTTTAAAAAGTAAATTCAAGTTGTTGTTTTTTAAACCTTGCAGGTTTAGTAATATTCATTTGAGCAAATGTAAAATAACAGACTTTCATTCTTTCTTGTGTCTTAAGTTATCAAAATTAATAGGTATTCCCTCTTTTTTATTTTATATGTAATTTAATTCTTTTAAATATTTATATACAATATTTTACCATTAAAAAAAATTGTAGAGCTTAAGTACACAAAAAGGAATGGAAGTACAATTTTAATGAAAAATGACACATTCAATAGTTTTGTTTTAGCATTAATTTAATTAAATTTGATTACGTCTTGTTTTTCATGATGTAATCAAATTTACATTTTCCATTAAGTCCTTAATGCTAATTTAATTTAATTAAATTTTCTCGTTTCCCTATTGCACATATTCAAATGATGCAAGAATTTGTCATTTTTCATTCAACATCACAGCAAATTTATGTTTGTTGCTATGCAAAACCAAATAAAATGAGTTCTCTATTTAATTTTTGTAACCTCATTATAATGCTAGAAGGATAGTATATCTAATGTCTCAAAACAGCTTTATTTAAAAAAATAAAATTCTGTTTTTCTTGCAGCTCCTGGATTTTTCAGGGTTACTAGATGCGTTTGCCTCAGTGCCATGTTTTGTCCAACTATGGCCCTGTAAACTAGGCTTCAGCATGTTATTTTTGCTTTGGTAAGCATTCATAGTAAGCTGATAAAACACTCGTTCAGAATTTCATGCCGATTTTTGAATGGTTTGAAATATTGAAAAGTATTTACAATGGAAATAATTCATTATGTAATCTTTAGTCAGAATTGTTATAATAAAAACCCATAAATTTGCTGCATTGTTGTCATTTTGATCATTTTAAATTTATTATGATCATTGTCATTTGTTACTGGATAGTTAACACTCACCTTTGAGCCCCTTTCGTTAAAGATGATCTCCACATCTAAGATTGTACCAAACTGCTGCAAAGGTATTTTTAAAAAGGGCCTTAGAAAATTCTTTTTTATATAAACCTAATAGGAATTTTGAACAAAATCCGCCTTTCCATTAATTTTTTTATCTTTCCTTAAATAGAATGTGTGAAGATAGTTCAAAATTTAAAGTGGTTCATTCACGACAACTTGTAAATTTTAATCAATGTAATTAATTTGCTTAAAGCCATGTTATATTTAATTAGTACCAATTTAGAAAGTATTCACTTTATCATGGATATGCTACATAAAATTTTTATGGAGATGCACTGTAAAAAAAACAATAATTAATCGATTGATGGAGATTACTTTGTAGTTAAAGATTTAGTTTTATAAGATTTTTTTTCCCCTTGCTTTAATATGCTTTTAATGATGAGCACTAAACTTTTCAGAATTAATTGTAAATAGACTAATAAAAAAAGAATGCACACATACACTTCAAATTAAAACCATAAATCAAGACCTGCAAAGGAAAATATGTTAATTTAACTGGGAATACATGAACTGCCTCCATTGGCATTGCTAAGATTGAGTATCTTATAAATGAGATCAAACCATGCCTGACTTGACTAAGTGGCATTAACTGTGACTAATAGGTTGGAAGTATATTCCTCTTAAATTTTAGGAAAAGGAAATTGTTTGGAGCTTTATTATAAGATTCAATGCTTGAAGACATCTTAGGAAAATAGAGCAATGAGTGTGCAGTATTAATTGTAGTCACACTTTCATTTTAACTTAAAATTTAATGTTACAACACAGAAGCATTTCATTGCAATTTCATGAAACATTAAGAATTTGATTATGTATAAGTGCTTAAACTATAAATAAAATAAAATGTATACTGACCCCAAGTAACTGTCTGAGATCAGCTTCCCTAAACCTGAATGGTATGTTGGAGACATGTAATCTTTTTGGACCTGTGTTTGGTGAGATGGCGCCGCTCGTTGGAGGAATTGAGCTGACATCACCTTCAGAAGACTGCAGTTCATTCTAAAGAAACAGAAAAATGTACAATTAGAAAATTTGTTTAAAAGAATCATCTTGATTATTTTATGCTTACACAATAACCATAATAAATTATCCACAAAAAAATCTATGAAAGATTCTCTTAATTCATTGATGAGGCTGAGATCTATAACAGCTTTGTTCTCAATTTTAATCAGTTAGATAATTATGCAGGTAATGACTAGATACTAAACAAATATGTATCTGACATAGTGTAATTTGAATTTTAAAAATAGTTTTAACTTATAGTTAATCAACATTTTTTAACAACATTGATATTTAACAGTAGCCGAAAATTATTAATGAAGACATTTGTAACGTCAGAAGAACACACAGATATTGGGTAATAAAATTGTTAGTTAAGAGAAGCATAGCAAAAGCAGATTTAAAAATGCAATACTGTAAATCTAAATAATTCACAAGAAGTCCAAATAAAATACTTCACATTTAGTTAAATCAAATTAGAGGCTGCCATTTTACTGTAATTAATTTCTTTTTCATTTTTCAATATTAATCAATGATGAGAGAAAATCTTTAAATGGCATAAGACAGTAGTTATTTTCTTACATTCTTATCTTTTTAAAATTATGAAGTTAAAAATATAATTTAACCCTTTATCATCAATTATGTAAAGTAAAATAAATAGTGCTTGGAAGTTAACAACTACTTTCACATATTTAATTGCACTCCAAATAAAATTGCCTGCACTGTTTTGTAAGGTATTTTGTCCATTAAAAAAAATGAAAAGTAAAAAGTAGATAATTATTAAATTATGTTTAATATTAAAAAGACGATAACACTTTAAGATATACAACAATTTTACATTCTAATGGAACCAAACGTAAAAATTATTATATTGATCTCTATTATATTGTTCTCTCATTAACATCACTGAGGGCAGAGAGACAGACAGTGAAACAATTTAATTTACAAAGTACCTTACAGTAAGCAGTTAAGAATTATTAATAAAATGCATGTTAGCTCAATATTGGTTTTTATCAATAGTTTGGGCTTAACAGAAAAGATTTAGGAAACTACTAGATTCTTTTGTTTCATACTGGTTGGTCTAAGCACACATTTACAACTGCTTGAAGAAACAATAAACCAAAATGATAAAACTTAAAAGGGGAAATGGCTTAAAATCTTATTTGATGCAAACTGAACTCAGACTTTTAACAGGGTTAGATACCAGTGATACCAGCACACAGTTTTATTATAAAGAAATCTAAAGTTAATCAAAGTAAATGCACATTAATTAATTAGATACAAAGCAGTACTGCCATTCTACTAAAGTTAACTATTCAAATAAGAGTCAATTACTCTTTACACGCTCTAATTAATTCTCAACTAAAAAAAACTTTCCGAGCTGACAAATCTTGAGCATTCCTTTCTTGATAGTAATTAGAAAATGTATAAAAACTTATAGAAAATCAATGCATCTAAACCTGTATTTTATTTATCCTGAACAATTATAAAACATTTGCATTCAAAATAAATTGCGTCAGACAAATAAAACCAAGTGAAAAAACACAAGCATTTTGGCAGTACTGCATGGAGAGAGGAAAGCAGGCAATATGTAATGACTAGAACACCCAACCAAAATTGTGTAATACTAATGCAAACCTCGGACACTGCTTTGAGGTCCCTCAGCCAGAGGCTTTTATGTGCCTCTCTCAGGAACTGAAGAGGAAATATTAGGACATTGACTACATCTCAACAAACACAGCAAAATTGGCAAACAGATTAAATGCAATAGATAACTCGCATTTCATAGTTACACAGTCTAACATTGTATCACATCCTGGGCTCCAAAAGTAAGAGAACATAAAATATTATCTTGATAAAATAAGATTAGTTATGATTCTAAAAATTGCTAAGACAATGGTAGCTGTACATAGAAAAATGTGCATTGATTTTTGTTTAAACATCTTGCTTTCTGTTGTTTTTTTTTGTTGTTTTTTAAAAAATGTTTTTTCTCCTTTATTTTTCATTCACGTTATCATAATGACTTGATGGAAATATAGAAGACAGAAAGAATCCTTTAATAAATTTTCGTAATACCTTTTAAATTAAAGTAAAAGTAGCCTATATTCATAAAGAATAGTCAATGTCTTCATCCATGCTTTAGAACAGTCACAAAACAATCCCACTATTATACTATTAACTTTTCTAAATAATAATAAAGATTTTTAATATACTATGTGAAAATTATTTCAAAAAATGAAATTTTAAAAAAAAAGCATTAACTCAACAAATCTAAGAAGTTATTTTCGTTATTTAAAACAATTCATGGAATAATAACAACGTGATTAATTCATGCTGAACTCTCTAACCAGATCTCATAGTCCAGTTACAAGACAAGAATGCATGCAGTCCTAGTACATGTAACTAGTAAAATTATGGTTGTAATGAAATTGTATTTTTAAATATTTTATATACAACTTAGGCTAATTTTAAAAAAAACAAAAAAACAACAACACTATCCTAAACCATTCTAGCAAAGTCATAGATATCAAATTTGCTTTCCAAATGTAGCTGATTGCTCTCATCTTGAAACTTAACAAAGGAAACCATTGTATTTCTTTTTAACGTTCAATAACCTCATTTTAAAAGACTTTAATTTTAGATGTGAACAAAAAGGGGAGAAGAAAAAAAAAGAAAATGGGGGGGGAGGGGGGGGGCGGGGGCGACACTAGCATTATGCACTTACTCTAACTCTAATTTGTAGATAAGTACAACTTGACAAAACTTACTATCTTGTTCACTCCATACTGTTTATGTTTATTGCTTTATATTAAAATAGGTATGATGATTGTATCACTAAATCTTTTAGTTGTTTACTCTATCAAACCTTTTTTTTTAAAATATAATTTAAATATGATGATATTTATATAAGGTCTTAATATATTACATGTACTTTAAAATATCAAATAAAAGAATTTATAAAATAAACAAATTAATCCTTATATGACCTTTCTGAAAATCTGGAGTTAAAAGCCTAGTTATAAATGTAAGCAATTCTAAAGAAAAAAATTTAAGATGTTTCAATAATTATAGTATAGGTTCTAGTATATGATCTTCTTACTTTACAGACACTAATAAAACAACATTAATGCCAAAGGTAATGTGCTAACATTAAACAAACTATCTAAGTGTGACATGTACATTGTACATCCAAAAATGTATTAAAAGGGAAATTAAGTTCAGTGAGTACTATGCAGAGCAAAATGTGCCAAATGTAGCAGGAGAGTTTATTAAATTTTCATTAAAAATTTATACTTGCAAATGATAGAAATAACTGAGATTCAAAATGGTTTTCATGCAGTATGTAGCCAGCTAATTTATATTTGAAAATAATAGTTTAAATAAAATTTTATTTTATAATACTGATAATTCCTACCAAAACTATTTTAAGATTTAAGGCTTTAAAAACAAATAAACTATACCTTCAATCATTAACAAAAAAATAATTATTTTTTAAAACTCTACTTACAATGAACGTTACGTTACTTTCAATAACAAATTTATATGCTAATAAAAATTAATGAAACTAAAATTGAAATAGCACATAAATATATACAAAGCACGATTTAATAATCAATAATTTTTTTTTAAATTTACTTTTAACAACTATAAACATAAAATGCTTCTAAACATGCAAGTATATTCAAATATGTGCACTAAAACAAAAATAACTGGGTTTTTTTTCAAAACAGTAGATATGAAATGCCATAACGTTAATAGAAGAATACATGCTAAAGATTAACAGTAGTTATTCAAAAATTAATCTGAATCAATAAATGTCTGAATTAAACTATTTAAAGATTAATCTATTTAAATGCTGTTAATTTGCTTTCTTCCCTCCCACCCCCCCCCCAACCCTATTTCAAAACAACTCAGAGAAACATTGCTGGTAAATTGCATATGCTGTAAAAGGTCTATATATGAAAAGACAAACTAGAAAAGAAAAGCTTATAGATTGTTGGAATTACTGACAGATGGAAATTAACTAATAAGAAACAAACAACACCTACCGCTTGTTGGTCTGCAGCAGCACCATTTGAGGTGATTGGCGTTGTTGTATAGATGGTCTGACCACTGGGCTCTGAGGTGATGGCGGACACTGCCACACCTTGCATTCCGGCCAGGGTAGCCGCTGACCCTGCTGCTGCCGCCGCTGCCTGACTTGCCACCACCTGATGGTACTCCTCAAGGCTGGCCTGAGGGTATGTATACGTTGGAGTCATTTGGTTTTGGACCATATGCTGGAAAAAGACAAATGTAAATTGAATATTTATGCAATAAATCTGTGATATATTATTCAAATAGGTAACAATTTAATATGCATTATTTATTGAAACAGCTTTACTTATTTTTAAAATTATTATTATTTGTTTTTAAAAATATCATTTTGCCCATTACAACAGGAAAAAGTTTTGATTTTATTTCACCAATTGTTTAGAATCATTGTCTTCAGCTTGTCTTAAACTGATCATGAACTTACCCACATATCTAAAGCATAAAAAAGAACACCTATAATTTAAACTCAACACAGGGACTAGCTTCAACCACAAAATGTGGATACTCTGCAAGTGTTGGCATCCAGTGACCGACATGTGACTGAAAGCAAAGCCAGTTTCCAGCACAGTCATATACAATTCTCTTGAATGCCAAAGAGTAATCACTCTAAATTATCCCCCTCCGTTTGGTCATTATAGACCCCCTTTGTCTTATTACCCCCCATCCCCCAGCAAAATCTGTTAGCCCTATCAAATTTGTGGAAATAAATGGGGAGGAGCTGTGGTCACAGCTTGGAGTGCATGCAGCTGTACCTCAGGACTAACAAAAGACACGCTCATTAGAGATACTTGTGGATAGCAAAAAATAAGAGTTTCATACAAAGAAAATAGTTTCGCTTATGTTAGTCACTTGTTTTTTTTTAAATAATAAGAGTGAGTTTTTCAACAGTTCATTTGGTATTGGTATCCTAATAAATAATATGTTTGTTGTTATTTTATAATGGACGATGGAGGTGACACGCGCTCCTATAAATGGGGAGAGGGTATTGTTAGGATGCCCACTGAGCACCACATGGCCTTAATGGCCAGCGATTACTCAAACATCCCGTTGAATTCTTTGCCAGTAGGTGCCGCGTGACATTTCTGAAAATGACATACAATTAATTGACTGTGGCACATGGGGCCGGCCAAACAGCGGTGCTTTCGTGAACTTTGTATGTTGAGCTCCAAGTACTCACAAACAGCAGAGAGATTTCAAGTATGGAGCTCCCACGAACGTTAATGTTGGCGTCCGGTGGGGGGAGTGGGGGTGGGTCCTTTGTTATATTGGAAAGGGGGTGGGCTCGAGTTTTCAAAAACCTACTTTCACATTCAATTACTAAATGATTGTGTCTTTCAAATATTCAATTTTGAGTTATCCATTTACATACAAGCATGAGTGTGGCTGGGTGTGTTGGTAGATGATGAACCACCAGGAAAGGAAAGAAAATGAGTAGCCGTCTGGTTTGTGGGTAAGTTGGCACATATTTCCAGCGCCGAAACCAATTCTGGCCAGTAACAATCAGAGCTAATGTTGCCTTTCCCTCTACTATCGATTGGCCAAAGGGTGTCCCTTGAAATCAAATTATTGGGCAAAATATTGATAGTGCGAACAAACCATTAGGCTGTTTCCAACTTAGAAATGTAACAGCGCGAAATCTTCGAATCATTAACCAAAACTCTTGCTTTCAAATATCCGCCTTATAGCCTACTACGAATTATTATTTGGCGTAACATTGTTCAATTGTCGCTGAATTTACGGTCAGCCAACGATATGATAGTTTTTTAGTGTGGTTTTTAAAAGTTTCGTATTTTGTCCATTTGCGTGAAGGCAAAAGTTTTCATTAAATAAACCGTCACACCGTTGTTCTAGTTGACATAAATCGTCATACTGTTATTGTAGTTGACATAAATCGTCATACTGTTATTGTAGTTGAAATAAATCGTCATACTGTTATTGTAGTTGAAATAAATCGTCATACTGTTATTGTAGTTGAAATAAATCGTCATACTGTTATTGTAGTTGAAATAAATCGTCATACTGTTATTGTAGTTGAAATAAATCGTCATACTGTTATTGTAGTTGAAATAAATCGTCATACTGTTATTGTAGTTGAAATAAATCGTCATACTGTTATTGTAGTTGAGATGACAACTCAAACGTGCGTGCCTGCAAAGTCAAATTGTGTAGGATATGTGTGCGATCAGCGAGCTATAGGTCTGTCACCACTGGTAGCGAGGCATAGGTCTGTCACCACTGGTAGCGAGCCATAGGTCTGTCACCACTGGTAGCGAGCCATAGGTCTGTCACAACAGGTCAAGTTCAAGCTGGTTCAGACTTGCATAAAATATACATTAATGACCCGTTGTTTATAGATTAGGAGGTTGTGTACATACAGACATTGATCTTTTGAGGATAGAGCTTAACATATTTTGACGTCTAAATTATTTTTTTTAAAACTACCCCACATATTCTTAGGTTTCTAAAACTACCTCACGTATTCTTAGGTTACTTAAACTACCTCACATATTCGTAAGTTACTAAAACTACCTCACATATTCTTAGGTTACTAAATATAAAATAACATAAAATTTGTTTGTTATACAAAAAATGCCATGTGTTGGGTCAAAGGCTATGTGGTCAAGAGCTGGGTGGTTAAAGGCTATGTGGTCAAGAGCTGGGTGGTTAATTGCTATGTGGTCAAGATCTGGGAGGTTAAAGGCTATGTGGTCAAGAGCTGGGTGGTTAATTGCTATGTTGTAAAGGGCTGGGTGGTTAAAGGCTATGTGGTCAAGAGCAGGGAGGTTAAAGGCTATATGGTCAAGAGCTGGGAGGTTAAAGGCTATGTGGTCAAGAGCTGGGAGGTTAAAGGCTATGTGGTCAAGAGCTGGGAGGTTAAAGGCTTTGTGGTCAAGAGCTGGGAGGTTAAAGGCTTTGTGGTCAAGAGCAGGGAGGTTAAAGGCTATGTGGTCAAGAGCTGGGAGGTTGAAGGCTATGTGGTCAAGAGCTGGGAGGTTAAAGGCTATGTGGTCAAGAGCTGGGAGGTTAAAGGCTTTGTGGTCAAGAGCTGGGAGGTTAAAGGCTTTGTGGTCAAGGGCTGGGTGGTTAAAGGCTATGTGGTCAATGACATGGCGATCAATATATGAGGCTAAAAGCCTGGAGAGCGTTAGGCTAGATGGGCTTCATTTGTATTTTTAATTTATCGCACAAAATAACGTCAGAAACTGGATACGTTAACAGGAATACGATTGCGTCCGTCATGTATATGATAAACAACATAATCGTTTCAACAACTCTCCATAAATCACATTTCTATCTAAAGAGAAACAAAATACGGGTTCCCCTAATGACACGATTAATAACAACACATGCACACCAATGACAACAATCGTCACCAACACATGCACACCAATGACAACAATCGTCACCTTGGCTAAAATTACTCCCCCAACCGACGGTATGTGGTCGTGTCGGAGGCGTGGTAGTCCAGGGATGGGGTGCAGGCCCCCCTTTACAATCATCTTCATCATCATCGATGACGGGTGTTGGAAATAAATCCTTGGTGGTGTTTGAAAACCAGCGCAAACGGATTTCTCCTCGTCCGTGCCGAGGATGGAACGAGGGCAGCGTACCAACAACACAACTCTTTGATTTCAGACGATATTATTATCGGGCATCATGCACAACATTTTAAATCCAAGAGCACCGCTAACAGAGCACCACTAACAGAGCACCGCCAACTACGCTGTTAATAATACAGTCCATAAATGGAAAACTCAAATAAAATTGTTTACTTCAGCTCGTGGTCGTTTCATCTGTCACACACTGAAAGAGTCACATTCATTTACTTTTTTTTAAAAATCAGCTAATTAATAACATCTAGGCATTAATATTGTAAAGAAATTATGATAAATGAAACCCGTGTTTTATTTTTCTTGTATCGAGTCAGATAAATGACACCAAAACGATTACAAGATAAATGCCACCAAAACGATTACAATGACACGGATTGTGGCTAATTTCGAGCTTTCGCGACAGATTGAAACGCTTACGGTGTGTGGTAGGAACGAATTTAGCAGCTGTGCTCAGAGAGCCCTCGACCACAAGTTCGGTTAACGTCGTCGCGTTACAAATGAAATTCACATAGAAAGCGGAATACTCAACAGAAGAACTCGGTAGTGTTATCCTTGTGTTTCATAATTTATAGCCAATTGTTAAGTCGATCGAAAATGTTATGTAAGTTTTTATTGTATTAGCTTATGCGCGTTATTAAGACCGTAAACAATCAATACGTTATTCCAACGACCATCATCTCATATTTGTATAACTAACTGGTGAACGTCTGGATTGTCCGGAACACAAACGAGCTAATACGCGAGAGACGACGCTAAACATGATTTGAGCCAGCGCCGAGGGGAGGGGGGAGGGGGAAACACGATGGCGATTCTACGAACTTAATCCTCAAAGTGTGGCACAAAACTATCACTGGTCACTGCAGCACCATCCAAGGGCAGATCGATATTATGCCATCAGACACGGCGCTGTGGTCTCCCTATCTTATGCCCGGCTACAGCAACGCCAAAAGTGGATCTGCGAGCACAGCTAACACAAACACTTTACCCCCGGGCCTTGTCGAGGGGGAAAAATGACTTGAAATTATGCATTCATCCAAGTTCTGTCAAGTGGTCTGGTCCGCAGAGCCGACCCCCACACGAAAAGCCACGGATGCCAAGACCAAGAAGAAGATCAATAATGGTGCCCCCCTTTCTCGCAGGCGGCGACCACGTCTCAAAACGGCAAGTTGCGCTCCTCTTGGACCTCCAGACAGTGATTTTAATAAAGAAGTCGGGTGATGACAGGTCAGATAGCATTGAGAATTCAGACAACACATCCAGCGAGATTACAGTAGTAAAACTAACTTCTTAAATGACCATGAACAAAATGTTGACGGCTTTTTTAGCCTTAAAACCATCTTTCAACTGGATTGGAGGGTAAACATGTCCCTTTAAACCGGCCCACCTCTCCCCACCCCTCGTGTCCAGGCCACGAGCTTGAAAGGTCGTCGGTCCGAGGGAGGATTTGTACAAACACGCGACTCTTCTTCTTCCGTCTCCACCGGCCAAACGCAGCAGCGACGACTCCAGTCGGAGATCAATACAACACGCGTTGAGCTGCCCTCGGCAGCACGCCTCGTAACAGTAGGATGCTCCTTGCAACTGTCTCACTCGTGGTCAGACGAACGGCTATTGGATTCGATCTCATCTGGAAGGTCATCACTTCGGTTTACGGCCTATGATTATAAACGATGGTATCGGTTTAGCGTAATAAATTCAGGGGTGACAATTTTGGAGAACTTAAAAGAAGTTATTTTAACTCAGATTTAATGCTACACAAGGGTAGGCTGGTAGGTTACGACCGTCGTGTCGTTACGATGATATCCAGTCATAAGATTGATTCCATAGGGTCAGCGGCGAGTCCAGTCTAAATTAATGACCAGGTGGCATCATCAGATTATCGTTTTTTTTTCCTTCCAGAAACTTCACAATCCACATTTAATACATTTTTAAGATTATACAAACTCCGGTGCTTTTTTATAATGCCTCGTCCTCGTGGTTGTGAGTGTCGAATACGGGACTAATATTTGCCCTCGGGTGACTGGAAGTTAACCGATGGCAACATTACAATTACACGAACGATTGACGATGATATGCGGTTCTCAGTCATATCTAAAGCTGATCTAATGTACCAGATCATATTTTAGGCACAGACCGTTTCGTGATTAAAGAAAGTGAGTGGACGGATAAATGCCCGTGCCCCCCCTCCCCTTTTTAAATGACTAATATCTCCATCTCTCAATAAGAGGCATTTGTCATTATTTTATTCAAGAGCCTAACTCTTGTGATACTTGGGAATGGTTATCCTCTCTTGTCATTCTATCTAAATAATAAAACTCAATACAGTCGAACCCACTTATCTCGAGCTCGGTTATATCGACCACCCTATTATGTCGACGTTTTTTATTGGAACCGCCAAATTCTCTCTTTGTCTTAGCATTTTCTCATCGGTAATGTCGATTCTTTTATGTCGCCGAAACCTAGTATCTCGAGCACAAAAGAGGGCCAAATTTGCAACTTAACTCGATTTTCGTCGGTTGAAAATAAAGGTTTGTATCGAGAATCGACGTTGGTTTTTATATAATTAAATAAAAAAATTAATAAATTATTATTCTTTTAAAAGTTTGTTGTTGTTGCTTTGTTACCAGTAAGATAAGTGACTGTGACACTAACACGCGCGTGACGATGAAACTGATTTTACACAGTACTGTGTCAGTACACACAGCCCACAGCGTGCTGTGATCAACGGTCAAGGCCACAATAGTTTTATTTATATTACAAGTTTGATTGACTGAGGAAATTCGAGAGCGTTCTGATAGTAACAGATATCCTGCACGTCAAAAGCATTAAACTTAAAATTACCATATTGATATGTTTATTTTTTTTTATTTGCTGATTCGACGGGCATTGCAAACGCGATCGGCTGTGACACGCGCCATGGGACGACGCGAGGCGAAAACTTTGACCTTTTAACGCATGCGCAGACAATTATAAACTGGTAACTTTTTTTAAAATTATTAAATGGAATGGAAACATGACAGAGACGTTATCAAAGTCCTTTACTTCGGCATAAATATATATACATCAAAAGCATTAAACTTAAAATAACCATATTGATTTGTTATTTGTATTTTAAATTCGCAAACGCGACTGTGACACGGCGAAGCGTAAACTTTAACCTTTTAGCGCATGCGCAGACAATTATAAACTGGTAACTTATTTTTCATTAAATAAATGGAATCGAAACATGACAGAGACGTAATCAAAGTCCTTTACTTCGGCATAAATATAGATACATGTGTATATATATGTATATATATATAATATAAATTCCCGATTAGTCATAACTTTTCCCGACTTTCAAGGCCGAGAATTTATTTTTAAGAATTCCCGACTTTTTCCCGTTTTCCTGAGTGGGAACCATGGTTATAGTTATATTTAAATTTTAAACGGTCCTTAAAAACGAACGGTCATTACATTAATTACAACCTTAGACTTAGGAAAGAGTGAAGAAATATTAGGGTTCCGATACGATTCCGATAAATCATCCCATCACTAATTAACGCTAACTAATTAATCATGTACATAAAGAAATTTCAAGCACATGTTAATATTTTGCCGCCATATTGATTTTCCTTTATCTCGATCATCGGTTATGTCGACGCCATTTTTCATACCCCAACGCCGTCGACATAAGCGGTTTCGACTGTATTTTATTTTTAAATATTGACAAAACGTGTTAACTCATGGAGTACTCCAGACATGCTCAACCACAATGACATACTATCTTTAAATCTTTGGTATGCAGTGTGTGAAATATTATTGTGTTAAATAAGGTTAAAATACCCTAGACAAAACAAGATGTTATTTACTGCGGTAACCGTATGGTTAGGACATTCAATAGGACTTTAGTGTAAAGATGTAGACAAAACTTAACTTTTGCCAGTACCTAACAATTTTCAAGCCTAATTTTTGACAATACAAATATTTAAATTTGATCACAGTAATGTTGAATCATCATTTGTGTTGTTTGCTGAAATATTTATTGTCACTGATCTCCCTTGTCAGAAGTTTGGTTTATCCAGCAGACGTGTCAGAATCACACGAGTTGCTTGTGCTCGACACGCCGTCGGACTGAATCAACAAATGATTAATAGGGTTCAGATTTCTGGCATATTTCATTTCAACATCCATTTGGATACACGGATAAAAAAATAAATGGACATAAAGTAAAAAAGTTTGATGCATGCGTTGTTCCACCACACCCCCCCCCGGACCGCCTTTTCCCCTTTTATTTTAACAAATGGTATAATGGCTTGGACATGTGGCTATAGTTAAAGCTTCCTCTAGAGATATAAGAGTAACCAAATAATGGCTTGGACATGTGGCTATAGTTAAAGCTTCCTCTAGAGATAGAAGAGTAACCAAATAATGGCTTGGACATGTGGCTATAGTTAAAGCTTCCTCTAGAGATAGAAGAGTAACCAAATAATGGCTTGGACATGTGGCTATAGTTAAAGCTTCCTCTAGAGATAGAAGAGTAACCAAATAATGGCTTGGACATGTGGCTATAGTTAAAGCTTCCTCTAGAGATAGAAGAGTAACCAAATAGCAGAGGCAACAATGAAATGAAAATATTAAATCAAAATACTAACATAATACTAACATAATCAAATTATTATTTGACACAAGGGTCTGTCTAAAACTTGACTCAGACATTAATAAAACAAAGGGTCGGTCTAAAGATTGACAGACATATGCTCAAATGCGCCGCGTAAACTTGAATAACAACATTTCATAGGAGTGATCGACATAAAACATATTATTCATATATAAGACAAAGACTAAATAAAATATGATGTAGATATTTCTATTTCAGATAAGGTAACATTACATAATATGATATACGTGTTTCAGCGAGACATAATAACATGAAATAAATTTCAGCGATCCGATGGGAATTCATGTAATGCGATATAAATATATCAACGGGACAGTATATAACATGAAATATATATTTCAGACAAAGTGATTTAATAACCTATAGTCACGTGACAGGTTCACGACCCTAGTAGGCAAATGACAATAAGGCAGTTAAACATTAGAGTTAGAGCCAACGTAAGGCAGTTAAACTATTAGAGTTAGAGCCAACGTACGGCAGTTAAACCATTAGAGTTAGAGCCAACCATTAGAGTTAGAGCCAACCATTAGAGTTAGAGCCAACCATTAGAGTTAGAGCCAACCATTAGAGTTAGAGCCAACCATTAGAATTAGAGCCAACCATTAGAGTTAGAGCCAACCATTAGAGTTAGAGCCAACGTAACGCAGTTAAACTATTAGAGTTAGAGCCAACGTAAGGCAGTTAAACTATTAGAGTTAGAGCCAACAGTAGGCAGTTAGAGCCAACCATTAGAGTTAGAGCCAACCATTAGAGTTAGAGCCAACCATTAGAGTTAGAGCCAACGCATTAGAGTTAGAGCCAACTCATTAGAGTTAGAGCCAACGTAAGGCAGTTAAACCATTAGAGTTAGAGCCAACGTACGGCAGTTAAACCATTAGAGTTAGAGCCAACGTACGGCAGTTAAACTATTAGAGTTAGAGCCAACGTACGGCAGTTAAACTATTAGAGTTAGAGCCAACGTAAGGCAGTTAAACCATTAGAGTTAGAGCCAACGTAAGGCAGTTAAACTATTAGAGTTAGAGCCAACGTACGGCAGTTAAACCATTAGAGTTAGAGCCAACGTACGGCAGTTAAACTATTAGAGTTAGAGCCAACGTACGGCAGTTAAACCATTAGAGTTAGAGCCAACGTACGGCAGTTAAACCATTAGAGTTAGAGCCAACGTACGGCAGTTAAACCATTAGAGTTAGAGCCAACGTACGGCAGTTAAACCATTAGAGTTAGAGCCAACGTACGGCAGTTAAACCATTAGAGTTAGAGCCAACGTACGGCAGTTAAACCATAAGAGTTAGAGCCAACGTACGGCAGTTAAACCATTAGAGTTAGAGCCAACCATTAGATTTGGGACAGTCATCAAACAACGAGTTGGTAAATTATAGAGTTATATAGGGAGACATATAGACTCAAATATTTGGCGCTTGGCACTGGCCTAAAACTAAATAGTTCAAACCTAAGGTCTAAAATTCATTAGGCCCATCATGACCCATGGCCTGCGTCAACTAATGACTGTCAATTACAGATGTCAGCTCGTGTTCTGCAAACACAGGGAGGACAGGATGTGGACGGTCTGACACGCTCTGTACAGTGAGTGCTAGGCTAAGGTGTGGGGGGGGTGGGGGGGGCGGGGCATGGATGGTAAGGCGTTCATAAACATGGACATGGAATGATGGAAGGAATGCTGGGAATATGGCGAGAATCGGGAGTTTTGGAACTACCTTCCACTAGACTTTTTTATATACAGGGGACAGGGGCGTGGATGAGGGACAGGGGCGAGGGACAGGGGAACGATAACTTCGAGCATAAATTGATAAATGTAAGAAATGTCAAATCATAACGAATGGATTATTTAAGCGAAGTAATGTTAAAGTAGAAGGAATTGGTGTAGAGTTTACACAAATCAATGTTATATATAGTATTACAGAATGGTCCTGAGGACTGTATGAATCAATGTTATATATAGTATTACAGAATGGTCCTGAGGACTGTATGAATCAATGTTAAATATAGTATTACAGAATGGTCCTGAGGACTGTATGAATCAATGTTAAATATAGTATTACAGAATGGTCCTGAGGACTGTATGAATCAATGTTAAATATAGTATTACAGAATGGTCCTGAGGACTGTATGAATCAATGTTATATATAGTATTACAGAATGGTCCTGAGGACTGTATGAATCAATGTTATATATAGTATTACAGAATGGTCCTGAGGACTGTATGAATCAATGTTATATATAGTATTACAGAATGGTCCTGAGGACTGTAAGATATTTTGATACACGTTATGTTTACTGTTCATTTCTGACTGTAAGCAACGGTTAAACCGTTGGGTCCAAGTTAACGTTCCTGGAATGAAATAGCCGTTAAAACACTCCAGAAATGAAACATGAAATGACTGCACCAGTGCCAAATGAAGCATGAAATGACTGCACCAGTGTCAAATGAAGCATGAACTGACTGCACCAGTGCCAAATGAAGCAGGAAATGACTACACAAGTGCCAAATGAAGCATGAAATGACTACACCAGTGCCAAATGAAGCATGAACTGACTACACCAGTGCCAAATGAAGCATGAACTGACTGCACCTGTGCCAAATGAAGCATGAAATGACTGCACCAGTGCCAAATGAAGCATGAACTGACTGCACCAGTGCCAAATGAACTTAATGAAGCATGAACTGACTGCACCAGTGCCAAATGAAGCATCAACTTACTGCACCAGTGCCAAATGAAGCATGAACTGACTGCACCAGTGCCAAATGAAGCATGAACTTACTGCACCAGTGCCAAATGAAGCATGAACTGACTGCACCAGTGCCAAATGAAGCATGAACTGACTGCACCAGTGCCAAATGAAGCATGAACTGACTGCACCAGTGCCAAATCAATAAAGAGCGTCACAATGATTGTAATTATATTCAGAGATTCAGTGCTATGCTATTGTATTTATCTGAGAATTAGTTTGATGAAAAAAGCGCATCAGTCAGGCACACATTAGGTTTTATACATAAAATTGATTTATTCTTTCCACTTTGCAATTGGTCATAATTTTTAAACAGACATTGTTTTGAATGACTAAAAGAATATAATCATATAATATATATAATCATTAAATAAAAAATAACAAAACAAAAACAAAGCTCGTACAACGTTTTGAAATGTTGGATTGTGTGAGGTTGAATGGGGTTTGTAAACTGAGGTTTTTTTTGTTTTTGTTGTTGTTTTTAAATAATCAGAATATTTAGATGTCTTTATAGTAAATCTATGATTGCTGGATACGCTTTCAAATTAATATAGAACCTATAGCTAAATGTGCTGTCAATTTTAATTAGAGCCTATAGCTGTATGTACTGTCAGTCAAGTATCGAGTTCAAGGAGAGAAACGATTAAATTAGGGAATACACATTTTTGGATAAGGGAAACTAGAGATCAACCAGCCGTAAAGTAGCGATTACACGCACGTCTTTCATCAACAACTCCCTGCCCCCAACACACACACAACCTTTATCTAATTCCGACCCCTCCTTTCCATCTCAAATATTCTCCCCGTCTCTCTGTACATACACACGCGTTCACATCAATCTAAAGAAATCAAAATGAATTCTCCCTCCCGATATTGGCACAAACACAAAAGGCTTCTGTGCAGTAACCATGGCAACTAACTGTTCTTTTTAGGGGATGGTGTGGGTGGGCTGGCGCTGGGACTCAATCTACGTTTGCACCCTTTTCATCGCCCTCCCCCACCCTGTGTTGTCTCAAAGGCCTCGCTGCTCCCTCGGTTCCTCCTTTCCATCCGTCACTGGCAGGCTCGTGAATCACTTTTTTTTTCCTTTTTAAAACTGGGTGTCTTCGGCAGCTGGGCCAAAAGTCTGCCAGACGAGACGACGGAAAGCCGGAGTTGGTGGGTGGAGAAATAACTGTAAACAAAGATAACTACCGGGAGACTCGGGTCTGGGTCACGTGACGTTAGGTTACAAGGAAAACCAAGTGAATCTTAAGGAGCTGGATCAAAATAAGATAATTTGGAAAAGACATTCTTTGAAGCGTGTGCAAGCCAGTCGGTGAGGCGGTGAAAAGAATGGCGCCACTGGGTTATTTAATTCTTATCTATTGTCTACTTCCAAGCTAAGTTTATTTTATTTTATACTTTGGTGGTATTTGCGCTCACATGGCTTAAAGTTGGCAACATGGGAACCTTTGAGAGCAGTCAGATGGAAATGGACAGATTCCTTCTGCAGGACCAGACACATTATGGCCATATGTTCAGTATCAACGCCATATGTTCAGTATCAACGCCATACGTCCCTGCACTGGTCCGCACCGTGGTGTGTCATCTTCTCAATTACTGGTGTGTAACTAGTGCCTCTATGAATAACTCGTAAAACACAAAGCGCCGTCTCTTTCAATCTTTTCGCACGTGGATCTCCAGATTCTGGGATTTCCCATGGCCCCAAATATGTTCCTACAGCCGCAACTGACGTCTGGATCACATGTATCCTTTAAACTAAAACTTACTTTCACAACATCCTTCATGGTTACCGGCATCTCAACGCAAGACAGTCAACTTAATAGAACTATACTCTGAATGACCTAATTTTTAAATGGAGAATCCTAACGCTTTAATTTAGTAAGATTTAACAATTCTAGACATTGAAATTAAGAAAATGCAAATGGCATATGCGTTCAACTTCCACCTTTCAAAGTTCAACTTCCACCTTTCAAATGCACCGTTTTGTGGAAGGAAGTACAATAGCTCATTAAACCCCTAAAGGTTATCGAGAGTATAGAGATATTAATATTACTGGTGTTTCTTGGTTTTAAATAACAAGAAAAAGTCATTGACAAGGTGAAGATAATTTAAAATACAGTCTACTGGGAGAAAGTTGGTTCGTGTGGGTTGCTGGGGATGTCTGCAGTAAGGAGACCAGGATGGAGACAAAAGTAAGAAGATAACCAAGATTGACTTGTGCTCCACTCCGCTGAGACAGAGGGACATTCCTTTGAGCTAAAGCTTGCTATTGCGTTAAGACTGAGGCTAACCGAAACAGATGTGCCACGAGAAGTGTTGAATTTAGTTAGCGTACTTTCAGACATTATCAGGGAAGCACTTTCTTTTCCAGTAATACATTTAGAAATTTGTCCCACAGGGATTTATTTCTCCAACTGATGTAACTATCTGAAATTTAAGTTTAACATCCAACAAAATTAAATAAATTGAATTGTGATGCAACTTAAGTATTAAGTATTAAATACGTTTTCAAAAGTTCGATTTCTTGATTAGAATATACCCACCAAGAAATCATAATAACGTCTTTTTGAAAATTGGTTGTTTTTTAAAACAGAAATTTATGTAATTTAATTTTGAGGCATATTGCCAGGAGTTATATACCAGTGTTGAGAAGAAGGAAATAAAATCACAGATCAGAAAATTTTCTAATTGCCATTTTTTTAAAAAATTGTTTTTTAGATTTATTTTAAAACACGATTTTATTGAGGTACATTGAACTATTGGAGACAAGTGACAAGAAAATACCTATTTCACTGTGTAAGTGTAAGCTATGAGATGAGTGCTGAAATAGTACACCTGGACTGAAATCTCACTGTGTAAGTGTAAGCTATGAGATGAGTGCTGAAATAGTACACCTGGACTGAAATCTCACTGTGTAAGTGTAAGCTATGAGATGAGTGCTGAAATAGTACACCTGGACTGAAAGCTCACTGTGTAAGTGTAAGCTATGAGATGAGTGCTGAAATAGTACACCTGGACTGGAATCTCACTGTGTAAGTGTAAGCTATGAGATGAGTGCTGAAATAGTACACCTGGACTGAAATCTCACTGTGTAAGTGTAAGCTATGAGATGAGTGCTGAAATAGTACACCTGGACTGGAATCTCACTGTGTAAGTATGAGATGAGTGCTGAAATAGTACACCTGGACTGGAATCTCACTGTGTAAGTGTAAGCTATGAGATGAGTGCTGAAATAGTACACCTGGACTGGAATCTCACTGTGTAAAATACATCTACTCGCATTTCACGACGTACACAGAGATTTAATGAACAATGGGATTTACCCATTTATTTACTCTCGTCGATGTCCCCATATATGCTCCAAACTGTTATGGTGCTCCATATATGCTCCAAACTGTTATGGTGCTCCATATATGCTCCCGACTGTTATGGTGCTCCATATATCCTCCAAACTGTTATGGTGTTCCATATATACTCCAAACTGTCATGGTGCTTTGTCAGGAATTTTCGTCCAGTAAAAAAAAATCCATCGAATATTACCACTGAAGAAAAGACGAGGCGTGAAAGATTGCTTTTATGGGGTGTGTGTTGGTGTAAATGTGTGACATATGCGGGGGGGGGGTAGAGGATGAATAATTTATGGGGTGTGTGTTGGTGTAAATGTGTGACAGAGGCGGGGGTGTGACAGAGGCGGGGGTGTGACAGAGGCGGGGGTGTGACAGAGGCGGGGGTGTGACAGAGGCGGGGGTGTGACAGAGGCGGGGGTGTGACAGAGGCGGGGGGGGGGTAGAGGTGAATAATTGAACTGTACGTCACGACACAGCCAAGGGACGTGACGATGGACATTAAAATGTTGGCTCTATAAACACAACTGACCAAGAGACCTTCTATCTTCTATTCACATCTTGGGCGGCATTTAGTGAATACATTGTAACACTACATTTTCGTTGTAGCTCAATTTGAAATCTTGTAATCATACCATTTAATACGACCATTGAAAGGGAAAATAGGAACAACAAAAAAGCCACATAAACTCTATACCATCAACAATACAAAAATTGCACCAAGAAGTAAGCGAGCAATAAACGCAGAATATGGAGTCAGTCATACACAACTATCCTCTAAGCAAATAAAGTTCAGAAATCTAATTATCATCATTACAATATTACTACGCCTGAGAGCTCAGTTGAGGAGCTCTGGGACAGATTACTTCGTAAAATTCAAAATGTAACCACGACTTGTAACAAATCGGCCAGACATCCGAAGGAAACAACTAAGACAGTGTCATTTTTTAGTCCTCTCTATTTAGGTCAAGCACCGGATTTAAGCTATCTGGCCGGAGAGATCTGGCCAGACTTGCTTTCATTGAGCATCTTTGCATGAGAGTCGGGCAACATGGGGCGGGCAAGGGGGGGGGCGAAACTAGCAGAGACCGAGGGAGTGAGTGGGAACAAAGATGACCGAGGGAGTGAGTGGGAACAAAGATTGGCGATTTGAAATCTTGCCTCAGTCAGGAAGTTGGTGAGAGAAGTCTTGTGGTGAGGGGGTGCATTTCGAGGTAAGGGAGGGGGGATGTCTGGCGGCAGTAGCTCGTGAGTAAAGTGATTTTGGGGGAGGCGAAAGTGAGGTGTTGAAACACGACAAATAACTGGGTCATCACAACACGAGAGGTTGGTTGGTTGGCTATCTTTTAATATAACTTTTTGTTAGGGTCACCATGTGAAATTTAGGGTGTTAACGATTAATTTAAATTAAATCGTCAACTTTTGAAAAGTAACGATTAATTAATCGTTAGTTTCGATTAAAGCCAAAAATTGAAATTTATGGTGTCATAAGAAACATTTATTAAAATACTATTCGACAATGGAAATAACACTGGAATGTCTTCTTTATATGATATCTTTTTTTTTATTTGGTTCAAGTTATGAGCGAGTCTTATTGACAATATAAAATGCCGAAATGAACAATCGTTCACATTGTTATAGCTTTAGATTGTGTCAGCTGAAGTTTCTGATACTGTAATGGATGTTTGGTTTGCAGGTGATATGTAAGCGAAGTGTTAGAACCATGGTAGCAATGTTCCCTTTTAAGCAGCGCGGCTATTTGACCGACGCCACGCATGAGCTTAGAATCACCGCACAGCAAATTTTGTAAAATATTGCACACAAAAATTGAAGTTGTGCAACTTAACACACAAGGTTTTTAACTTTGCACACGGACCAACGAAGCTTAGACTTAGAAGGAACATTGCTTGGTAGGCAAACGATTTCTCTCAATGGACACATACATAACCTTTATTCTTTATCAACATTTTGAACATTCACGTCAGTCAATAGTTTAAAACCAAAATGTTCGTGTAATCGTCCGGAAATTAGTTTATATTTATCGGCCGAAATATTTTACCTTTTGACTTCCAGTACATTTATAAGAGGGGGGGTCGATTAATCGTTAAAAACAATTTTAATCGTTAAAATTTTTGACGTTTAATCGAGATTATTAATCTTTAATTTCCGCGGCCCTATGTGATATAATTCAAGTCAATTCATATTTAATATCAATATTCCATTACGCTCATCAAGAAATACGGTGAAAAATGTGCATGGGATGGTCAGAATAGACAGAGAGTGGCATGTAACTCGGACAATGTCCTCTCAATAAAAGTGTGTAAAGAGAGAGAGGGAGAAGTTAAAGCCACCACTGAATGGGTCTGGGGTCTGTGTTGTGGGGGGGGGGTCAATCCGCCAAACAATATTGATTGCAAGTTTCCCTGAATGTCAAACCGTGAACCTAATTCCCCAATGATAACATCGGAGACCGGCGGAAGGAAGAGGGTAGAGCTCGTTGGGTACTCGTGGGGCGTATCTGGCCGAGACTGTAGCGAGGGCAATTGGGTCCCGACTCGAAATGACGAATGTTAATTGTTAGCTTACAAGTAATTTGTAGTCTGAGTTGAAGCTATCACTAATTTTTGAACTCTGAAAAGGTCCGGTAAAAAAATGTTGGTTACATGCATTTTAATACGGCCAGAGGCGTATAGGAATATAGGAAATCTTTATTACACACTTGGGAATACTTCCATAATTAAGCTTTGAAGTCAGTTTGGAAAATACAGGACGTTGAATATGACCGGTCTCAAAGGGGCAAAACTTGCTGCATAAATTTCTATTGCAAAACATTGTTGTGAGGATGTTGTGTTAGGAGTAGGGAATGTTGGGTAAGGAGTAAGGAATGTTGTGTTAGGAGTAAGGAATGTTGTGTTAGAAGTAGGGAATGTTGTGTTAGAAGTAGGGAATGTTGTGTTAGGAGTAAGTGAGGTTGTGTTAGGAGTAAGGGAGGTTGTGTTAGGAGTAAGGAATGTTGTGTTAGGAGTAAGGGAGATTGTGTTAGGAGTAAGGGAGGTTGTGTTAGGAGTAAGGGAGGTTGTGTTAGGAGTAAGGGAGATTGTGTTAGGAGTAAGGGAGATTGTGTTATGAGTAAGGGAGATTGTGTTATGAGTAAGGGAGATTGTGTTATGAGTAAGGGAGATTGTGTTAGGAGTAAGGGAGATTGTGTTATGAGTAAGGGAGATTGTGTTAGGAGTAAGGGAGATTGTGTTAGGAGTAAGGGAGATTGTGTTAGGAGTAAGGGAGATTGTGTTAGGAGTAAGGGAGATTGTGTTAGGAGTAAGGGAGATTGTGTTAGGAGTAAGGGAGATTGTGTTAGGAGTAAGGGAGATTGTGTTAGGAGTAAGGGAGATTGTGTTAGGAGTAAGGGAGATTGTGTTAGGAGTAAGGGAGATTGTGTTAGGAGTAAGGGAGATTGTGTTAGGAGTAAGGGAGATTGTGTTAGGAGTAAGGGAGATTGTGTTAGGAGTAAGGGAGATTGTGTTAGGAGTAAGGGAGATTGTGTTAGGAGTAAGGGAGATTGTGTTAGGAGTAAGGGAGATTGTGTTAGGAGTAAGGGAGATTGTGTTAGGAGTAAGGGAGATTGTGTTAGGAGTAAGGGAGATTGTGTTAGGAGTAAGGGAGATTGTGTTAGGAGTAAGGGAGATTGTGTTAGGAGTAAGGGAGATTGTGTTAGGAGTAAGGGAGATTGTGTTAGGAGTAAGGGAGATTGTGTTAGGAGTAAGGGAGATTGTGTTAGGAGTAAGGGAGGTGTGTTAGGAGTAAGGGAGGTTGATGAGCTCTGAGAGGAGGGACATGGGTATTAACTGTCGGCAGTAAGAGAACATATTTATATTTCAAAACGTGTGTGTGTGGGGGGGGGCTTTAAAAAAAATAATGAAAAATAATGCATATCACTGACATTTGTTCTATTCTAATTCTAGAACCATTTCATCATTTTTCTGGCCACGTGACAATGACTGATGTGATCGTTGAGGACTAGCGGACAATGACTGATGTGATCATTGAGGACTAGGGGACAATGACTGATGTGATCCTTGACTAGGGGACAATGACTGATGTGATCCTTGACTAGGGGACAATGACTGATGTGATCTTTGAGGACTAGGGGACAATGACTGATGTGATCCTTAAGGTCTAATCACCTGAACCTCTTTTTAAATACACGGAGTCAAGTAGAAGCCTTTTTAAAAAAATAAATAATATGAAACTCTGGGAGGAAAAATGGTGCAGCTCACGCCCGATCCTCTTGAATGCCACTCAAGTTTCTCTGTACATGTGAACCAGATCGTCTGTGAGGCTGTGAGCCCGTGAGCCTGTGAGGCCAATGACAGCAAGGATGTGGTTCGATTGTATCATGTATAGATGGAACCTCCGCTGGAGTAGAGGAGCCGGTCATTCAACATGTTTCCTCTTTGGTTGTTCCACTCCTCACACCACTCCGCCTCCAACGTGACGTCGGCCCTAGAGTGACGTAGTATTAGAGTAGGGCCGATAATTCATACGTCTTGTGAGTGTGATGTGCAGAATCAGAGACGCGGGAATTATTTTTTGTGATGTTTTTGAACTCGGTGTTGGTCCCTGGCTCCGGTCAACTCTTGGGAGGGGCGGTGCGCATCTAAGATTATGTTCTACGGAGCAAGAATGGAAGATAGCGTGATTTAATCTAGCACACATTACATGTCACATATTGCTGATATCATTCATGACTAATCCAAGGCTTCCGTCCACCCCCCCCCCACAAACACAGATAATTTTCCCACCAAGAAGTGTCGTCTCCAGAATGTGAATGTTTCTCTTCGTGTATCGTTGAAGTTGAATTTAGTTGTAACAACGGCAGACATATCGTTACAGTCAAAGAATCAATTATTTTAATTTAATAATATAATCTCACATTCAGATTTTTAACCTTTCCGCTTTTGGACGAACTACTGAAAGTAAAATAACTGACATTCAAATGATACACAGTTGTGCTTTTGGACGAACCACTGAAAGTAAAATAACTGACATTCAAATGATACACAGTTGTAATTATAAGAATAGTTCTGATAAGAAAAAGCAAATAACAGTTTGCGAGTCGTTTGGACATTTGTCAGATGACGTCATTCATCAAAACTATGACTAGTTTCTTCGGCGTCATGAAATTTTAAACGCTCTCCTTGAAGGGAGATTGGAATGATGAGGTCAATGGTCAAGCTAAAGTTATTTCCATTTCTTGGCCACTGGGGTATCGTACTTGATTAGTCTGGTCTGACAGTTTCTTAAGTAGAGTTGTGCTACAACAGGGGCGGGTAAGAGGGGGTGGGTGGGGGTACGCTTAGGGCAAGAGACCAGATCGAGAATCGATAAGAGCTTATCAAACTAAGAGCCTTTTGCCGAGATGGCGCCATTTGGGCAGAGTGGTGGAAATTTATCAACGTCTGCTAAAAATCCAGAGGGCATTTATTTTGTTAGAGTTAGTTTTCACAAACAATCTTTTCACACGAATGCATTTTAACTTTTAACCTATGGCGCGTGTGCTCCTTAAATAAGAACGCTTCCTATTTAAATTACTCTAAATTTGATGATTTTTTTTTCTCATTTTAGTTAGAGAAATGGCGCGGACTGAACTAAGAGTCTAAGACACAATGGGATTCTTAACACAGACGTAGCACTTATGAAAAATATGTCTTAATGTTCATGAACTACATTAATCTCACAATGAAATAAAAAGTTTTTAATGGATACACATCTTCCAAATTTCTAACTCAAGGTGTGTCACGATAATATCAGAAAATTTCAAAAGAGAATAAAATTAAGAGATTATCAGAGAATAATAAACACAAGGAATATTGCGTCCATAGCTTTGTGACTCAATTGCATGCCACCCCAGCATCATACCAGCACATCCGCATCCAGACTCAAATTGCATGCCACCGCATCATGATGTGACTCAAATTGCATGCCACCGCATCATGAGTCTAAAAAAATGTTGAAAATTATTTTTACCTTTGTTGGTTCAAATGAGAATTTTATAAATAATTATACTGAGGGAGGGTGTGTAGTTCAGTTTCCTTTCATTGACCATATTTAAAATATTAAAGAAAATAAACAAACAACAACTAGAAGATTCAAGAAAAATTTGACGAGTTGAAAGTGATTCATAGTCGACATAGTACATGTAAAGACACTGCAACTTAATTTCTAAATGTTCATAGATTTAAATTGAATCTTGGTAAAGATTGTAGAAAATTTGAAGACAAAAAGAGATTCGTTGGTCTATTTGAGGAGCAAGTTTGTATCTGAGCCGGTCAGAAAAGTGGTGAAAACTGGGACAACAGTAACAGATTTTATTGATGGGGACAGACCCAAGATCTCCCACTTAAAACACAGGAAAACAGGGACATAGACATAGACTTTTGGTCGCGACAGTAGAGTCCTACTCGGAGAAAATGTTATAGAACTCTGCCCAGCAGATGGAGCAGGTTGCCAAACTAAAAGTTAGACCCAATAATATTTAAACTTAAGGAAGTCAGTAATCATTTCAACACAACAATCCATCTTAATAAATTGCTTTAAAAAATATGTAGTTCGCAAAAACATATGGAACCATTTGAATGTATTTCAGTAATTTTAACTATGATGATAGTAATAGTAGAAGTTTCGTGGTGCTTAATTAAAGTGGATTATGATGTCATAATTCTCAGACAAGTTTAGCGAGTGTCCAATTATACATTTAATGATTGTAAAATGGCAATCGACAGTTACTTTATAAATTTATTTGAATAAAAATATCGTTTTATAAATTGATCTTTGTCAATAGGAAAAAATATCACAAATTATGTATTTTAAAAAAGTTCTCACAAAATTAAGATGGGGACCAGGGGAATGTATCCCGACTGGTAACGGCATAGGCATCCACATGGAGTTGCTGTTCTTGAAAACGCCTCAGTTATAGACATCAAAACTACACACTCGGTAGCCGCACATCACCACTACGAAGGTCAAATAAATAACACACATATCGTATCAGATGCGTTTGCAAGACAGTTGGATTTATTTACGTTGAAATCCTCAGACACAGTTAACGTGACGTAGAAATACAAAACATCCGGAAGAAAATATCTTCGGGACGATGGGTCCCATCAACAATGACTAAATGACTGAAAGTGAAGGAAGAATTTTTAAAAAGCCAGGAATTATAGGAGGGTATCTGCAGCTCCAATATTTGAATGCCTAAATAACATGTGCAGTCGTAGGAGAGTTGTAACAATGTGTCATTCATCACGGCACTGAATCCAAACAATGCCCGGTACAATTATAATGAAGATATGCATACACGGGAGGGGGGAGCAAGTAGGTGGCACACCAGGGTTGGCCGCATCAGACTAAACATACAAAACTGACACGGGGGGGGGGCGGGCACCTTAGATTAACTGGGATATGTAGGATTCGATATATGTATGATATTAATATACGATTTTACGGTATATAATTCATATTAGATGAGTTAGATGGAAGGCAATATATACAATTGAATAACGCAAACAGTCAAACAGGATCTTCACATTATTTCAAATCAGCGTGTGACAATTAAGTCCTACCTCCCATTTATTTCAATCGTGTCCATTTTTTCGTAATTCTGTAGCTTTAAAAGAAAGTACCACCGACGGTGGTTGGACTGTTTTTGAAAAGTTTCCACCTCATTTCTGTTACCACTCACGTCATTAGGTATCAATGAAGTCCGTATTAAGTAAGTTACACTCCTGCACGAGATCAGACCAAGTATGATGTGTGCTACGTGTACAGTAGTGGTAATGCTTAGTCAATGCTCCTAAATTTTAGGACTATTTAATGAGAACCTTTACACTCCCCACCAAAACATGGCGCTGTCTATCGGCTAAGTCACATCCCTGGCACAGGCACCTCCTACACCCCGTAATGACTCACGTACGTACCCCCCCCGCCCCCGGGCACTACCTCATCTACAACATGTCCCATGGCACTGACTCTTCTACAACATGACACAGACTCATCTACAACATGGCACAGACTCATCTACAACATGGCACAGACTCATCTACAACATGGCCCATGGCACTGACTCTTCTACAACATGACACAGACTCATCTACAACATGACACAGACTCATCTACAACATGACACAGACTCATCTACAACATGGCACAGACTCATCTACAACATGGCACAGACTCATCTACAACATGGCCCATGGCACTGACTCATCTACAACATGACACAGACTCATCTACAACATGGCACTGACTCATCTACAACATGACACTGACTCATCTACAACATGGCACTGACTCATCTACAACATGGCACTGACTCATCTACAACATGACACAGACTCATCTACAACATGGCACAGACTCATCTACAACATGGCACAGACTCATCTACAACATGACACAGACTCATCTACAACATGGCACAGACTCATCTACAACATGGCACAGACTCATCTACAACATGACACAGACTCATCTACAACATGGCACAGACTCATCTACAACATGGCACAGACTCATCTACAACATGACACAGACTCATCTACAACATGGCACAGACTCATCTACAACATGGCACTGACTCATCTACAACATGGCACAGACTCATCTACAACATGACACAGACTCATCTACAACATGGCACAGACTCATCTACAACATGACACAGACTCATCTACAACATGGCACTGACTCATCTACAACATGACACAGACTCATCTACAACATGGCACAGACTCATCTACAACATGGCACAGACTCATCTACAACATGGCACAGACTCATCTACAACATGACACTGACTCCCTTGCCTCCAGGCATTGATTCCTACCCACCCCCCGGGCACCACCTCTCGTCAAACGCATTACTGAATTACTGGACACTGCCTTCGACAACCCCATTGTATAGAAACCATGTTCTTGATCTTATGAGATTCGCAAACCAAGCCATGAGTGAAGACTGAAGACATTTCTCCAAATGTTCACTCGCTTTCAGTGCCTACTTCATCGGTACAAGATCCCCAGCTGACCTCAACACTTGCCCACCACAACGAGTCATAAACACATGCCCACCACAACGAGTCATAAACCCTCCCCACCCCCAACAATAATAAACTTTTCAAACCATAGCACACATGTCAGTTCCTTTCCAAGACCACTACAGAGAGGGCCTGACCTACTACATAGACCATTCTTCACAGTGAGTGACGTAAAGCCAGATGTGAGATGTGCTTTAAGTGGCACATATACCATCCTCGGAGGTTGGAAACTTCAGAGGAGGGGAGGGGAGAGACCTAATAGCACACACGTGTGCCGTACTCGACTGTTGCTGGCTTGGCTTAACACCAGCGTTGGACGTAACTGACCGTGTGTGCTCTGTAGGATGCGCTGAGGCAAGGGACAGAACTTAGGCTAAGGGAGTTAAGCCCTTACAACGAGCCTGTAATGCAAGTCAAGAGTTTCAATTTCAAGATGCAAATTCCAACATAGACCTTTATCAGCTATACATATTTTAAAATATTAACATTATTAACTTAAATATCTGTTAAAATAATATAATAATATATTTTGACTGTTTCCTTCTTCCCGTCCGGAATTCGGGCGTGGAATGGGTTGCCTGAAGAATCCAGGAAAACCAACACTTTATCAACATTTAAATCTCTAATAAAAATGCAGGACTAAACACAAACCATAGATAAGCGTAGGACGCAATAATCTTCTGAATAGAATGAGCGTCTGTAAACAGATAAGATAAGAAACATATTTTAAGGACATAATGAAGGTGAGACTGCAATATTTTACAGATCATCGTTATCACCAGTTTAGAGTTGAACGATAGTAAGCTGTACAACTAGCCACTGGTCACTGGGGGTTAGGATCAGAGTAATTAGTTAGCATTAGAGTTAGAGCTAACACTAAGTGAGTCTACGCCTTTGTTTCATTAATGATTTGATCAATACATAACATTACTTTAATCCAAAATAGATTCTTATTATTTATGTTGTCCTTTAACTTTAACATGAAAAAATCAAAACCTTTCATTCAATAAGAAATAAGCCGCAATTAAGACTTAACTGTACTATACTATAAAGTGATATAATTATCGTATGATTTCTTGAAAGGCATACTAACCAAACAAACTTAGACAAAGAACATCTAAGTTCCTTTTCTTACTATAGTTTTTCTTTTCTCACATACTACATAGGCATAGGCTAAATAATAAACAGAATCCACGCCTTCATGAAGGCACATCCCCCCCCTCCTCCATTCACTCAACTAAACAGACTTAAAATACACGCAGATACATTGACCGATATTCTATATTAAAAACCAAGATAAAAAAAACAACATTAGTTTTACATTCCTCGTTAAAGTTAAAGGAGAAAACAAATATTATTAAATATTTATTTATAAGAGGAAATTTTTTTTAACATTAATAGTTATTTTGAGGACAAATTTAAAGAACTATTCAAAATGGAAAATATTCGTACAACATACAACACAACAAATTAAAAAGTCGAGGCTATACCGTTGATGACTGTATGTAATATAAATAATTGATTTTACCGGACCGAAGACTTAAAATGAATTAGTATTTGTTATTTGGAGCGTAAAACTTGACATATACTCGTAAAACAATTTATGTTAAGGACAGGATATTAGTATTATTAGCAACGACGAGGTTTGGAGGTCACGAAATTCTACCCAGTATGGCAATATTCAATAGTCACATGGCTTATCACATGGCTTTCTCCTGATACTAAAGTTTTGATTAAAACTTCAGAACTATTCACGGGAATAATAAATACACGGGGACCATGCACAAACACAACATAATAATAATAATAAAGATAGGCCAATAACTTAATAACTTATAGTATTTTTAAAGATTTAAATTACCATTTTCTTTAAAATAAATAGAAACTTATATTTCCATTTACCAATTAAATTTATTTTAAGTATGAGGAATAATTTATTATTTTTCAATAATTTTAATCAATGGTGTCAATGGTCTGTGTGATTTAAAATCAAATAGATAAAAATTTAGAACAATAATGAAATTCTAGTTGGAGATGTAGGTTCATAAAGTTCAATGACGTGGCTCATTACGCGTTGGCCGTTGGTTTTATGACCCGGGTCTATGGCCTATCCCTGACCTGTTAGTATACTATAATTCATATCTGAATGTGAATAATATCTTTGTTACAATAAGAATCTCTCAAAGAAGTATTACATTTCCTAAGTGGGAATCAGGTAGGATTCCGTCGAGAAAAAGTCAAACTAGCAACTTGGCAATAAGCAGCCTATAAGTTTAAGTCCTATTTTAATTATAATAAAGCCATATCATCAAGTTTAAAAAAAATTAATTAAATTATTATACAGTTTAATAAAGATAAGCTGTATAAGTCTAAGACATGTTATAAGAGTGTAGTGAATGCACCGAATTAAAAGAGAAATGATTGGCTTGTTCAAGAAATAAATAAAAATGGTTGGTTACCAGGGGCTTGGCACCGATGGGGGCTGGCCACATCATCATGGAGCCGGGTCACGTCTGCAGAATCTCGGGATACAAAGATAACTAATAACGGCCGTCCGTGGCCTTAAAACCGATGAAGGTAAAACAACTGGAAAATAACCTGTAGCTCAGCTGTATAATAGTTCAAATCAAAAACCTGGATTTGAGAGAAACTTCGGAATCAGAAGTGAATCCCAGAGATGAGCGAGCTCTCCTAGAAAACAAAGAAACCTGTCAGAGAGCTGAGCCTTGGATGCACACAATATTACTTTCTGTAAGACTCAACATTAGGCAGGATGCTAGAGCCGCTTCAAGACGCACACGGGCGGTCAAAGGTCAGGCCAGGGAACCTACACCCCCACCCCACCCGCTGTTGGCCATATACCAGTTAGGTGGCAGGAGTCTGCTCGTTGATTGGAAGATTCAGTCTTGGGAAATGGAGAAGGGTGTGCTCCTGATGGGTTTTGATAACAGATATCAGGGCAGAAGATTGTATGACTTTTAGGGATGCTAGAAAAGTTCTTGCTTGGCAGAGGCGGAAACTTTTCACCCTATCTATAAAATAATTGAGAGGGTCACACTCCATTTGAGGTGTGCGCACGTGTGAGGAACTCGTCAATAAAGATTTGAGTAAGACGCAGATATTGAGAGATTTGTAATGAGAAAACTTTTGACTAAATGAAGTCTGCATCATTGCTGTAAACCATTCAAGAGTTCATACGACAAAATTAGTTGGTTTACAAGATGCTCTATTACATGCTCTATTACATGCTCTATTCAAGAGTTACATATATTACATTCATGGAAAAGAACTGACCCAAAATAAAGATGCAAAATACTTAGGAGTCTTAATAAATGAGAAACTATCATGGAATCCCCATGTCAATGAAGTTATTAAAAAATCAAACAAAACCTTAGGCTTTAGAAAAAGAAACTTTAACAAATGTAATAGAGATATAAAACTAAAATGCTACCTCACTTTGGTGAGACCTATACTAGAATATGCATCTTCTGTATGGGACCCATCCACCAAAGAAAACATTGATAAACTAGAAAATATTCAAAAAAGAGCTGCCAGATTCATTACTGGAGAATATTCAAAACTGACAAGAATAACACCATTAGTTAAATCATTAAACCTTGAAACACTAGAGGATAGAAGAACCAACTTGTACAAACATCTCTAACCAGATGGGCAATGTTACTACACTTAACATTCCCAAATATTTCATATATTACAGGACAGCGATAAAGCTTTTCAATAAACTACAAGATACACGAACAAAACAATTAACTAATTACTAATACAAAAGTATACGATTCGGCAGTACAAATAACTTATACAAGTTTTAAAATTCTATTTAAATTATATAAGACATTCTATGTGGATAAATAACAAAGAGAAAAAGATTCCACAGTTAAAAGCAATGTGTGCTTTTTTTTTCTTCCCCCAAACATAAAGATGTTTACCAGTCAAAGTCAAATTTGGCAAGCGGTGCCACGTAATATGTACGCGAGTCCTGGGATCAATTTATCCCTAGGGCTGGTGGGTACAGGGACATCAGAGATTTGGGCACATGGACTTTTGATAAATGGGCAAAAGAAACCAGGATTCCGAACTCACCAGAACGGTAGTGGTTGGCATAGGCACGAACATCCAGCATGCATCTGTTTCGCTTTGGGTCAGGCTGACGTTTAAATTTAGACACGGTACACGGGAGGGGGGGGTCATGGCGGTATGAGCACTAGGCTCAGGTCTGAATGAGAAACGCCGCGCTTCTAAAAAAGATACGCATGAACCCACGAAGGGCCTAACCTGATCAAAACTTGAGCCCAACCTTCTTCGGCGGCAACTGATTAGTTATTTTAAAAAAAGTATCTGCTTTGTCAGTTGATACGGGGCCAGCGACACTGACACTCCACAGTGACAATAAAGGGTACACAGTCACTGCAGGTTTTTGAAATGGCTTCAGAACCACTGTGGGATCCTTGCAGGTAATAAACAAGGGATAGAGAGAAAAGTGTATATTAAGGGCGCTGGGACTTTGAGAAGGTCAGAACGAATAAAACCATCCCCCACTGCTGCTTCGGCTAGTGATGAAGTTATTTCCCCCTATCACCACGTTGATAATAAAAGCCAGTTGTAAAAACGTGTATCCTGGCCTTATCGCTTATCCAATATTATTATTATTATTATTATAGCAGTCGTAACATTTCCATAAGTAAAATACCTAAATAATAAATAAAACAACAATATTGACAATATCTCGTCTCGTCTCTATCACTCTGTCATTGAATGAGTCAAGCGCCACCACACACCCTCCCCCCAAACTCCACCCCACCCCCCAAAAAATTATATATATATATATAAAATTCGATCACGACCCTTCTAAAAAAAATTAGAAATTTGGTCCCTTTTATTTTCCTACCTCTCAAAAATGTAATTGATTTTATTTACAGAAAATAGAGCGAAGAAACCAAAATAAAGGGTACCCAGCAGTTACTTTTAATTGTGTTCAAATTGTTTAGTAATTTCAAACCAAAAATATCTATTCCAGAATATTAAATTAGGCAGATAGCTACTGTAATTGTAATGCACTTGAGTCTTAAGACAATGGAATCGAAGGTGTCGCTTAAATATTTATTGTCAACAGACAGACACGCATTGACTAAATAGAATTCATCGTATTTAGATATTACATTGAATAAGTGAAAAGTTGACACTATGTATCCAAAGGCATAGAGTCTTAAATATTGGACACGTCCATTTCGGATTTTATTAACACAATTGCACATGCAGGTCACATAAAATTATTGAGTGAGTCAAAGAAAGTAAATGAAGGGTGGGGAGGGCAGGGGTTTGTCTGGTCAGTTGGTCAGTGTTTTGAGTTGCCACTACACTTCACAGTCTCCTAACCCACTACACGTCACAGTCTCCTAACCCACTACACGTCACAGTCTCCTAACCCACTACACGTCACAGTCTCCTAACCCACTACACGTCACAGTCTCCTAACCCACTACACGTCACAGTCTCCTAACCCACTACACGTCACAGTCTCCTAGCCCACTACACGTCACAGTCTCCTAACCCACTACACATTTGATGTAGGTCGCTGAAATAACGATAACTCATATTATCCAATAATATATAGAGAGAAAATTTGGACTTATTAATTATTTATATATTCAAAATAATTTGGTGAAAAACAGAAAAAAAAGAAAATACACAAAAATATAAACACTAACAATTCGTTTAAGATATTGCAATCAATAATAATGAATTTCTACTGCCGAGTGAATGTGTATGGAGATGGTCACATTAAGAGAGATCAATAGTCACTCTTTTACAGTTTATTTAAAGAAAAAGAAAATTTGAAAATAAAAACGGCTGAATATTTGTCGCAATAATTTAAAAGAAATGTATATAGCTACATGTAAATGTATGTATTTTATACATTATAATCTGTAAAAATGTATAAATATAAAGCAGTATTGCAACTACCCTTAAATAGCGAAGGCGGGCATCCAATTATATAATGTGTATATATAATACATAGGAAACGAATGGTACAGACGTAAGATGAAAACATTTTAACATTAGAGATTTAAGCTGGATGCTGACAAAATATTAAATTTCACAAAACTCTAGTGACCACCTTTAGCATTATTACAAGTATAATCATTAACAAGGAAGCAGGATGCATGATTATATTGAAATGTCTTTCGATCACTTTTTATGACTTCTTATTTTCCTCATCAAAATTGTACCGGCATCATCCGACACACTCCCATACCAATAATTTCAGACGAGATGCGTAGGCGTGCGTGTGTGTATATAAATTACACACATACTCCGGTATATGTTTATAGGCTGTGAGTGCTCTGAGAAGAAACAGCATGTCACATGACTAGTGAGTTAATGACAACTAAACATGGCCAGGCTTTAATCACGCTGAACGTTACATTACCCAGAGATCCCGATTGATGGACTCCCATCCATTATTGGCATTGTCAAACGGGTCTCTAAAAACCCTCTGACTCGAATCAAATACGGGATACATACAACGGGAAATAACTGTGCAAAATCTATTTGTTATAATAATCAATGAATTTTGCAATTCAGATGCCCTTGTTGAAAAGTCGTTCCGGTTGATTTACAGACAACTAGAGAATGGTTGACAGCTGCTTGTGTTAATACAAATAATCTCTAGGACTCTAGTTATGGTTAAATAAATTTTAAACTTATTGTCTTAAAACTATTATTGAAACATAATACATTTTATATTTGATAAAAACTATTTCTAATATTATCTACTTTTTTTCTTATTTTTAAAATAGTGATTACATTGTAAAAGATATCTTTCAACATGGGTTTCGAGGATTAAATTAGTTAATATTTGTACTATTTGAAATGATGGTACAAGGAACTGCAAGCTAACAATAAAATTTAATAACATATGACATATGTGTAACGAGCGTTGTCAGTTCACCTTAAAGGTATTTAAATTAATTAAAACTTAATATATTTTTTACTAAATATATGATATTATTTAATGCAACAAGTTCAAAATAACCTGCAATGACTTTGACTGAAACCCCATATACAAAGAAATGTACAGAAAACAAGAAAAGCATTATTATAATTGGTATATATCAAGAAAGTAGTAAGCTTTCCCTGCCATCTTAAATTAAAAACAAAGCCGAATGCAAGGATATTATTATTATAATCTCTGCATTTATCAGTAATTACATAAATTTTAAAACCAATTTAGCACAAAAAAGGATTATATTATTATTATAATAATTATTTACATTATTTTTAATAATTATTAAAATATTAAATAAAATATCGGAATTCAAAATGTTGACATTCATTTATAACTTATTTTTGAGTATTTTATAGAGTTATGGGGGCATAGGACAGGTTATGTATTTCTTAAAACAACAATATAACATTTAATTTTAATTAGTGATTACAAGTAAGTGCAAAATGAAATCTAACCTTGAAAGTAATTGAGCAAACCATGAAGAAAATCTTCCTTTTAAAAAGTCGTCAAGAAATGTTAACTAATGACAAAGCTTTTTGGTCACCGTAAAAGGGATCGGCGACAACTTTAAAAATTTCCCTCACTTCGACAAGCTATCGCCTATCGGACTGTCTGTTTAGCAAAGACACTACTGTTTATGCCCTGCCCTGCATCATCATCATCATCACCAACACGCTGCACAGTGACTTTATTCTCACGCTAGCAACACACGACACGTGGGGATAAAAATCGAATGCACACAGCACTGCAGAATTAGCTTCCCACTGACTGTCCCCAGCACGACGACAACAAAGACTGTGATGATTAAATGTCCCCCGCATAAAGAGAGGCTGATCTGATTCATCCCACGGTACCCAGGGCACAGCTATTACGGCTCTCTTAATCGTGCCAGATGGACTCCTCAAGGCCTCCGCACCACTTAACATCTCTGTCCCTTTTTTAAAAAAAAATTAAAAGAAAACAGCTGTTTTCATTAACCCGGTACGTAAAAATATCGAAAACTTTGATGAAATGTTATTGGCTATTTCCCAAACACTTTTTAATAATAAAGGCCAACAAAATTATCCCAATGCCTATAAAATGAATTAGTCTTTGTTTTAAAGAAAAAAAAGACTAGGGACGGGTGTGAAAGAGATTAGTCGCGTGGCCCTATCCCAGTTGGAGACGCGGGTGGGAGGGGGGGTGTGCCTTTGTGAACACAGCTGCTTCACCGTCTCCCAAGGACGCCCAGTGTTATTTTATTTTTTTAATGTATTGACAAGGAAACCCCCACCTCCACCCCCACCTCCACACTTGACACCTTTCGTTCAGTTCGTGACCATCGTGTTGTTCAACATAATAGGTCATTCAACGGCATCCTTGTTCACTGCATTAACTTACTTATTGACTTTAATGTGGCAAACATATTTAAAGCAAGCCATAGTTGTAAACACTGACCATAATTCGTTTAATCATTGAGACAACAAAAAGGCCGCCCATAAAGTGCGTCACGCTATTTTTGAACATTTTTACCCCCCCCCCTCCCCCGTCACAAATCTTGGAACCCCCCCCCTCCCTTTTAAGTTAAAGCATGTCACACTTTCGAGCAAAAATGTCCTTTTATTAACAACATAATTAAAATTTAATATAAAACTCCGTGACGTCACGCATGGCCGGACACCCCCTCTCCCTGTAACAAACTGTCACACTTTCTTACACCCCTTCCCCCTCTGGAGCGTGACGTACTTTATGGGCGGCCCCAAGAACAAACAAACAAACAAACAAACAAACACACAAAGGTTTACAATATATTTTTAAGTACAAGTGGTCGGTCTCCTGGGGAGTGATATTATAACATCGATTTAAATTTAAGGAATTTTTAATTATTTTTTTTAAATTATTTTTTTAATTATTATTTTTTAATTATTATTTTTTTAATTATTATTTTTTTAATCATTATTTTTTTAATTATTATTTTTTTAATTATTATTTTTTTAAATTCTAAATTTGAAGATGAAATTTTCTACTTTCCATTTATTTTTCATTACAGTCTCTGTAAATAATTGCGGACATCATTGACCTCATAAAGTTTGCATTTACAGAGGCGAAAAAAAACATGGGGAAAAATAGGGTTCCAATGCGATTAGCAAAGTTCCTGCATTCGTTAACGTTTTAAGTCTGCGTCTGCCCCTGAAGTTTTTTCTATAGCGGTCAAAATAGCCTTTAAATGGCTGCACGGTATATTTAATGCATCAGCCTTTTGACAAAATGGTATGTTCTAAAAGCTATTTAATGACTAGTCTGTAGCAGCTATTTAATGACTAGTCAGTAGCAGCTATTTAATGACTAGTCTGTAGCAGCTATTTAATGACTAGTCTGTAGCAGCTATTTAATGACTAGTCTGTAGCAGCTATTTAATGACTAGTCTGTAGCAGCTATTTAATGACTAGTCTGTAGCAGCTATTACAACTATACAATGGTCTATTTACATTGAAACTAACAACGTTTTCCTGTATGAAAAAATACAAATTTTTTCAGTCGAAGTTGCAAGCAAAAAAAAACAACAACAACAAACAAAGGTTTAATGAATAGTTTGAGCAAGGTACAAGATAAAGATATAGGACTTGAGTGTTTCATACGTATTATCTTTGCAGTCAATTATAGGACTCTAGAGTGTTTCATACGTATTAACTTTGCAGTCAATTATAGGACTTGAGTGTTTCATACGTATTATCTTTGCAGTCAATTATAGGACTTGAGTGTTTCATACGTATTATCTTTGCAGTCAATTATAGGACTTGAGTGTTTCATACGTATTATCTTTGCAGTCAATTATAGGACTCTAGAGTGTTTCATACGTATTATCTTTGCAGTCAATTATAGGACTTGAGTGTTTCATACGTATTATCTTTGCAGTCAATTATAGGACTTGAGTGTTTCATACGTATTATCTTTGCAGTCAATTATAGGACTTGAGTGTTTCATACGTATTACCTTTGCAGTCAATTATATTAACATCACATATTAATACTTTACCTTAGTTCAGTGGTTCCTAACCTTTTGGGGTCCATGCACCCCTTCAGATTCCCAAAAAAGTTCATGCACCCCCTCGTGAAACTTGCAGGAAATGCTATGTTTATTTTAGGAACACAGCAGTTTTGACCATAGGCAACAGGGAATTTAGTGAGAGATCTGCTGCTTCTTATGATCAATCAGCGATTTAAATTTGGGGACTGTTTTGGACAAAGCAACTCTCATGCCATCCTCTGCATTCAACTTATTCCTTTCCTTGGTTTTAAATGTCAAAGGTGTGGAGAATCCTGCTTCACAGAGATAGGTTGTGGCAAATGGAAGGAGAGTCAATACTGCCCTCTTGGCTAGATGTGGCTAGAAATCTAGCTGGGCGCACCAAAATTCAATCAAGGTATTGCAACTGAAGGCACTACTCAGTACTTCTCTGGTTCTCAGGTCATCTTTAGCAAGGTCACTGTCATCAATGTTGTCCAAGTCACAGAGAAAAGGATTGCGAATCCAAAGATCTTTCCTAGCAATGTCTTGACAGAAATACCCATCAAAGGACCTTTGCAATGTTGAAAGGTGCTCTGAAATTTTCCCTTTGATGTTGTCAGGCAGTGATCCCTCAGTGCTTCCTTCTGCACCAGATATTACAACTTCATCCAAGAGTGGAAAGTTGGCCAAGTTGGACTTTTCTAGTCGCCGTTGGAATAGTGGCACTTTGTTAAGAAAGGCTTGCAATCTCTCAGTAGCATCCATTACAGCCAAAGCAGGTCCTTGTAGAGATGTGTTCAACTCATTCAAGATGGTGAAGATGTCAGCCAGGTATGCCAAGTAATGAATGAAATTTGGACAGTCAAACTTGTCAGCAAGGTCACTTTTTCTTGCAAGAAAATGGAAAGCTCCACTCTCAGTTCTACTAACTGAGAAAGTATCCGTCCCTTGGACAACCAGCGCACCTCAGTGTGGTAGAGCAGAACTTCATACTCAGAGCCCACCTGTTGACAGAACAACTTGAAGAGGCAGTGGTTCAAGGCATGTGAGGGGATAAAATTTACAACTTGGACTTAAGTAGAAAGAACTGACTTCAAGGTTGGAGGTAGAGTTTTGCATGCCAAGGCCTGACGATGAAGAATACAGTGTGTATGGACAATATCTGGAACTTCTTTCTTAACCAGTGCTGAAAATCCTGACTTATTACCGAGCATGGAGGGAGCACCACCTGTGCAAATTGAAAAAATTCTTGAAGTCCAGTCAAACTGGTTTTCAGTGAAGAATGCCCTGACTAGCAGCAGCGCATCAGCAGCTTTGGTAGTAGCTAGGAGTGGCTTACAAAAGAGAAATTCCTCCTTCAGCAATCCACTGAGAACATATCTCAGAAATACAAGAATCTGACTGCATTGTGCTACATCAGTGGATTCATCCAGCTGCATGCTAAATGGAAAAGGACTGTTTCTAACCTCGCACAAGACTTGATCCAGAATGTCTGCAGCCATGTCACTAATCCTGGAATGAAAAGTGTCATTGGACAAAGGAACTTTCTCAACATGCTTCCTCTGCTGGTGACTGGTGACCACACATCAGTTCCACCATCTCCAGTGTGGGGCTTCTTGTTCTTTGCAATAAGATATCCAACCTTGAATGATGCTTCCAGTGCAGATTTCTGTGACAAAGAAAATCCAAGCTTGGGCAAGGTACCTGAGGTCAAGAAGCGAGCTCTCTTCTGCTTGAAGACCTTAACACTGTCCTTGGAATTGGATGGATGGACTTTCTCCAAGTGCTCTCGTAGTCTAACAGGCTTCATGTTGTCATTGCACGGGATTTTTCCACAGGGGAAGCACTGAGGCTTTTGTGTTCCATCTCTCTCTCCTTTTTTATTATGTATTAATGATTTTGAGGGGGATGACAATCGGAAAGTCACAGGCAAATTTTTAACTGACGAATTTGATGTTTTTAATGACCTGAATGGGATGCTCAACTCAAGATTTTAGGTTTCAATGACGAATAATGGCTTACAATTAACGTTTTTAAGACCCTTGCAGTGTACAGAGCAATAAACGTGAAGGGGAAAAAATCCCAACGTTTACATCCGCTCAAAACAGTTAGAGGGTCACCGGAAGGGATATATCTGACGTATTTGATGACAAAATTAAATTATTTTTAGAAAACTGACGTAAAACACAAAATTCCGAGGAACACGTAGAGCGAACTGTTCATTTTGCGAAAGCTTTTCCGTCAATTTTCGACGTGCGCAGAACGATGCGCGAACGAGTAAAAAAGAAAGGTTGTATATGGGCGCCCTTTAACGCGGCATGCCTTGGGTATGGTTTACATTTTCAGATTATCAGTTTTTCTTTCTTTATTTTCCTTCTTCTTTTTTTTTCTTCCTCTTTTTCTTTTTTTTTCTCTGAATGGTTCATGCACCCCCTGGAACCTGCTCATGCACCCCTTGGGGGTGCATGCACCACTGGTTAGGAACCCCTGCCTTAGTTAAAATCATATCAGAAATGTTCTTAGCTACTTTATTTTATTTTTTTAATGTCTATGTTATTTTTAAACGATACTAGAACTGCTTATTACTGATTTTCAATCTTACATGTCGCACAATTGGTCTTGTTTGATCCTATAACTATATCAAATGTCTGGAGTGCTAACAAATATATTATAAAAATATTCGGTATTTTGAACCTGGCATATGATTTTTGATGAACTTTATCTCTTAAAACTGCAATAAATTTGAGTTGACATATCCGCCATTCATTTTCACATAAAGTTCTCGGAGCACTTGATCGGAGCACTTGATCGGAGCTCTTGATCGGAGCTTTTGATCGGAGCACTGGGTCGCATTTTACAACTGCTGAAGCTTCAGTTCCAAATATTGCCTGGGACATTTACCCCCCTTACCCCCACGCCGCTGCTTATAACAATTTGACTCTAATAAACTGTGTCTCATAACTTGGCCGATTTCCTTTTATATGACGTGTGACGCTCAACGAAGTGGACGACCGACATGAACAATCTGAAATCGATTGGTCATTGACAACTTAAGTCAATTTGATTAACAGTCCGAAAATCATTTTGGCTTCTATAACTGCAAACATCACTTTAATTATTTCGTGTCCACAGGGAAGGTTATCATAGTGCAGTCAGTCTGCCAGTCAAAGTCGAACAGAAAGCCATTCCTTCAAATATGATGAGGTAAAGGGTCAGTCTTTTAGATACGGCGATAAACGGTCCGTTTTTCAGTCACTGGTATACAGGGTCAGTCTCAGATTCGGCATCGGAGAGGACGAACTTTGACTGATGGTCTATAGACGTACCTAAATAAGAAATGTCAATAAAATGACTATCGTGTACACTCACTGAATTTTCTCTCAAATTTCTTTGCTGCTAATTAGTTATCTTTTCATTAAGCTGAATTTATTTTATTTTTTTTTAATTTTCAATAAATGTGTAATTCTTCAACCTCTCTCCGGGAGCACCAAATCAGTTCCGACAACTCTTTCTTGTGGCGCCAGTCCATCTAACTAAAAACTACCCAGACTGATCGGTAACACTTCCTGCCTCACAATTCTTTCTTCTGGCCAGCAGTAATGAATCACCTCATTAAAACCTGGAGCCGCTTTGTGTTGGCCGTGGCACTTCATCGCCACACCAAAAGGACTCGCCAAATCAGTGCTCCGATCAATAACATGTATCCACTCTACAAATGTTTACTTTTAGTTCCACTGCTCGAGTCGTTGCTCTGGGTGGATATGATTTTGATTAGAGTTTGATGGCCTAAGAGATTGGAAATGAAAAAAAACAGAGAGGGAAATAAAATAACGGAAGCTATTGGCGTGTTTGATCAATGGAAAAGTCGCGGTCCAGTGCTTCTTCATCGGTGTAAAATAAATAATAATTTAATGGCAATACAATTTAAATATTTAGTAATAGAAATCATACGAATTGACATAGTAAATACATTGGTAATAGACCAATGGATCAGTGTGCTAAAATCTATCGAAATCATACGAATTGACATAGTAAATACATTGGTAATAGACCAATGGATCAGTGTGCTAATATCTATCGAAATCATACGAATTGACATAGTAAATACATTGGAAATAGAGAAATGGATCAGTGTGCTAATATCTATCGAAATCATACGAATTGACATAGTAAATACATTGGAAATAGAGAAATGGATCAGTGTGCTAATATCTATCGAAATCATACGAATTGACATAGTAAATACATTGGTAATAGACCAATGGATCAGTGTGCTAATATCTATCGAAATCATACGAATTGACATAGTAAATACATTGGTAATAGACCAATGGATCAGTGTGCTAATATCTATCGAAATCATACGAATTGACATAGTAAATACATTGGAAATAGAGAAATGGATCAGTGTGCTAATATATATCGGTCAATAAAATCGTAAAATAAACGGCCTACCTCCACCATACCACCTTACATCATACTCCTATAAAACACACTCCTTACACTCTTACTCCCCCATATACAAGCCAGGCTCCCAACCCTACTCATCTAATTACATCCCCCCCCCCACATAAATCTTACTTCTCTAATCCCCCTCCCCGGCTCTAACTTAAATTCCTAATAGACACCTCGCTCCCCTAAAACTTGATAGTAATGCCTCCACTTTATTCCCGCCTCTTTTCCAATGGGCATTTTTTATTGTCAAACATTAAACAAAGACACTAACCTCATCTCATCCGCCCCTGATTACCTCAGCTCACCCACCCATGTGGACCTCATCTCACCAGCCACTGTGGACCTCTCCCTTAGCTATCAATACAAGCCCACCCATTCCATCCCTAATGAGGTGAACAAAGGCTCCGTGTAGCTATCCAGTGGACTTGAAGAAAACTTTGAATTGCTTCATTTGATGAAGGGGGGAGAAATTAGTGTCAACAAAGGAAAAGGGGGGAGCACGATCAGGGATGCCCCGCCCCACTGCCACGAGTTACCCACCCCTAACACAACTAGCCCCTAATTGTAGTTGACATTAACAAAAACAATAATAATATTGAACACATACTTTATATAACAACGATGATCAATACACGGAGTGGGGAAGTTGTCACACAGAGACAAGAAAGTTGGTTAGAGAGAGAAAAGAAGGGTTGTAATAGAGAGGAAAGAAAGGTTGCCAGCGAGAAAAACTATTGTTTTGGAAGCGAAAGGACGACGGGAAAGTAAGGTTTCCACAAATGAAAGAGAAGGTTGCTGCAGAGTGGAAGAGAAAGTTATTGCAGAGTGGAAGAGAAGGTTGTTACAGAGTGGAAGAGAAGGTTGTTGCAGAGTGGAAAAGAAGGTTGTTGCAGAGTGGAAGAGAAGGTTGTTGCAGAGTGGAAAAGAAGGTTGTTGCAGAGTGGAAGAGAAGGTTGCTGCAGAGTGGAAGAGAAAGTTATTGCAGAGTGGAAGAGAAGGTTGTTACAGAGTGGAAGAGAAGGTTGTTGCAGAGTGGAAAAGAAGGTTGTTGCAGAGTGGAAGAGAAGGTTGTTGCAGAGTGGAAAAGAAGGTTGTTGCAGAGTGGAAGAGAAGGTTGCTGCAGAGTGGAAGAGAAAGTTATTGCAGAGTGGAAGAGAAGGTTGTTACAGAGTGGAAGAGAAGGTTGATGCAGAGTGGAAAAGAAGGTTGTTGCAGAGTGGAAGAGAAGGTTGTTGCAGAGTGGAAAAGAAGGTTGTTGCAGAGTGGAAGAGAAGGTTGCTGCAGAGTGGAAGAGAAGGTCGTTGCAGAGTGGAAGAGAAGGTTGTTACAGAGTGGAAGAGAAGGTTTGTTGCAGAGTGGAAAAGAAGGTTGTTGCAGAGTGGAAGAGAAGGTTGTTGCAGAGTGGAAGAGAAGGTTGCTGCAGAGTAGAAGAGGAGGTTGTTACAGAGTGGAAGAGAAGGTTGCTGCAGAGTGGAAGAGGAGGTTGTTGCAGAGTGGAAGAGAAGGTAATGTAGTTGCAGAGTGGAAGATAAAGTTGCTGCAGTGGAAGAGAAAGTTGTTGCAGAGTGGAAGAGAAGGTTATTGCAGAGTGGAAGAGAAGGTTGTTGCAGAGTGGAAGAGAAGGTTATTGCAGAGTGGAAGAAAAGGTTGTTGCAGAGTGGAAGAGAAGGTTGCTGCAGAGTGGAAGAGAAAGTTGTTAAATGCAGAGTGGAAGAGAAAGTTGTTGAAGAGTGGAAGAGAAGGTTGTTGTAGAGAGGAAGAGAAGGTTGTTGCAGAGTGGAAGAGAAGGTTATTGCAGAGTGGAAGAAAAGGTTGTTGCAGAGTGGAAGAGAAGGTTGCTGCAGAGTGGAAGAGAAAGTTGTTGAAGAGTGGAAGAGAAGGTTGTTGTAGAGAGGAAGAGAAGGTTGTTGCAGAGTGGAAGAGAAGGTTATTGCAGAGTGGAAGAAAAGGTTGTTGCAGAGTGGAAGAGAAGGTAATGTAGTTGCAGAGTGGAAGATAAAGTTGCTGCAGTGGAAGAGAAAGTTGTTGCAGAGTGGAAGAGAAGGTTGTTGCAGAGTGGAAGAGAAGGTTGCTGCAGAGTGGAAGAGAAGGTTGCTGCAGAGTGGAAGAGAAGGTTGTTGCAGAGAGGAAGAGAAGGTAATGTAGTTGCAGAGTGGAAGATAAAGATGATGCAGTGGAAGAGAAAGTTGTTGCAGAGTGGAAGAGAAGGTTGTTGCAGAGTGGAAGAGAAGGTTGCTGCAGAGTGGAAGAGAAAGTTGTTGCAGAGTGGAAGAGAAGATTGCTGCAGAGTGGAAGAGAAGGTTGTTGCAGAGAGGAAGAGAAGGTTGTTGCAGAGAGGAAGAGAAGGTTGTTGTAGAGAGGAGGAGAAGGTTGTTGCAGAGTGGAAGAGAAGGTTATTGCAGAGTGGAAGAAAAGGTTGTTGCAGAGTGGAAGAGAAGGTTGCTGCAGAGTGGAAGAGAAAGTTGCTGAAGAGTGGAAGAGAAGGTTGCTGCAGAGTGGAAGAGAAGGTTGTTGCAGAGAGGAAGAGAAGGTTGTTGCAGAGAGGAAGAGAAGGTTGTTGCAGAGAGGAAGAGAAGTTTGTTGCAGAGTGGAAGAGAAGGTTGTTGCAGAGTGGAAGAGAAGGTTGTTGCAGAGTGGAAGAGAAGGTTGCTGCAGAGTGGAAGAGAAGGTTGTTGCAGAGAGGAAGAGAAGGTTGTTGCAGAGAGGAAGAGAAAGTTGTTGCAGAGTGGAAGAGAAGGTTGTTGCAGAGTGGAAGAGAAGGTTGTTGCAGAGTGGAAGAGAAGGTTTGTTGCAGAGTGGAAGAGAAGGTTGTGGCAGAGTGGAAGAGAAGGTTGCTGCAGAGTGGAAGAGGAGGTTTCCACGAGCTAAGGTCACTATTAACCCATCTGAAATCCAGCACATCATCATCAGAATGTTTATAATTGTATAGACTAAATAAGTTGACGACAAAAGTTTTCCGATTTTTTAGATCAAATAGGTAAAGAAAAAACTTTTCTGATCGCTTAGCTTAAATAAATTTAAGACAAAAGATTTCCGACAGTATAGACGATATACTAAATATGTTTTGGAAGGTATTGGTCAAATGTGTATAACAAAGACTTGGGATGGTTTGGGTCAAATGTGTACAACCAAAGTTTGACCATCTTTGAGATGAACACGTTCAGGACAACATGTCAGTCAGGGGCGTGTACAACGGGATTTAAAAGACTGGCCCTAAATTTTGCGTGGCCCTAAATTGTGCGTGGCCCTAAATTGTGCTTGTTCATTTATGTGTTGTTTTTTTTTAATAATCACGTTTACATATTATTTACGTAATTTATTTCGGAATGTCTTTTGAGTGAATTAAAAAAAAACTGACGTATAAGTTTCGACATTTTATTGTCAGACACAGTAAGAAATAATTTAAAACAGCGGCCTAAGTCCTAACTGTTCATTTGTTTCTGTTTCCTGCTACCTTGAAATCCACGCACTGATGACTAAGGACGACCCATTGGAATTATTGATGGAAATGAAAGCAATAACCAGTGAGATTATCTGCGTGTGACACAGGTGGTAGAGAGACTGGCCACAATAATACGTCATATAGTATGACCACCTTCACAGAATATGGTAATTTGTAGCAGCTTTCAATCATAAGAATTACAAAATTAATTCAATCAATGCCTGCGTAGTACTCGCTACCATCCTACCCCCTTATCCCCAGGCGTTGCTTACAAATCATATGCAAAACCACGTGAGAAAGTAGGGGAAAACTTACTTTTTAAAAAAAATGGTTAGGATGTAAGAATAATATGAGCAAATTGAGCGATGTCTTTACATCACTGTTGTGTAGATCAGTGCTTCTCAAAGTGGTGGTCCGCTAGCCATCCGCCACAGGTCCCCAGAAGTTTTCAAAAAAGGACAGACAAATTTGTCAGTGCAGGGAAAATATTGTACCGGTCCCTGGTGCAATGGACAAAATTCCTGCCGGTCCGCCAAACTAAAAAGTTTGAGAAGCACTGGTGTAGATTATGACTTGAGCAATCCTCATTAGTTAGGGTCAGCTAGTGCACGGGTCTTTTATCTCGGTATAGGATAACTGCGTCTTCTCTTCTTACAAATAGTTCACACCCCGTCTGTAATAGTCACCTGCCTTTCGAATCACCCCGGTAGAGAGGGATTACAGCCAGGTGAGAAAATGATCTGTGGGGTGTGCGCGATGATCTTGATAGTTGATTGAGTGAAATAATCTTTGCTGTATAATGAAATGATTTTATTTGACGTTGAAGAGACGATCTATGGGAAGTTGACGATGATGACATCATTGTGTCTCTGATACATGAGAACTGATGCCTGGGGCGTGAAACATTATCTGCTCTGTCGGGAAGAGATATGGCTGGGATGTTTGAGACGATCCCTGGGGTGTGTCACGTGACCCCTGAGTGTGGATGAAATGCTGTGTAGGATTATAGGTGAGACCACTGTGGTTTGTGTGACAATGGTCCCAGAGTTTCGAGTGAAAATTTCTGAGTTTTGAATTGTGGTCTATTGGATGGACAAACTTACCAAATGTATATTTTTATTTATCAACATTTGACTCAAAATAAAAACAACCCATCTTTAAATCCAGATTATCCCATCGTTGTTGTATTGAGTGTAGATGTTGTATTGAGTGGAGATGTTGTATTGAGTGCAGATGTTGTATTGAGTGCAGATGTTGTATTGAGTGTAGATGTTGTATTGAGTGGAGATGTTGTATTGAGTGGAGATGTTGTATTGAGTGCAGATGTTGTATTGAGTGTAGATGTTGTATTGAGTGGAGATGTTGTATTGAGTGGAGATGTTGTATTGAGTGTAGATGTTGTATTGAGTGGAGATGTTGTATTGAGTGCAGATGTTGTATTGAGTGTAGATGTTGTATTGAGTGGAGATGTTGTATTGAGTGCAGATGTTGTATTGAGTGGAGATGTTGTATTGAGTGTAGATGTTGTATTGAGTGTAGATGTTGTATTGAGTGGAGATGTTGTATTGAGTGGAGATGTTGTATTGAGTGTAGATGTTGTATTGAGTGTAGATGTTGTATTGAGTGCAGATGTTGTATTGAGTGTAGATGTTGTATTGAGTGGAGATGTTGTATTGAGTGCAGATGTTGTATTGAGTGGAGATGTTGTATTGAGTGGAGATGTTGTATTGAGTGGAGATGTTGTATTGAGTGGAGATGTTGTATTGAGTGGAGATGTTGTATTGAGTGGAGATGTTGTATTGAGTGGAGATGTTGTATTGAGTGGAGATGTTGTATTGAGTGGAGATGTTGTATTGAGTGGAGATGTTGTATTGAGTGCAGATGTTGTATTGAGTGTAGATGTTGTATTGAGTGGAGATGTTGTATTGAGTGCAGATGTTGTATTGAGTGGAGATGTTGTATTGAGTGGAGATGTTGTATTGAGTGGAGATGTTGTATTGAGTGGAGATGTTGTATTGAGTGGAGATGTTGTATTGAGTGGAGATGTTGTATTGAGTGGAGATGTTGTATTGAGTGGAGATGTTGTATTGAGTGGAGATGTTGTATTGAGTGGAGATGTTGTATTGAGTGGAGATGTTGTATTGAGTGGAGATGTTGTATTGAGTGGAGATGTTGTATTGAGTGGAGATGTTGTATTGAGTGGAGATGTTGTATTGAGTGGAGATGTTGTATTGAGTGGAGATGTTGTATTGAGTGGAGATGTTGTATTGAGTGGAGATGTTGTATTGAGTGGAGATGTTGTATTGAGTGGAGATGTTGTATTGAGTGGAGATGTTGTATTGAGTGGAGATGTTGTATTGAGTGGAGATGTTGTATTGAGTGGAGATGTTGTATTGAGTGGAGATGTTGTATTGAGTGGAGATGTTGTATTGAGTGGAGATGTTGTATTGAGTGCAGATGTTGTATTGAGTGGAGATGTTGTATTGAGTGCAGATGTTGTTCAACTGAATCGGTAACTATGCTAAGTGTGTCGGTAATGTATGTTGCTCTTGGTATTAATATTGCTCATCAAAGCGTGAATCAGATATTGATTACCCCCCTTGGCAATAGATTCCCCGATACTTCCAGTGTTAAATTATTGATACAAATGTATTGTTGGGGTTTTTGTTCGTTGTTTGTGTGTGTGTGTGTGTGTGTATGTATGTGTTGAAGATGAGGGTTCAGAGATGAGGTAGCAGCGTTGTTTATTGTTTACCAAAAATTCCTAAAACTAAAGTGAAACAAGCGGCAAGCTTAGGGTCAGGAGTATACCGCACCACGTGATAGGCTCATTTAACTATCACAACATGAGTTCAAAAGTTATTTTATAATATAAATTGTAAGTTATGGAGAACACCAATAATTTGTGTTGACGACAGAGCCTTGCTGTAAGCACATGTGTCGGCCTTGTCTTACAAACCATGTCGCCTAACCACTGTAACCACTTAACATGGTTATCAACGGCTTGAGACCAATCCATACATGGTATCCCTTTTAAACCGGCTCACAAAGGCGCTGCTCTCGACCGGAAGTCGCCCCAAGCTCCGGTCAATGGTTATACGAAGCTCCATCTTTCCGAGCAGAGAGCCGGCTCCGGTCCCAGCAAACCCGGCGTACTTACGGCCTTTGTGTCGTCACAAAGAGTTGGACAACAAACTTTCAAGTGGGCAGTGCGGGGCCCAGTGCCGGAACACACGAGCTCTTGGCCCGGGAAGAAAAGAAAACATATCGACGAAGTCTTAACATAGTGAACTACTTGAGCATGATAGTCTTTATTGTTCGCTTGAAACAAAACCGTAAGTCAAGACTTCTGGTCCGTCGTCATTCAATGCAAGTTATTGTTCTTTTGTTTCTGTTTAGAAATGGAATTCGGGGAGGGGCGTTTTCTTGTAATTAAATGCTTAAAATTACAGAGCTTCCAACACACACACACAATGGTATTCTTTAACGTTTTAAATATATTTTATCCTAAAATAATTATTTGTTTTAAGGGGCCGTCCATAAATGACGTCACGCACCTAGGGGGGGGGGTGCACACTTTTGTGACGATGCGTGACGAGGGGGAGGGATGGGGGTTGAAGAAATGTGACGTCACATCAAAAGGGTAACTTTAAATAAAACTTCCACTGAAATATTTGGTCCCTTACAATTTATTTAATGCCTTTTTTTCTTTTTCTTTTTTTTATAAAATCAGTGCTTCTTAATGTGCCGGTCGGTAGGCCATCAGACGCTGGTTGGCGTAAGCTATCAAGACACGAAAATTAAATCTAATTATAATCCTTAAGTTTGAGAATCCACAAGATTACATATGAAATTGTTACACTGCGTCGTTTGATGTTGACATCAAAGCATTTGTGATGTAACCGCAGCTCCGTTTGGTTCTCTCATGGCAGGAGTCGTACACATTTTTTGTCCGTTACCCCAAAATATACAAGTTTATGTGTGCGTTACCCCCCCCCCTCCCCAACCCTCAGACTCTAGGTCCTGCTCACATGACTCGGGGACTTTGGGGAGCGTCGTTAGCCCCCGCCGAAAATGATACTGGTGAGTTTTACAAGCATGACAAGTGTCTAAAAATATTCTGAATAGGATTATGTGTAGATATTTTAAGTCAAAACGTCACGGAATATCCTTTTTCTTTAAAAGGGGAGGGAGGGGGGGAATCTATTTGATAGAATTAAAAACGTTTTAAGTTTGATATAATTGTTCGAGGGTTTTTGGTAAAACGCCCCTGGCCATTCTAGTCTTCTAGATCAGTGCTTCTCAAAGTGGTGGTCCGCGGACCGGTGCCGGTCCGTGGGCCATCCGCTGCCGGTCCCCAGATGTTCTCAAAAAAAGGACAGAAAAAATTGTCAGTTTAGGGAAAGAAGTGCAATGGTCCCTGGTGCAATGGAAGCAATTCCTGCCGGTCCACCATACTAAAAAGTTTGAGAAACACTGTTCTAGATATAATGGTAAATGAGCCCATTTAAAATTAGTCAAGTATTCATTAACTATATTGAATGCATCAAATTCTTGACATTGCAATTCGAGAGGAGCACAAAACAACTTTTCTTCTTAGCTCAGTTTTTAAGGCATTAATTTTAAATATCACAGAAAGGATAGGTCATACAGACAAGTCATATGGATTAATATTATTGTCACTCGTGTCAATATAAATGAAAGTAGGGTAGATTTAGGTGTCTTCGTATAGTACGTAGGTAAGAAATCTGCATAGTTGTCAAATTTTAAAAAAATGCATTTTCTGGAAGGAACCGGCTCAATAATGGGCATATGTTCCAAGCGTACACGTACACATGACGTATTTTAATATATTTAGTGGATTGTAGTGGATGTTTTATGTCCCAAATGAGTCTGCATTACCCCCAAGAATTCCCTTTTTGACCCCAGATGAGATTATTTACCTCTGTTCGCCGACCTCTTTCTTACGGGATGCCCGTCAGTCAATTGAGGGATTTTTAAAAAATAAATTTTAAAAATGTTATTTTTAAATATTTTTTTTTCTAATCGAAGACGTTAACCGTGATGATCAATAGTCAATGTTTAATTTGTATGCATTAAAATAAGATATAATCTAAATATGTTAACACAGTTCGTTTTCTGAAGGCCGGTTAAAAGTTTTTAAAAAATGCTTCACGCGGGTTACGATATTACATTGTAGATCTTCACTAAATAAATAATAAATAATTTAATGACAATAAAAGTGATTTGCAACGTACTTATTTTCAAATAGAAAATAAAGTGTGTTTTTTAGGGGGGGGGGTCAAAGATTTGTGACGTATTTTTAGAGGGGGGTCTAAGTTTTTGTGACGACGCGTGACGAGGGGGAGGGGGAACAAACATATACAAAACCCTCTTTCGTCTAGAATTCAGACAAGAGATAATACTACAAGACGACGAATAATATTGGCTTTCTAGGATTCTCTGAGATAGCCAATAAAATAAAAATAGACTAGAGTCCTTAGTCCTCCTTAGTCCTTCACCAGTTTCAGGTTTCTCTAACAAACCATAAGAGTCATGAGAGCAAACCAACGAATTAGGACAGCAAACCAACGAGTTAGGACAGCAAACCAACGAGTTAGGACAGCAAACCAACGAGTTAGGACAGCAAACCAACGAGTTAGGACAGCAAACCAACGAGTTATGACAGCAAACCAACGAGTTAGGACAGCAAACCAACGAGTTAGGACAGCAAACCAACGAGTTAGGACAGCAAACCAACGAGTTAGGACAGCAAACCAACGAGTTAGGACAGCAAACCAACGAGTTAGGACAGCAAACCAACGAGTTAGGACAGCAAACCAACGAGTTAGGACAGCAAACCAATTGTGTTAGGACAGCACACCAAAGAGTTTGACACCAAACCGGGGTTAAAGCAAACCAACGAGTTAGGACAGCAAACCAACGAGTTAGGACAGCAAACCAACGAGTTAGGACAGCAAACCAATGTGTTAGGACAGCAAACCAACGAGTTAGGACAGCAAACCAACGAGTTAGGACAGCAAACCAACGAGTTAGGACAGCAAACCAACGAGTTAGGACAGCAAACCAATGTGTTAGGACAGCAAACCAACGAGTTAGGACAGCAAACCAACGAGTTAGGACAGCAAACCAATGTGTTAGGACTGCACACCAAAGAGTTTGACACCAAACCGGGGTTAATTTCCCCAGCTTAACACCAGGCCCTTAATCACATCAATATTTAATCACTTGGAACTCTCCTGGGCAGTCATCAATATTTGCTTGCATTTCTAGTTGTCTGAATAAACAGAAGCACATCTAATTGTGTGAATAGACATAATCACAAAGGTGTCATATCTAGTTGTGAGAATAGACTTTAGACTGTAGCCCCTAGTATGAGGTAGCAAGTTTCTTATGTACTGTTTCTTATGTTTGATAAGTACCCGCCCCTCCACGTCTACCTTGTCAATTGTGGTGTTGTTACTTTGATGGTGAATTATGGTGTTGTTACTTTGATGGTGAATTATGGTGTTGTTACTTTGATGGTGAATTATGGTGTTGTTACTTTGATGGTGAATTATGGTGTTGTTACTTTGATGGTGAATTATAGTGTTTTTACTTTGATGGTGAATTATGGTGTTGTTGCTTTGATGGTGAATACTGGTGTTGTTACTTTGATGGTGAATTATGGTGTTGTTACTTTGATGGTGAATTATGGTGTTGTTACTTTGATGGTGAATTATGGTGTTGTTACTTTGATGGTGAATACTGGTGTTGTTACTTTGATGGTGAATTATGGTGTTGTTACTTTGATGGTGAATTATGGTGTTGTTACTTTGATGGTGAATTATGGTGTTGTTACTTTGATGGTGAATACTGGTGTTGTTACTTTGATGGTGAATTATGGTGTTGTTACTTTGATGGTGAATTATGGTGTTGTTACTTTGATGGTGAATTATGGTGTTGTTACTTTGATGGTGAATACTGGTGTTGTTACTTTGATGGTGAATTATGGTGTTGTTACTTTGATGGTGAATTATGGTGTTGTTGCTTTGATGGTGAATTATGGTGTTGTTACTTTGATGGTGAATTATGGTGTTGTTGCTTTGATGGTGAATTATGGTGTTGTTGCTTTGATGGTGAATTATGGTGTTGTTACTTTGATGGTGAATACTGGTGTTGTTGCTTTGATGGTGAATTATGGTGTTGTTACTTTGATGGTGAATACTGGTGTTGTTACTTTGATGGTGAATTATGGTGTTGTTACTTTGATGGTGAATTATGGTGTTGTTACTTTGATGGTGAATTATGGTGTTGTTACTTTGGTTGTGAATTACGACACACATATTAACATAAAGTTAACATTTTCTCCCGCAGAAATTTTTTAATTAAACGTTGTCAGAGTCAGACTTGTGCACATGTGCAATGTTCCCTTAAAGCTGCATGGCTGTGCAGATATTTGACCGACGCCGCGCAGCAGTTTAGAATCACAGCACATCAAATTTTGTAAAATATTGCATAAAAATGGACGTTACGCAACTTCGCACACGAGTTTTTAACATTTCACAGGGACCAACGAAGCTTAGAAGGAACATTGCACATGAGTACTATAGTTCCCCATGTACCAACGAAGCTTAGAGGGAACATTGCACATTAGTACTATAGTTGACCGGTCGCTAGGGCAATGGAAAAATTTCTCACCTGATATCAGGTAATAGACTAATAAGGCAATGAGAAAATCCTATAGATCTGTTCATAGATAAAACAGTCATCTTCTGTGAAGGACTCGACCACATCTCCAACACTTGTTTATTAGTCATCAATTTGACAGAAACAAAACACCGAATCTTTCCAACAACATATTTTTACATGACAGCGTAAGATAAATTGGGAATAGAAAAATGTCTGATTTTTCGGGGAGGTAGAGAAGGGAGATAGATTAGCAGCATAATAGCGGATGAAAAGTGCTCGATAAAATAAAGATTGCATAGAAAAGGGAGGTAAGTGATCCTTTGATAGGTGAACACAGAGTTGGTCAAGTCATTTTTTAAATCCTTTATATTAACTCGTGGTGTCTGGTTCAGCCCTTGTCGCCAAAACTTTGGGATCGATTTTTACCCCACTTCCTCGTAAGCTAGCGAGCTGAAATTTTGCAGGAGGTTTTGTACCGATGATAAAAACAATGTATCAAAATTTCAGATCGATCGCATGTACCGTCATTAAATTATTGAATCTTTAGGTTATTATATTTATTCCTATGTATCATGTCATTTTTTGAGATAGAGCGTCGCGGTGCGTATTATATTGAACAACCTTTCTGTCGCGCAATAAGGTGCGCATTTTGTTGACAACACTTTTTATAAACATATTCCTGATCGGTGCGCATTATATTAAACATGTTTTACGACACAACTACAATTTTGTATTTTTGGATGGTCTTGCGCTGTGTATTATAATGAACATTCTTTTAGTTACTTCTCGTACATAAAGGATTTATAGTCAAGAACTTGGTTTTTTACGGTTTTTTTTTAAATTTTAATTGTGTTCAATCACAATGGCAACTTGAAAGCTCTGACAAAATTATTTCGATTTGCTCAATTTATCATTTCAGATATTTAGAAATAATATAATTACTGGTAATCATTAATTTGTCAACACGAATGACTCGATCCTGTGATTATTTTGTTTATTGGTCAATGGTAAACACTTTCTTATTGATTTGTAATGACATCTCTGATTCGTCGTTTTATGAAACTGGTTTGTAACGACTCTTCCGATTGGCCCGTCTAATCAAATCGATTTGCGATGACACTTCTGATTGGCCGTCTTATCAAATCAATAAAATTCTTTTCATCCATAACCCTATCAACGACATTCGCTTCCGGTTAATTTCTTGCCATTTATCCCCATAGACCTAAATACAATAACAGGGGGGAAAGACCCCCATCAAATGAAATTCCAAACTGGCTTACTGGACTTAGCTGACATTAATCATCGCTCCATATGAAGGGATAAACGCGACCCGGCAAGGCTCACGTCTGGGGGTGGGGGGGGGTGGTAGTGGTACCAATCCTATTGATTCTTTCAGAGCAGACATTTATGTTTCCATCATGATGAGTGGAACCATTCTCAAACTATGGCAGGATGGTGCTGAGCAGCACTTACTGGGACATGCAGTGCTGGCTTTCCAACGTGTTATCTTATCTTATCTGTTTCAGACGCTCCTTCTATACAGAAGATTATTGCGTCCTGCGCTTATCTACGGTTTGTGTTTAGTCCTGCATTCTTATTAGAGTTTTAAATGTTGATAAAGTGTTGGCTTTCCTGGTTTCTTCAGGCAACCCATTCCATGCCCGAATTCCGGACGGGAAGTGTTACTTGAGGTACCACCTACCTAAAGCTTTTGGAGGGTAACATTTAAATTTAATTATAGGGGCCGTCCATAAATGACGTTACGCGCCTTAAAAAAGTTAAGGGGGGGGGGTCACGCTTTTGTAACGGTGTGTGACGAGGCGGAGGGGGTGTTTAAGAAATGTGACTACGCATAAAAAACCCGCAACTTTTTAAATAAAATTTCCACTTAAATTTTTGTAAATATTTGATTGCTTCCAATTTATTTAATGGCGTATTCATTGGCTTCATGCGTGTTACGATATGAGAGTGCAGACTTACTCTATAAACATATTTAAATGACAAAAAATGATTTGAAACATGCTCAAGTTCAATTAGAAAATACGGCTTTTAGGGGGGGGGGTTTCAAAGCTTTGTGACGTCATATTGGAAGGCGGTGTCTAAGTGTTTGTGACTATACATCAATATGTTATATATATCAATATGTTATATAATCAATATGTTATATATATCAATTTGTTATATATATCAATATGTTATATATATCAATATGTTATATATATCAATATGTTATATATATCAATATGTTATATATATCAATATGTTATATATATATATCAATATGTTATATATATATCAATATGTTATATATATCAATATGTTATATATATCAATATGTTATATATATATCAATATGTTATATATATCAATATGTTATATATATATCAATATGTTATATATATCAATATGTTATATATATCAATATGTTATATATAGCAATATGTTATATATAGCAATATGTTATATATATCAATTTGTTATATATATCAATATGTTATATATATCAATATGTTATATATCAATATGTTATATATATCAATATGTTATATATATATCAATATGTTATATATATATCAATATGTTATATATATCAATATGTTATATATATCAATATGTTATATATATATATCAATATGTTATATATATCAATATGTTATATATATCAATATGTTATATATATCAATATGTTATATATATCAATATGTTATATATATCAATATGTTATATATATCAATATGTTATATATATCAATATGTTATATATATCAATATGTTATATATATCAATATGTTATATATATCAATATGTTATATATATCAATATGTTATATATATCAATATGTTAAGAAGTTGCATATTGTTGACACTTAGTCTTGACAGACACAAGGAACAAGACACAAGTAAGCCAATAGACACAGCAATGAATCACTATTCTGAAGAGATCCCGATTAACAACATAAAGAAGAAAAACTCCGCAGACTGTGGATTGCTGATGAAAGCACAAAATTGACTTAGTTGAAGATATAATATACATCTGTTTGCGATGGCTCATCGGTGGCTCATCGGTGGCTCATCGGTGGCCGCACGCAGAGAATTCAAATCTTACCTGATCTTTGTTTCTTGCACGGCAAAATACAGGAAATAATTAAAGAACTCGTCATTTATTCTGAGTCGAGTTGTTTATTAGACAACCCGTTTATTGTATTCTAATATTGTGCACAATCCTCAGATAGACAGATATAAAAAAACACTTTTATTATTCCGTATGCAAGAACAAACAAATACAACTTTTCGTTCTTCCCGTCTGGAATTTGGATGTGAAATAGGTTGCCTGAGGAAACCAGGAAAACCAACAACCTGCCAAAAATTTAAAACTTTAATAAAAATGCAAGATTAGACATAAACCATCTGTAAAAGATAAGATAAGGTAGATAAGATAGATAAGATAAGATAGATAAGATAAGATAGATAAGATAAGATAGATAAGATAAGATAGATAAGATAAGATAGATAAGATAGATAAGATAAGATAGATAAGATAAGATAAGATAAGATAGATAAGATAAGATAGATAAGATAAGATAGATAAGATAAGATAAGATAGATAAGATAAGATAGATAAGATAAGATAGATAAGATAGATAAGATAGATAAGATAAGATAGATAAGATAGATAAGATAAGATAGATAAGATAGATAAGATAAGATAGATAAGATAGATAAGATAAGATAGATAAGATAGATAAGATAGATAAGATAAGATAGATAAGATAAGATAGATAAGATAGATAAGATAAGATAGATAAGATAAGATAGATAAGATAAGATAAGATAGATAAGATAAGATAGATAAGATAGATAAGATAGATAAGATAAGATAGATAAGATAAGATAGATAAGATAAGATAAATAAGATAGATAAGATAAGATAGATAAGATAAGATAGATAAGATAGATAAGATAAGATAGATAAGATAGATAAGATAAGATAAGATAGATAAGATAAGATAGATAAGATAAGATAAGATAGATAAGATAAGATAGATAAGATAAGATAGATAAAGATAAGATAGATAAGATAGATAGATAAGATAGATAAGATAAGATAGATAAGATAAGATAGATAAGATAAGATAGATAAGATAGATAAGATAAGATAGATAAGATAAGATAGATAAGATAGATAAGATAAGATAAGATAGATAAGATAGATAAGATAGATAAGATAAGGTAGATAAGATAGATAAGATAAGATAGATAAGATAGATAAGATAAGATAGATAAGATAGATAAGATAAGATAGATAAGATAGATAAGATAGATAAGGTAGATAAGGTAGATAAGATAGATAAGGTAGATAAGATAGATAAGATAGATAAGGTAGATAAGAAAGATAAGATAGATAAGATAAGATAGATAAGATAGATAAGATAGATAAGATAGATAAGATAGATAAGGTAGATAAGATAGATAAGATAGATAAGATAAGATAGATAAGATAGATAAGATAAGATAGATAAGGTAGCTAAGATAGATAAGATAAGATAGATAAGATAGATAAGATAAGATAGATAAGATAGATAAGATAGATAAGATAGATAAGATAGATAAGATAGATAAGATAGATAAGATAGATAAGATAAGATAGATAAGATAGATAAGATAAGATAGATAAGATAGATAAGATAGATAAGATAGATAGATAGATAAGATAGATAAGATAGATAAGATAGATAAGATAGATAAGATAGATAAGATAAGATAGATAAGATAGATAAGATAAGATAGATAAGATAGATAAGATAAGATAGATAAGATAAGATAGATAAGATAGATAAGATAGATAAGATAGATAAGATAGATAAGATAAGATAGATAAGATAGATAAGATAGATAAGATAAGATAGATAAGATAGATAAGATAAGATAGATAAGATAGATAAGATAAGATAGATAAGATAGATAAGATAGATAAGATAAGATAGATAAGATAGATAAGATAGATAAGATAAGATAGATAAGATAGATAAGATAGATAAGATAGATAAGATAGATAAGATAAGATAGATAAGATAGATAAGATAGATAAGATAAGATAGATAAGATAGATAAGATAAGATAGATAAGATAGATAAGATAAGATAGATAAGATAGATAAGATAGATAAGATAGATAAGATAATGATAGATAAGATAGATAAGATAAGATAGATAAGATAGATAAGATAAGATAGATAAGATAGATAAGATAGATAAGATAAGATTAATTGACACGTAGAAGAAACATCTTGTACAGCTCGATGGAATCAAAGTCCGAAATCTTGACAAGGATACTGGACAACGATGGACCATTGCTCTCTAATGGACGATAAATAAACATAGAACTTAGTAATGGTCACTCAGTCACTGCAGTCCGTCACTTGCAAACGTCAACTTTAAAAACGAATTATCAAATAAATTAAAAAAATTAAGAACTTCATTTAATAATTATATGTCAGTTTTTTTTTGTTGGTTTTTTTTTCTTCTAAATCCAATGTAATTTTTGGGACTTCTGATATTTACTTTAAGATAATGATATATGACATAAAGATGGTATTTGACGTCAATGTGATGACATCTGACTTTAAGATGGAATCTGATGTTGAAACACATTGCTATCCACTATCCACTGAATAAAATCTTTCAGAAAATTTCATCTTTACATTTAAATTTAAATTTCAAATGAAATCAATGGCTGTCTATTACACTTTATAACCTCTACTCAATTTGATCGTTTAAACTTCTCCAATCATTTGAGTGGCTTGAATTACATGCGCGAGAACCTTTGAACTGGACATTTAAATGAACACTTACGAGACGAATTCTTTAGTAAATTATACCAAAAAATATTAATAATCGTCAATGTTCAATAAGTCCCCACACCCCTTCCCCTCCCCCCTGCAATGGAATCAATGGAAGGTGTAAGTGGCCCCTAAGATCTCAAAAATCTTTCATCTTACGGACTACGATCGTCTCTTCATTCTCAAGTGATCAGAGACGCAAACGGTTTTTTTAAAATGTTTATTTTCAATGAAATATTTTGTTTGAACTCGTGAGTCTTCAAAAGTGAGGCTCCGAGAGCGGGAGTGGGTTGGGGTGGGGCATGATTGAGAACGGGGCGGGGTTTTATTGGCAATTGGTTGTTAAACAATGAATGATTATGTTTGAAAGTGAGGCAATAATTGGCATGCCAGTCCGTGTGAGTATGAGCAAGGGCAGATCAATGGAGTTGTCTTGACGAGTAGCCTACCCTGATTGAAACAGTTCCTATGTCATGCACCAGAATGATATAGATAAAATTCTTTGATCGAGATAATCAAAGTCAGGTGTGAATGACGCAGGTAGATATGTCTACAAACACAAACAACTCATGTCTGATGGATGTTTGTTTTCAGAGCAGACGCTAGCGGCACACTGACCTTTGGTTGAGCAGACGAGCCTGTGGGGTAACATTGTGGAGATGGTTGGCCTTTGGGGCCAACGAGATCTTTGGGTCGTCATAACTCAAGACATTTATTAAGGGCTGAAGACCCGTGTCGAGAGAAAAAAAAGGGGGGGAGGGTTGCGTTGCATGTTTTTTTCCGTGACCTCCTTATAAAACAATTTTTTCAGCAGCATATAATAAAATATTTTGTCTTATTTTAAAGGTTTAACAAAATAATGTTTTTCTCACCAATAGAAGTCATGTATTTCATTTGAACAATTATTTCCACACATGCGGTTATAAAACTGTTAAAGATGCTGCTGCAAGCCGCTAACCTTACCACAGATAATTTGACTTAACGCTATAGATGCTGCTGCAAGCCGCTAACCTTAAAGTAAGTAAGTCCCATTAGAGCTTACTCGGGGCTTGTTTATACCTGGTGGGTGCCACAATTCCCTTCCAGATATCAGCGGAGGACTTTCTTAGCTTATCATTTATATTGTGGCTTAGCGTGGGCTCGATCCCACGCCCCTCAGCTTTGTGAGGCGAGCGCACTACTGACTTCTCTATCCAACCTTACCACAGATAATTTGTATGACCGATACGCAACATTCAGAAGTTCGTCGCTTGAATGACTTTTTATATGCCTCTTCACATAGATATACATAATTATATTTTTATACACGTATATGAATTTTGATAAAATATGGTGAGACTGCAATCAGCCTTTTAGATAAGAAAATATAAGTTATTTAAACAGGGTATTTATAGGCATGACATCACGTCACAAAACAACGTGTCATAAATTAACTCTGTTTAAATAACATATATTTCCATATGTATATGCATGCCGGCCAGTCAAAGTAATACTATAAAAGTAACCCAGTGATGTTGGCCGATTATTTCTGTCAAGATAAATTTTAACGTTTGGAAAACAACGTTGTTCCATCAACTGCGGTCAATGTAATTCCTTGATTAATGAAGTGAGAAAACCAAGGACAGACGGGCTACGGAGAAACAAAGACTGGCACGGAACGATGCGGGAGTCACATATTGATGTGAGCTGGGAAAGGATTGGGGGCGTGGGGGAAGGGGGAGGGGAGGGGAGGTCCGAGTATCGACAAAAAGCCAGGGATCGGTCTGAATGACAAGATGTGGTCGAGAAGGTCATAACATACGCCCCCCCCCCACCACCCCGCAAAAGATGTAGTGCCGAAGATGACGAACAGGAAACTGTATCATAGTATCACAGTCAATGTATTTTAGTTTTACAATAAATTAAATCAAGTACCGGGCGGAGTCGTCAAGCAGGGCAAGTCATGAGCAATGTTCCCTTTAAGCTGCGTGGCCGCGCAGACCGACGCTGCGCAATAATTTAGAATTACAGCGCAGCAAATTTGGTAAAATATTGCACAAAGAATGGATGCTGTGCAACTTTGCATACGAGTTGTTTTACTTTGCTACACAGCATCACCAATCTCCTCAACAACTGTAGTGTGTTGAGCCACTACACAGTATCAGCACCCTCCTCAACAGCCGTCGTGTGTTGCTGCAGTGCCTCACACAGTTCAATTCTGTCTAGTGAAGTGTCCATCTGTCCGGAAAAATGATTGACTCTCTCCGTGGCTGACTCTCTCCGTGGCTGACTCTCTCCGTGGCTTATTTGCTCCAGTACGCCAACCGAACACCAACATTCTCCCGTTATGCTGGCTCACTAATCAGTCTGATTCGACGCGCTATTTTTCAAGGGGCGACCTACCGTAAGACCTTCCAAATATAGCACCAGCAATTTCCCCACCTTTGGCTTCCCGACACTTCCTGTTAGAGACGCTAGGCTGGTCACCCTCAATCAATGACCGGTCCGTCTGGTCAGTACATCGTCTGAAAGGTGTCCAATAGTGTCCGCAGATCATCTGCTCACAGGCCGGGGGCTGAGGAAAGGGGGGGGGGTAATTTGTACCCTTACTGGGGACATCTGCTGAAGTCTTGGCAAGTGATTGTACATCAATTACATACACATACAAATATGAATGGTACGCTCCAAATTTGCATAGTGCGCATACAAGTATAATGATGTATAGAACTTGTCAGCTGTTTGTTGTATGATGATGTATAGAACTTGTCAGCTGTTTGTTGTATGATGATGTATAGAACTTGTCAGCTGTTTGTTGTATGATGATGTATAGAACTTGTCAGCTGTTTGTTGTATGATGATGTATAGAACTTGTCAGCTGTTTGTTGTATGATGATGTATAGAACTTGTCAGCTGTTTGTTGTATGATGATGTATAGAACTTGTCAGCTGTTTGTTGTATGATGATGTATAGAACTTGTCAGCTGTTTGTTGTATGATGATGTATAGAACTTGTCAGCTGTTTGTTGTATGATGATGTATAGAACTTGTCAGCTGTTTGTTGTATGATGATGTATAGAACTTGTCAGCTGTTTGTTGTATGATGATGTATAGAACTTGTCAGCTGTTTGTTGTATGATGATGTATAGAACTTGTCAGCTGTTTGTTGTATGATGATGTATAGAACTTGTCAGCTGTTTGTTGTATGATGATGTATAGAACTTGTCAGCTGTTTGTTGTATGATGATGTATAGAACTTGTCAGCTGTTTGTTGTATGATGTATAGAACTTGTCAGCTGTTTGTTGTATGATGTATAGAACTTGTCAGCTGTTTGTTGTATGATGTATAGAACTTGTCAGCTGTTTGTTGTATGATGTATAGAACTTGTCAGCTGTTTGTTGTATGATGTATAGAACTTGTCAGCTGTTTGTTGTATGATGTATAGAACTTGTCAGCTGTTTGTTGTATGATGTATAGAACTTGTCAGCTGTTTGTATGATGATGTATAGAACTTGTCAGCTGTTTGTATGATGATGTATAGAACTTGCCAGCTGTTTGTTGTATGATGATGTATAGAACTTGTCAGCTGTTTGTTGTATGATGTATAGAACTTGTCAGCTGTTTGTTGTATGATGTATAGAACTTGTCAGCTGTTTGTTGTATGATGTATAGAACTTGTCAGCTGTTTGTTGTATGATGTATAGAACTTGTCAGCTGTTTGTTGTATGATGTATAGAACTTGTCAGCTGTTTGTTGTATGATGTATAGAACTTGTCAGCTGTTTGTTGTATGATGTATAGAACTTGTCAGCTGTTTGTTGTATGATGTATAGAACTTGTCAGCTGTTTGTATGATGATGTATAGAACTTGTCAGCTGTTTGTATGATGATGTATAGAACTTGCCAGCTGTTTGTTGTATGATGATGTATAGAACTTGTCAGCTGTTTGTTGTATGATGATGTATAGAACTTGCCAGCTGTTTGTTGTATGATGATGTATAGAACTTGTCAGCTGTTTGTTGTATGATGATGTATAGAACTTATCAGCTGTTTGTATGATGATGTATAGAACTTGTCAGCTGTTTGTGTGATGATGTATAGAACTTGTCAGCTGTTTGTATGATGATGTATAGAACTTGTCAGCTGTTTGTATGATGATGTATAGAACTTGTCAGCTGTTTGTATGATGATGTATAGAACTTGTCAGCTGTTTGTATGATGATGTATAGAACTTGTCAGCTGTTTGTATGATGATGTATAGAACTTGCCAGCTGTTTGTATGATGATGTATAGAACTTGTCAGCTGTTTGTATGATGATGTATAGAACTTGTCAGCTGTTTGTATGATGATGTATAGAACTTGTCAGCTGTTTGTATGATGATGTATAGAACTTGTCAGCTGTTTGTATGATGATGTATAGAACTTGTCAGCTGTTTGATCTACGTTCTTGAAAACAAAAATTCATCAAGTGTCAATTTGATTCTATAACTGAAGCACCCCGTGAGATGATCGAAGTTAATAGCAACACAATATACTGGCTACAAAGATACACAGCTTAACATCAAACATGATCAAAATACAAATATTCTGTACAAAGATTTCGCTCTGTACTTTAGCTTAAACCAAATGTGTACAATAAAGAAATTTTGAATTAAAATATTTATACTAGATACGCCCGGCGGCGTAGCATACGCCGCAAACTTGCTCATAGATAGTGCAAAGAAAGGTGGAAAAGAACGGACACAAACTACAGCACGAAGAAATAAAAACAAGACGAGTGAACGTCGGTTGGGGGGGGGGCACCGACGCATTGTTGGTCTCGAGACATTCACACTGCGGTTATCTACCTGCCCACCACCATTCACCACCCTAGCTTGCCAACCATAAACTGTGATTGGCCGACCCTAGCGAGGGTCAGCCATGTTCGCCAAAAAGGGGGAAAAGAACAGGCATAACACACATTTTTAAACATTTTTAAAAAATAAAGGTTTGACTGGGGCTTGAACCCAGGAACTGTCGCATGGAAGACGGACGTGATAACTACTACACTACAAATCACATGTTATTCTGTGAAGGAACAACGCAAGCGAACGCAAGAACCATTGTTGGTCTCGAGACATGCCAACCATAAACTGATTGGTCGACCCCAGCGAGGGTCATTCGTCATGCTTGTTTGCACATACTCGCTTTGGTGAATTATATACATGTATATAGATTAATATAGATAGATTAACTTTTATTATCGCTAAGAAATAAAAATGATTTTCGAATAATCTTGTCATATCGGCACCATTAAAAAACTGGATTTCACCAAATTTTAAATGTCAAAGGCGATGGTTGTCAAAAGCATTTGAGGACCGCCATACTGGAAAAAAAAATGACTCTCTCAAAAGCAAATATAGGTTTTTACGAAAGTAGAGTAATCGGATATTCCCAAATATTTTACGTTCCAGTTTTCTCACTGTAAAACACGTCTTTTCAAATACGGTATTTAATACATTGTAAGACTTCATTTGGACGAGTTCTCCGCTAGAAGACGATGGCGTTGTATCAACAGTGCACCGAAAAGGTCGTATTAGGCCTGGATAATAGCGACCTGAATTGGTCGTCTCGAGAAAGGGCCCAAAAAGCTCGTATTTCTAATGTGTTGATTTTGCCAGGCATTTACGGCATAGTTCCAACGGAGGTTGAGTCAATGCCCGGACATGGTCGCTTGTGGTCAGGGCTACGATAAAAACAAGAGATATTTTGTGGAATCTTTTTTTATAGGTTAATGCTCCTATCAATTTCAACCCCCCCACCCCAAACACACCTTTTTTCATGTTTGGTGAATTGAAAAGAATGAGTCCGTTTTACTCATTGACAAGACACGGTGCTAAGCGTGCCCAAGACACGGTGCTAAGCGTGCCCAAGACACGGTGCTAAGCGTGCCGGGTTCCCAGAAACACCAACACTCCACAACACTAGTCAAAACACAAAAGCCACCAGCAGTAGAAACAAATTTCCAACAGTAGGCAGGTATGGTAGCGAGTCATGTATAGACATAGCAGGCCTGTAGGTTAGTCATCTATAATACCCGGGTCATCTATAGACCTGCTTATAGATTAGTGATCTAGAGCTGTGCTTCTCAAACTTTTTGTGATGGCGCACCGGCAGAAATTTTTCCGTTGCATCAGGGACCGGTGCGCTATTTAACCTGTACTGTACCAATGAATTTTATATGAAAGCTGGGCCCTGCACGGGGCTCGACCAATTAATCAGTAGATGAGTAGAGGACGATTGTTTCCCATGTAGATGATTAGGGACGATGTTTCCCATGTAGATGAGTAGAGGCGATTGTTTCCCATGTAGATGAGTAGAGGACGATGTTTCCCATGTAGATGAGTAGAGGACGATTGTTTCCCATGTAGATGAGTAGAGGACGATTGTTTCCCATGTAGATGAGTAGAGGACGATTGTTTCCCATGTAGATGAGTAGAGGACGATTGTTTCCCATGTAGATGAGTAGAGGACGATTGTTTCCCATGTAGATGAGTAGAGGACGATTGTTTCCCATGTAGATGAGTAGAGGACGATTGTTTCCCATGTAGATGAGTAGAGGACGATTGTTTCCCATGTAGATGAGTAGAGGACGATTGTTTCCCATGTAGATGAGTAGAGACGATTGTTTCCCATGTAGGGTTGACATAGTAAACATTCAGTGATGACTGCTCTGATGTGTTGATAAGATAAATATAGTTTATTTAGTTGGACGTGTCATCGGTGGGTCAGTAAAATAATTTGCAACGGAACAAAAATCGAATATATCTGCCGTAGTTTCATTAAAATCCCTATCGATGCTGCGCAGTCTAGCAATTAATGGAAAGGAAGGACTTTGTACATGACGATGGAAACTGTAGGTCGTTATTATAATTGTTCAATTTCATGTTTAAACTATATCAGAATTTAAATGTATTATTTAATTATATTTATATAAATAGTTTTTTGTTGTTTGTTTCTTGTTGTCTTAATTTTATAAGTAGGCAATTGAGCGTTTGAAATGTTTACTGTGTAGTATAGCTTAACTGACATCGACTGCATTGCGACTCGGTTTGGCTACAGTACAATGAAAGAGACAAGATTTTAGACATAATTTAATCAAACCCAGTTTTAAATAAGCAGGTATTTGACTGAAATAATTGATATTTCTTTCTTTCTGAGATACCATTGGCTTAGTGTGTCGAGTGTCATACATGTGTCATGGTTGGCATACGTGTCAGTGGTAGACAGACCAACCATCGAGAGCTGTTGTTTTGGTTTTGTTTTGTTTGTTTGTTTGTTTGTTTGTTTTTTTGTTGTTTTTTTGTTGTTGTTGTTTTAGTGAAATCCTGAAGATTTGCAAAGCTCCGAAATTTTTGGAGCACTCTTGAAAAAATATTGACAGTTGAATTGACACGAAACTGTTCAACAGACCTGCAAATGTTTATTACCGTCAAGATGACTTCATCCAAAATTCTGGTACAAGAAGACAAAAACGAACATTTCCATTTCTTGTTTGGGGCTTTAAGGACGACCCAACTTACTGGGGTCTGTTAGTCGGCAATATTTCTCTATATCTCTCAGGAAGCAACATTGGTAAACGCTCCTCCACTGCCCCGTCCAACACCTCAGTCTTGTCCAATGTACAAGACATAACGGATGGCAACTCTCTTGGTCGATTTGTTTCCCTTTCTTTTCATTACGAACTTTCCTAATTATACAGGGGCTGTGCCAATGTTAGCATTGCGGGCCACATCCGACCGACACACAAGGGGCAAGTTATTTCACTTCGTTGGTTGTCTCCGCTGTGCCCACGACCTGGGGATATTGACGCCGGCCCACCACCCCGGGTAGACATCGCGGGTACAGAATACATACATCATCAAAGCTAGGAGGGGGGGGGCGGGGGCCCGTCATTTGGCTGGGCAAACTGTTACGGTCTCGGTGTTTGAGTTGGGATTGTCATTGGCGGAGTCGGTCTGTTGGACTCCGGGCGGACGTTATAGTTGGTCAGCGGGTTGACTTTCATCTCTTGTCATAGATTTAAGTACATATTCGATTTTTCTGGTAGAAGAGTACTATAACAGGAAGAAATCGTTTTTGATTCAGTGCCACACAGCTAAGTACCAGAGAAAAAACACCTCGATTTAGAACCATAAATTGTAAGATTAAGTACATAGACGTGTAGGTTTTCAGCAAATATGGCAGGCCTGATATGGTCAGTTTTCCTCCCTACCCCAAGGGAAAAGTTTCATTAATTCCCAATATTTAAATCAAAATCAATTTTTTAACTGTCTGCCTCGCGCCTGCGTCCTGAAAACATCGGATTGGTGGTGATCGGACTCGGTGCTTTTTTTCCCCTTTGGATACTCATTATTCATCGGTTACATCATAGGAGATGACCAATTTCAAGAGCACTGCATAAACGGTGCAAACAGTTTTAGAAAGCACTATACTATACCATTGTCTGATGCATTGGTCATTGGTCTAGGAATAAACTGTTTTCATTCCGACCTGCTGGAGGCTGGTCCTCTGACCAGGAGAGGGAGAGAGAGAGAGAGAGAGAGAGAGAGAGAGAGAGAGAGGAGAGAGAGAGAGAGAGAGAGAGAGAGAGAGAGAGAGAGAGAGAGAGAGAGAGAGAGAGAGAGAGAGGGGAGAGGGAGAAGACAGAGAGATTTGATTTTATTTATTTATAATTTATACAACAATGAGGGAGAAACAGCATGGTGCATTGATCTCACTTTGTTGCCTTTTCCCCCTGATATTTCGTTGGCTTTCTAGTCTTCAAATAATAATGATATATTTGGACGTTAAAATTGGTTCTTAAATGACTCAAACAAATTAGTACACTTATAGAGACAGCTATGTACATGTAGTGCTGATATGATAGTTACCTACCAACAAATATGTACGCATATAGACACAGCTGTGTACATGTACGTGCTAATATGATAGTTCCTTACACTACTTACCGACGTGTACATTGGTGCTGTCAGCAACATGATGCTGATGTTGGTGGAACAGGTCCAACGTTCTGCTTACTGTTACAGAAAAGCTTGGGGGCAACAATGTCTCAATTTCTGCTCCTGAGGGGGAGGGGCAAATATCCCCCAATCTGTGTTCAATTGTATGACCTCAGATGCCCTCAGATGAGGTGCAAGGATCAAATTAAACTGTCTCGGAATCCAGAGCGAGCACTTTTTTCACATATCCGAAGAGCTTAATCCTGATAGATTAAACAAATTCTTTAATCCTTTAATCCAACTGAATTAATCTTGATGTGTTAATCCAACTGGCTTAATCCCGGTAGTTTAGTCAAAATGTTTAATCCTGATAATTACATAAAACGTTAGGACGTCTTGAATTATTCCAACATGTGACGATTCTTCGCGTTTTGCGCACACTTAATTTTCTTGGCGATTATTTCTCGAGTGTTGTATAGCGGAAAACGAAGTTCCCAATTACTATAGTAAAACTGAACCAATCAGATCATTCTTGCTACTTCCCCCTGCAGTGGGCGCGTTACACGCAACACTTGAATGCGTTTATTGTTGGATATTTCAAGCACAATCATCGCAACTCCAACGCTTACAATAAACAAGATCTGCAATGAGTTGATTGAGTATCCAAAGAGAATTAGAATTAATACCGTCAACTGACGTCAGTTAAGATAAATACATAACGTTTATTTAAAAACTTCTATGAACATATTTCGGAAACCGCAGAGTAAAATAGTTCATATTTCATGAAAGTAGGCTCAAAAAAGATGACGTCACTGGAGTAGTGTAAAACTAGTTTGTCATAGTCATACTGGACACATTTATGGGGCTTTTGATATCAAGTACCGGGCAGTTGGCATAAAGTACAGGGCATTCGGCATTAAGTACGGGGCATTCCATATAAAGTATGAGGCATTTGACATCAAGTACAGGGCATTCGGCATTTAACTACGGAGCTTTTGATATCAAGTACGGGGCATTTGGCATAAAGTACGGGGCATTTTGAAAATCAAGTATGGGTCGTCGTGACTAAACATTTTCACATCTCTAACGGTTCCCAAACGATAAATCCCGCCCTAAATTGCATTTAATTGCTGTCAACTGAGACCCTGGGATTGGAGCGGTCTGTTGGTGGATTGTGCAGCACGCCAAGCGGCCAAGAGGAAACGCTACACATCACTGTCAGGGGGAGGTAACACAACAATCCATCACACACGGCAAGGGACAATTTGAAACCACGGATTGAGGGTCTTACGTTTCATTCAATGGGCGTTGAAATATTGCCTTCTACGTCGTAAACACAATTTAAATCGCAGTTTTAGTTGTAGATATGTCTCTCTAAACTACATTGAACATTTTGTAATCATCACTATCATAGCTGACAGATCTCCACTTTATCATCACTTAGTTCATAAAAGCGAAATGTGTTAGATCTACATAGTTGTTTTTTTTTGTTTGTTTCTTTTTTAAAATAATAATAAGAAAATAAAAAAAATACTTTTAAAAAAAGTGCTGCGGGCGTTTTCTGCGTTTTCTATCAATTTTTACATTTTCAACATACGGCTTACATTGTATTGAAAGAAAAATGATTGACACATTTTCATATAAATTGTAATTTCGATGAAAAGATAAATAGCCATTGCTCGTTACATTGCGACCCACGTTTGAGTTATGCCCCATCGTGGCGTTATCGTAAGCACTAGTAAGCAGTGCGCTCTTTCTTTGGTTACCATGGTGACAGGATATTTCATTGGCCAAAAAGAAAAAAAAAGTTGTAGCCGTTATTCGAAACAACAATCATCATATATATATTTACGCTCAATTATGTGGCCTAACGCTAAGGGACATCACTCTGCTTTTTTAAAAAAATTTGTGTTGTAAGCAGTGCTGATTGACTCAAATAGTTATTTTTTGGTGCAGTAATTTGGTGCGCTGATTTCTAAGATTAGTTTAAAAATCGTGTGGTGATTAGCACTGTAAAAATTGTTATATAAATACTTTGTTTAATTTTCAGGAATATTTCGTATTTATCATACAAGGATAAGTTACTTGGGCTTTTGACCAAAAAAAGTCCTCTATTTTAAATTACTTTGTGTACATTTAAGTTAGTTTAATATTACGTATCTATCATACAAGGACAAGTTTGTTGGGCTTTTGAAAAAAGTGGGCGCCGCAGCACAAACTAGTACATTAATATTTACTTGTATTACGTCTTCAATACTGTGTTTTATCTCCCCTACCCCAACTCAAAAAAGTGTGTTAAAGGAAAAGGCACTATAAATCATAAATACAAATTGAAAACCTGTTCAAAGTGCTACAGTCTGAACAACGTTAAAAATAAAGAAATAAAATTAAATCTAATTAAGAAAATTAAACTAAAGGGCGAGTTAGCAGGCTTTAAATGTGTGTACTGATTGTAAGCTGGTAAGTGTGTACACCCGGGTTTCCAGAAAAGACACCAGAGAGCTCCAACAGGAATTGACAAGTGAAAGAACTACCGTCTAGAAGATTTGTTGCTTTTGGAGGTAAACATAACGCCAAGTTCAAATTTTAAAATAATTTATTTTTTTTAAAGTTAAAAATACAAGTTTTTGACTATAAATCCTTTATGTACGAGACATAACTCAAAGAATGTTCATTATAATACGCAGCGCAAGACAATCCAAAAATACAAACTTGTAGTTATGTGTCGTAAAACATGTTAAATATAATGCGCACCGATGAGGAATATGTTTCTACAATGTATTGACAATAAAATAAGCACCTTATTGCGCGACAGGAAAGGTTGTTCAATATATTACGCACCACGACACTATAGCAAAAAAATTAACATGATACATAGAGATAAATAATCTAAAAATTCATTAATTTAATTAGGGTACATTCGACTTATTTTGATACATCATTTTTATCATCGGCACGAGTCTGCCTGCAAAATTTCAGCTCGCTAGCTTACGAGGAAGTGGGTTAAAATCGATCCAAAGATTTTTCGGCACCGCCCGCCTCAAGCAAGCAAGCAGACACCACGAGTAATATAAAGGATTTAACAACCCGTAAAAACAAAGTTTTTGACTATAAATCCCTTATATATGGGACAGAACTAAAAGTGTTGATTATGTTCACCGCGCGACAAACATTTACAGATTGAACGTGACTGAACTCCCGTTGCTGTAAAACACGGAGATGTGGTCATCGATGGCTGGAGTGAATTCCAGTGGCACGTGGGCGTCAACTATAGCAGACGTTACATAGAGATAGACTAAAAGGCATTAATTTAATTGCGGTACATTCGATCGATCTGAAATGGTGATACAATGCATTGTTAGGTGACACAAGTCTATGTGCAAATTGTCAGCTCGATAGGATCATGGGAAGTGGGTCATTTTTTAACTTTTGTTTTTCCGCCCGTCAACGATAGAGACAAGACGGTGAAGTTAATGTAAGGGATTTAATTTAAAAAACCGTAAAAACAAAGTTTTTGACTATAAATCCCTTATATATGAGACATATCTAAAATTATTGATAATGCACAATATAATATGCACCGCGCGACAAACATTTACAGACTGAAACTGACTGAACTCACCTTGCTGTAAAACACGGGGATGTGGTCATAGATGGCTGGAGTGAACTCCAGTGACACATGCATGTAAACAATAGCAGACGGCTACATAGAGTTACATAGAGATAAACTAAAAATGCATTAATTTAATTACGGTACGTTCGATCGATCTGAAATTTTGATACAATGCATTGTTAGGTGACACGAGTGTATGTGCAAAATTTCAGCTCGATAGCACCACGGGAAGTGGATCATTTTTTACTTTTGTTTTTCCGCCCGCCCGACCAAGAGACAACGGTGAAGGGATTTAAAAATTGTTCCCTGTGGGAAAAAAACACCTTAAATCTGGCTCTTGCCCCAAAGCCAGCCCCTCTCCTTTCTCTCTTCTCATTATGTGAAGCAGACAAAGCGAAAATATTGCGAGTAGAGAGTTTTTCATCATTAAATTCTACAAGGGTCTTAAAGGCAACCTGGGGCTATAAGCTGTGGGCTGGGGCCGGTGGCTGGGGGCTAGGACACGAGGGCTGTGGGCCTGAGGCTGGGGGCTAGGACACGAGGGCTGTGGGCCTGAGGCTGGGGGCTAGGACACGAGGGCTGTGGGCCTGAGGCTGGGGGCTGGGGCCGGTGGCTGGGGGCTAGGACACAAGGGCTGTGGGCCTGAGGCTGGGGGCTATAGGCTGTGGGCTGGGGCCGGTGGCTGGGGGCTAGGACACGAGGGCTCTGAGGCTGGGGGCTAGGACACGAGGGCTGTGGGCCTGAGGCTGGGGGCTAGGACACGAGGGCTGTGGGCCTGAGGCTGGGGGCTAGGACACGAGGGCTGTGGGCCTGAGGGCTAGGACACGAGGGCTGTGGGCCTGAGGGCTAGGACACGAGGGCTGGGGGCCGGTGGCTGGGGGCTTAAAGTCAAAGACGGGGCGAGTTATGTTATGGACTGTAGGGGTGTGAGGCGGTAGCACATATTTATTGTTGACTAGCCATGACCAGAGAAGCAACCCGGTCACGGAGGGGGGAGAGGGCTGAGTTATGTTATGGACTGTAGGGGTGTGAGGCGGTAGCACATATTTATTGTTGACTAGCCATGACCAGAGAAGCAACCCGGTCACGGAGGGGGGAGAGGGCTGAGTTATGTTATGGACTGTAGGGGTGTGAGGTGGTAGCACATATTTATTGTTGACTAGCCATGACCAGAGAAGCAGCCCGGCCACGGAGGGGGGGGAGCTGAGTTATGTCACGCCATCTTATTGATTCCAAGGCGACTTGGGAAAATCTAATTACCTCTCAGACTGGGACAGCACTTGGACAGTCAAAAACCACGTGCGCCATGTGTTAACGTGTTTTCTCTTTTTCATATAGCCAGGGGCTTACAAGGGTAGGCGAGGGTTGGGGAGGGGGATAATGGCTAATGTATCCTGCATTAAATTTTATACTTTAAAAAGTAAAGTACGCTAAAATGACTATGTATTTTAGGGTTAATAAAATTAATTTTTCAAATTTTAGATTTTTTTTTAATTTAAGAATTGCACAAAAAAAAATAATTTTTTATTTCCGCCTAAAAATATTTGAGCACTTTAAATTTGGCCGATAAAAACTAAAATCATGACATCGACAATATTTCAGCCTCCAAACTGTGTTAAAATGTTTTTAATGATTATGTTTCACCAAATAACTTTTTAAAACAATAATAATATTAGTATTCAGAATTGTAATGATATGTACGGTATGAATACTAATTTAATACAAACTATACATATAAAATTATACGTATAAATTATAACTATTTTAAAAGTGCTCGCATGGATTTGAACAGTTAACAATCTAATATATTATATACATTTTTTTCTAGAACTATATGCTTTTAAATAGATTTATTACCACGTTTTTATTAACTCGCTTTCGTTCCTGTTTGTCTGTCCACAATTTTTCAAATCTGCCAACGTAAAATTAAACCACTTCTGATGGTCTTAGAGATCTCAAAATTTTACCACAGATAGATATTGGATGACAATGCATTGTATCAAAATTTCAGATCGATCGAATGTACCGTTATTAAATTATTAACTTTTTAGTTTATCTCTATATAAGCATATGTATTATCCGTCTGCTCTTGTTTACATTCACATGCCGAGTTCACACCAACCCCTACCACATCAACCATGTTTAACATCAAGGGGAGATCAGTCATTTCCAGTCTGTAAATGTTTGTCGGGCAATGCGTATTATATTTGAACATAATCAATACTTCAAAACTCACCATAGCAAACACATAGACTCAAAGAATAAAATAAATAGAGTAAAAAAAAATTAATTTAAAAAAAACACGTTTTGATAAGTGGACTAAAAAGAGGAAAATAATTTAAAACTTATAAGTTCAAGTACTTTAATTTAATATGACTAAAAACGTGGGGTGGGTGTTTGGTATAAATATTACAGATTTATAATTTAGAAGGCAAAAGAGAGATCTATACGTGAGAGAATGAATGAACTGCATATGTTAAACCTCATAAGCACCCGCCCAACGTTTTTAGTCATATTAAATTAAAGTACTTGAACTTAGAAGTTTTAAATTATGAGATTTCTTGTAGCTCAGATGAAAGACACAGCTACCGGGATTACATGGAAGCAAATATTTGATTGTCAGGTCACGAATCTGTTGAAATGTGAAAATAAGGGGAGTGTAATCGGACAAAGGGAGACCACCAGCGTGGATGGGACAAGATCACATTCCATCACAGTCAATGTGACATGTAGGTGATCAGTCTCGTTTTGACTCTAGGAACTGATGAACAAATTATTGCTGATTGTTCTTGTTTGATCGATCGTTCAAAGTCGGCAGACGATCTCTTTGTGACTCAGGAACAGTTCAACAGAACGGACAGGACCTTGACCTAGACTCCGCGTCTCATTTAATTTGGTAAATAAATATTTCAAGTTATCTTTTCGGCGTTACTAATATTCTTTACGAACTACAAACAACTTTGTAGCGAGTTCTAAAAACCACGTTTAGCCAACAAAATAACCAGCAGATTAAGTGTTTGACCTCACGACTCACACGTTCAGAGTTTGCTACAAACAAGGAAAACAGTAGCACCGTCTGGGGTCGGCAGCTCTACGTCACTCGTGTAAAGTACATTCTACCATCCTACTGGTGGAGACAGAGAGAGAGAGGGGGGAGTGGGAGAGAAGGGATCCGAGGATGCCTCTGTAAACTTTTAAAAATACCTCTTTGTTGTACCGCGACGGAACATTTCCGAGATAAAAAAATATATAAAACTAAGAGGCGTGCTCGTCTGTCACGCATGCTCGTCTGTCATGCGTGCAACACCTTGCACTCTAATAAAACCCTGATACAGGTACAGCTAAAATGGTTCATGTCCTCGTGTCTAAATCATTCTTTACACTTTTAAGCAAAAAACAGAAACAATTTGACTGTGGATCTAGTGTTAAAAGAACGAAACAGTGGAACAAGATTGGTAAACTTTTGAAGAAACATGGAATCACGGAAAGTTTTCCCGTTGAGGACTTCATCAACAAATAAAACGGAAACAGAAAATGTAACATGACTTTCACTTTGGAGGGGAATAATATTTACGGAAAACTTCGTTCTGTGTCCAATTTAAACTTTTTAATAATATTTCATTTTTAAAGCTTGCTACGAAATTTGTTTATTGGATGTCATTCTATAATTCTAAGGTCTAATTCCCAGGACCAGCCCCCCCTCCATTACAAATCCTGACGTCATGCTTGGTTGCTTGGGATTTACGGAGCCCAGGTATGCTGTTATCAATGAATGAAAGACCCACCTCCAGGTTATCAATGAATGAAAGACCCACCTCCAGGTTATCATTGAATGAAAGACCCACCTCCGGGTTATCAATGAATGAAAGACCCACCTCCAGGTTATCAATGAATGAAAGACCCACCTCCAGGTTATCAATGAATGAAAGACCCACCTCCAGGTTATCAATGAATGAAAGACCCACCTCCAGGTTATCAATGAATGAAAGACCCACCTCCATGTTATCAATGAACTATATTTTTCCCATCTCGGTACGTCATGTTTTACTACGCCGTGGTTACTATCTGGAAGCTTATCTTTAGGCCACGCCCACTTTGTTCAACTTCATTCATTGAAATATAATTACCATTTTAATATTTAAATATACTTTTGTTGTTAGTTAGTTTACTGACTGCATTGTTAAACTGATCTCACAGTGTTTGAATTTAAAATGCTTCAATGAACAATTTTGAGCACTCGCAGAAAGGTAAAAGCTGTAAGATTGGTTTTGGTGGACCACGAGGATGGGGTAATGACTAGTAATGTAGATGGTGAACAAATGATGGGGTGAATGTAGATGGGAATAAATCGCGTTTGCGCAGAAGTATTTCATTTTAAAACATTGAAATATTCTTACGAACCGATGATATGAAATTAGGGCTGGTACTGATTAAAAAAGTGTTATTCTTTAATCGGGAAAAATTCAATCGATTAATTATATTTTTATTACGCAAATATAGATTCCGTTAATAAATTATGAAAAAAACTTATTAGAAATATTTTCTTAAATTTTAATCGAATTTTAATCGATAAAATTAATTTTAATCAAGTAAATTTTTAAAAAAATTAAACGATTAATTAATTGTTAATTTTCGCAGCCCTAAATGAAATCGTTACCTTTGTAATGTGCTTACACTCACACCAACAACAAGATCTATAAAGGGCCAACACAAACTAGTTAGTAACTAAGCTGTCCTCAATATTAGCAGTCATAATGTATTACAATCTTACAACCCTCCCATCCTAGTTTACGAATTATGAATTCCCTCAGACTCAGTGGGTCAGAAGACCCCTCAATTTCCACCACTAAAACATGTGTCTACACACCAGTTAAGTTAGTGGATCACGTTAGACACCTCTACTCCAGACCCTTGAGTCCCACGTAAGTCACTGGGTCACAACAACAATATGACGGTGGCAGAACTGAAGACAATCAAGCACTCGAACACACGGCACCAAACGTTGAGGCCCCCCCCACCCCACCCTCTTGGCTGTGTGAATCAGTTTTCACTTGAACTCTTCCCGCCCCTCTATTTCACCAGCAGATGTGACAGGTGTGTTTGTTGTTCTGTTCGCCGGTCACATTCGCTCTTCTACCACTCCTTCTCTCTCTCTCACTCTCTCTCTCTAATATTAAATAATATTTAAATATTTGACGCTTTGAATTTCATAATACGCTGATTAGACATCAATGTTCTACTACTATCTCAGTGTCTGGCATACACCTTCTTGATTTTGGCTTTGACAGTGTACACAAAATGTTATTGTTGGCAGTGTAGACAAGATGTTATTGTTGGCAGTGTACACAAGATGTTATTGTTGGCAGTGTACACAAGATGTTATTGTTGGCAGTGTACACAGATGTTATTGTTGGCAGTGTACACAAGATGTTATTGTTGGCAGTGTACACAAGATGTTATTGTTGGCAGTGTACACAAGATGTTATTGTTGGCAGTGTACACAAGATGTTATTGTTGACAGTGTACACAAGATGTTATTGTTGGCAGTGTACATGAGATGTTATTGTTGGCAGTGTACACGAGATGTTATTGTTGACAGTGTACACAAAATGCTATTGTTGGCAGTGTACACAAAATGTTATTGTTGGCAGTGTACACGAGATGTTATTGTTTGCAGTGTACTCAAGATGTTATTGTTGGCAGTGTACACGAGATGTTATTGTTGGCAGTGTACACGAGATGTTATTGTTTGCAGTGTACACTTGATATAGCGTTTCAACCAGTTATGTTTGAATGACACACTCGCTCTGCTGACATTGTAAACTGACATTCTTATATTGTCTGGTCGGGTTGAGCTTTAGGCTCTGATAATCCGGGTTCTTATGTCACTACAGAACAATACAAGGTGATAGATGAAGGTGATGTGTTAGATAGAACTCGAGTCTTGCGGAGGATGGAAGCTGTTACCGTAAAAGCTCCAATAAGGGTTGCTCTTATCTGTTGCTTTGTGCGGTCGGAGACTGTGGAAGTCGATGTGATAAGGATGGGAGGGGTGGGGAAAGGCAAGGATTGGAGAACCAGGGTGGCGCGGGGACCCGAGCACGAGAGTGGGGTGGAATAAAGGAGAAAATTTAAATAACTAAAGCTGCGGGCTGGGGTGCGGGGGTGGAGAATAAAATGGATTGGACGTCACACGGAATAAAGACAACGATGGCCGAGAGTTCCGGTCCCTGAACCAAGAGGTCACGTGATGGCACCCTGGAAAACACAACTCCAGTGGCCAGGACATTTTCTTTGTCACAAAATCATTTTTTATTATTTTTTTTTGGGGGGGGGGCGTTGTCTTATTTCGGTTTATCCAGAATTCCTAGCGTTGGTTCTCCGTTTCAGTGACCTTCTATTAGATGCGTACATGTATTCTCTGAACTGTAATTACATGTACTGACGTATACATGTATTCTCTGAACTGTAATTATTGCTATTTTTATAAGTCCCAAAATTATATATATATATATACTCTTAGATATGTGAAACCAGTTACATATTTATATCACCCACGTCCAAGTAATCTTTCACTCTCTCTTGTCACCCTAACAACCATTCTTTGGTATTTAATCCCAAACTTATTTTTCTCAGAATCTCATAGATATCAGAGCGAAATGAAAGATTATTAATCATTAGATATCTGAGTGTAGCGAATATTTCACCACAGATATCAATATACAATGTGTGTGTCTTGACTCTTGACTTGGTCACGTGGTTTTCATGTTCACTGACAAACTCTCTCTCTATTTATACATGTCTAACCTATGGGCAAATCCACCCAGTGACATTTCTTGACAGTGACAAATATTTGTGACTAAACTTCAGATGTGTGTACTACTGTGTACACAATGTGTGCACATTGACTGCTATGTGTAAAACACATCACATTGATTGCTGCGCTGTTTATGAAGAAAGAAAACAGGATTGAATTGACGGCAGGGATCAGGGGGTCAAGGTCGATCAGACACAATAAAACAGCTGCACAGAAATCAATGGAAGGAGGGGGAGGGCAGATAACTCTAGGAAGTAAATATTCACGATGATGAGGAAGAAGGGAGTGGGCGGGTGGGTATCGGAAGAGGATAGACGGGGGTGGGGCACAGGAAGAGATTCAACGATGACATATTCAACAAGAGCTATGACAGACTTAAGTAGGTCAATCTTGTATTTACGACGAACTTGTATTTGATGGTGAACAAAACTTTAAGGAATTCTTTACAGATACGTAGCCGTAGGCTAGAAACATTAAATGTGGTGCAAGGGGATACTTGTATTACAGGGGCTGAGCATTTTCTTAGCAAATGTTCGAATCTCTTGAAATCTGTCTTTATCCAGCTGACGGTAAATGACAATCAGAGAGAAAATTTTGTTGTCTGCTGGGATAATCACTTTGCTTTTCTCGGGACAGATATTTTCAACAATGTTCATCACATAACTTCATCGGGTTTTTAAAATCCATTTCCACGTTGTCAAAAAATAAAACTTCATTGCTTTTCGCAATCAATTGAGGTACACAAAACAGTAAATAATTTTGACTTTTTTATAAATATAATGTCGTTACAGAAATAATAAGTCGGTCAATTAATTATTTAAGATGAGGACCGGTTTTGGCCCGCGGGCCGGACTTTTGACACCCGCGTTGTATTGGGTAGTGTTACAGCTAAATTTATGGTAGTGTTACAGCTAGATATAAGGTAGTGTTACAGCCACAGCTAGGCATAAGGTAGTGTTACAACTGGATATTGGATAGTGTTCTGAACTTAGAACGTCAACTATGTACGATGAACGTATAAAAAACCTCAGACAAAAACTGTATAAATATAAGTAGTTCGAAATGTATCATGGCCTTGCCATAACAAAAATTTGTCCCCCATCTAAATTTGACACTAAACACCTTGACACCAACAATACTTGACACTTGACAGGATACTCGAGAACCAAACACGTCAACACAAAGACAACCTTCTAGGATACACCTAAATAGTGCCCATCAGTGTGTTGGTGCGTCTGGCAGTGTGTTGGTGCGTCTGGCAGTGTGGTGGTGCGTCTGGCAGTGTGGTGGTGCGTCTGACAGTGTGTTGGTGCGTCTGGCAGTGTGGTGGTGCGTCTGACAGTGTGCTGGTGCGTCTGACAGTGTGCTGGTGCGTCTGACAGTGTGTTGGTGGGTCTGACAGTGTGTTGGTGCGTCTGACAGTGTGCTGGTGCGTCTGACAGTGTGTTGGTGCGGATGGTTGTGAGGGCTTGGCCAAATATTTAAATGAAGTTCCGACCTGAGCTGCCAGTAAATATATTCAACCCTGGGTAAACAAGATGTGGGGGCCGTAGGGGTGGCATTTCATCTATTTATGTCAGACCAGAAACACGCACCAACCCAATTGAAATAGTTTTCCTAACTGGAATCTGCCGACTAGATCCACTCCCATTTTCCCAGCATGCCTCAGACGCAGTATGTCAGATATTTGTATCTCTCTTGATGGTGTGTATTTGTTAAAGCGCCCCTTTTGATGATGAGGAGGACCCAACTAGTGGATATTTACGTACGGTTCATCTCACCAGATCTGAGTTCCACAGGTATCACTAGTGGATATTTACGTACGGTTCATCTCACCAGATCTGAGTTCCACAGGTATCACTAGTGGATATTTACGTACGGTTCATCTCACCAGATCTGAGTTCCACAGGTATCACTCGTCCGTTTAATGAATTTATTAGGCCATGGGCCATTTGAAGGGGGGGGGGTATTTCAGCGGACCATCTTGACTTACATACTTTAGATCCCAGAACCTATTTTTACGACCCCAACAAGAAAACAAGTCACGCTAGCTATGCGGTTCGCAGATTCTGTTAAAACACATAATTTCCGCCATTAACTCAATAACAATGATTTATGTGCTAAAAAGGGGACGTAAATACCATGAAAATGTCTTTTCAAATTAAATCCAATTTATCCCCTTGAAGGCACGGCAGGGCAAAGATTGAAAATAAGAAAACTCTGATTAGATGTCATCAGATTGCCTCACTTGCCAAGAGAGAAGCTGTTTTTATTTGCGGTAAAACAGCAAAGACTAATCACCATAGTGAAATGGCCAATTTCGCAAGGAGACCTAATCCTAAAAACTGAGTCAAAAACAACAACTGTTAAGTTTCTTAGTCTGAAGAGCTCTTTGAAGTGTTTCTATTACTAGGACACGTGTTTGCGACTATCGAACGACCGCTTACACTCATCTTTAAAAATGTTAGGCTTATTTCCATTAGTTTTAAGTCTTGTGCATTTTAATAGTTTATTCAGCTGCAAAACTAAGTGTAAAGAAATATTTTTGTACCAAAAATTGCACCTGGAAGATCGTTTTTAGTGAGATTAGTGTATCATAACATACTGTTGTTACGGATATTTCAGAAAAGTTTGACCTCGATCTAAAAATAGCCCAATGACCGATTGTGTTATGACATTTTCCGGTCTTAGAAATGACAAGTCCTATTGAATATTGATGTTAATGGTCAGATCCTACATGTATTGGGCCAGCCCCGAGCAGGAAGACAACTTCCAGCACTACCAGCAGGAAGACAACTTCCAGCACTACCAGTAGGGAGACAACTTCCAGCACTACCAGTAGGGAGACAACTTCCAGCACTACGTCAACAATGCGTTTAACAACAAGACGAGCATGTCGGGGGCAGACAAGGACACCGAGATGCGCACACACACACACGCAAGCACACGCACACACACACACGCGCACACACACACGCACGCACGCACACACACACCCCAACCCAACCAAACACCCACACACCAGCTAAGGGCTGAGATAAGCCCAGCACGGCACAAAGAAAACTGGAAGTGAGATGACGTCAGGGGACACGTCGTTTCCGGTCTGTCTCATCCCCGTCCTGCTAGCGGCTCAAAGAAAGTCTTTGTGTTGGTACGGGCTGGTCACTTGTTTATTGCGGGTGGTGATTACAGGAGTTTAATAGTAACAGAAATTAACTGATGAGTCTGTCATACCATGACGTCATTAGCATTACATCAACAAAATATGGATGAGATTGCAATCAGACATTTTGATAAGTTTAAGATTAAGGTGACCAGACGGTCTGAGCCAGACGTCCCGATTTAGGCGCGACAGTCCCGATTTCAGACTTCATGTCCCGCTAAAGTGACCAGACGTCCCAATTTAGGCGCGACAGTCCCGATTTCAGACTTCATGTCCCGCTTAAGTGACCAGACGTCCCGATTTAGGCGGGACAGTCCCGATTTCAGACTTCATGTCCCGCTTAAGTGACCAGACGTCCCGATTTAGGCGGGACAGTCCCGATTTCAGACTTCATGTCCCGCTTAAGTGACCAGACGTCCCGATTTAGGCGGGACAGTCCCGATTTCAGACTTCATGTCCCGCTAAAGTGACCAGACGTCCCGATTTTTTGCTCTGTAGGAAAGAGTGCCTTACAATCAATTTTCACAAAATGTTTCTGACTTCGGGGGAGGGGGGGGGGTAACCTTAATAAGATACATGTCATACAAACCGGTATGTATGAGCCTGACACTGACAAGACGTCACACAAAAAAATGAACTTTTCGGAAAAGTGCCTTCCTCAACGAAAAAAAAAGAAGAAAATAAACTAATGAAATTAAAAGTTAGCTGCGGTGTAATACAAAGCCAAAAGAGCAATAGGAGGAAGAGGGGCGTACATAGGTTATATAGCTAAGGGAGAGTGAGCGTGGCATGTCTACACTATTTCCCAGGTAAATAGTACATAAATTGTACCTTGCAATATCCCCCAGGTAGAAGGCACATCAATTGTTTAGTTTTGCAATATCACCCAGGTAAATGGCACATCAATTGTACCTTGCAACATCCCCCCCCCCAAATAGACCTATGGTAGCCTACCAGTCCACAGACATCTTGGTTCGTGTGGTAGCCTACCAGTCCACAGACATCTTGGTTCGTGTGGTAGCCTACCAGTCCACAGACATCTTGGTTCGTGTGGTAGCCTACCAGTCCACAGACATCTTGGTTCGTGTGGTAGCCTACCAGTCCACAGACATCTTGGTTCGTGTGGTAGCCTACCAGTCCACAGACATCTTGGTTCGTGTGGTAGCCTACCAGTCAAGCTGAACTTTGCTTTTAAATGACATTTTCATTACAACTATCAGCATTCCTTGTGACATAAGTCGTCTACGCATGACAGGAAGTGAATCACTGTCACGGAACAATTTAAAACTGTCACACACAAAAAACAACAGGGACAGTCATCACAAGAATGTGAGTGGCATCCCCTCTACCCGCATGAACATCAAATTGTTGGCAGTGCCCCCCTCTACTCGCATGAACATCAAATTGTTGGCAGTGCCCCCCTCTACCCGCATGAACATCAAATTGTTGGCAGTGCCCCCCTCTGCCCGCATGAACATCAAATTGTTGGCAGTGCCCCCCTCTACCCGCATGAACATCAAATTGTTGGCAGTGCCCCCCTCTACCCGCATGAACATCAAATTGTTGGCAGTGCCCCCCTCTCTACCCACATGAACATCAAATTGTTGGCAGTGCCCCCCTCTCTACCCACATGAACATCAAATTGTTGGCAGTGCCCCCCTCTCTACCCACATGAACATCAAATTGTTGGCAGCGCCCCCTCTACCCACAAGAACATCAAATTGTTGGCAGTGCCCCTCTCTACCCACATGAACATCAAATTGTTACCAACCAGTAACTATTTTAATTAAATACCTCAGTCGAATAAATCTAAAACGCCCCACCTGTCCAAAATTGTTATAATTGGTTTCGATCGGCCGCTGCCTCGAGGCCTAGGCCTAGACCAGGTAGATTATCTCAGCCCATTACCGCCCTTATCACATGGCAACATCGACGGTACATTATCGAGTGGCCCTCCGGATTGGGCTGACCATAGGAGAGACGTTGCATGCATGGCGCAAATATTTAGTTTCTTCGGGATGACAAGGAGGTTACGAAAATACTTGAATGCGGCCTTCGAATCCCGTTGAGAAGGACATAAACAGAGCCACTGGGAGTCCATGACAAGACAGAGCCACTGGGCATGGGAGTCCAGGACAAGACAAGTAATGGACACCCCCCCTCCCCCGCCATGGGCTCTCTGTCTTTAAACTTTAGATAACAGCGGTTACATGTAACAGGTCATGGTCCGATTTTTGGTGGGGGGGGGGCTATGGTCAATAGGCTTTGAGAATAATCCAGTCCTGTTATAGGAATCTCTGGATTTAGTCTGCGTGGATGGGTCATTTGGGACGTGGGTGCAGACGAATCGACCCATCGACCCACCGCTGGTGTACTTGGGATGTTTGGGAATACCTTCTGGAAGATTGTTTATTTAGCCAATAGTCTATTCACTAAACATCTCACAATAGAGTCAATAGTATGTTTTCTAGCTATCCTCCACAAGTGTCAATAGTCTCTTCACTAGCTATGTCACAGTCGTATGTCATAGTCGTATGCCACAGTTGTATGTCACAGTCGTATGTCATAGTCGTATGTCATAGTCGTATGCCACAGTTGTATGTCACAGTTGTACGTCACAGTTTCATGTCATAGTCGTATGTCACAGTCGTATGTCACAGTTGTACGTCACAGTTTCATGTCACAGTCGTATGCCAAAGTCGTATGTCACAGTTGTACGTCACAGTTTCATGTCACAGTCGTATGCCAAAGTCGTATGTCACAGTTGTACGTCACAGTTTCATGTCACAGTCGTATGCCAAAGTCGTATGTCACAGTTGTACGTCACAGTTTCATGTCATAGTCGTATGCCAAAGTCGTATGTCACAGTTGTACGTCACAGTTTCATGTCATAGTCGTATGCCACAGTCGTATGTCACAGTTGTACGTCACAGTTTCATGTCATAGTCGTATGCCACAGTTGTATGTCATAGTCGCATGTCACAGTCGTATGCCACAGTCGAATGTCACAATCACTTGAGATCTGCATGTATCGTCACATTATTGACAGCCTAAGTTAAAAGTGTCAGTTTTGCCGACGAAAAACACGCTGAACTAAGTATTGTAACAACTTTACAACAGTGCAAACATGGATAGGAGAGTTTCTATACTAAGTATAGGGCTTAACTGTACAATTAAACACATGGCCATGGGCAGTAAATATGAGTGCACCTTAGTCGTAGCACGTTATGTTTCTGTCTACAGTAAGAACAAAACAAACAAGAACAGTAAGCTATACACCATCTCAACGCGTTATAGCCCGACAGGAAACTAACTAGTACATATGCCACAGCTTTGTTGATCCTAACTGCCTTTTGTTACCACAATGGCTTGACCAGGTGTTACCGCGACACAGGTAAGGCCTTCAATTCAACGCCTAACTCCACACTTACATCTTATATCCCAGTGTTTGCATCCTAGGCCTCGTGCTTAGCTCCGACACGGTCACCAATAAAACCAACAATAAGGAAATCACTAACAACACAGGCGAATGTGCACACGGTCGCTGATCTACACACAGGACTTTCAACACTGTTACTTGCATACGCAGTGTCCAGTTACAGCATGGTAACGAAATCTCACTGGATACAACTTTTAATCACACAACACAATCCAGCATGGAATCCATGGAATGTAGGAAGTCAGCATGGAGCAGGTTATATCCAGCACAGAGATGACAGCCTGACTGACTGACTGACTGACTGGCCGTGCTACTGTGCCTGCTCTACTTCTCACCGTCACCGTGAAAATGATTTTTTTTTAAAATGGAACAAAACACACAGGGGACACAACGGCCTGACACAAAGAATGGGTGATGAGGTGAGTGGAGGTGAGGCATGGGGAGGGGAGGGTTGAAAGCAAGAATGATGTCGCCTTGTCGTGCGCAGGTAAAAATGTCCCCATAGGTCACCAGGTATCGCTGTCTGTCTTGGGGTTGGGGGGGGGGAGGGGAGGTAATTACGAGGGACCAGTGTGAGGGGGGGTGGGGCTCTGCAGGGGCCGGACTGTTAGACCTGGTTGGATAATTAATGAAGTAGGTAAGCTGTCGGCTTATAGCGTGTTTGGATAAACGCAGTTCATTTCCCTTTACAAGGATGAAGGCGGCAGCCCTCTGCTTGAATTGAAAATTAAGGAGCATCGAAAAATGTGCGCCCACGATACTATGATACGCCACGCCTACCTATCGTTAAATGGTTTCATAGAGGGATGCGGTGTGAGGGTGGGGGTGGCGGTACAAGAATAGACGAAAGCCTTGAACATAAATTTAAGATACTAAATGTGTTATTTATGTGTGTGGTGTACAAACATTAAACACTTGATGTGGTGTACAAACAGTAAACACTTGACGTGGTGTACAAACATTAAACTTTGGATGTTGTCTTCAAACTGTAAACTCTGAGATGTAGTGTTAGTTTCTTGGGCTGCACATCTCGGCAATAAATGAAAGGCAGAATTCCTCTAAGACAGACTTCATTTCTTATTGAACACAGCCCCAGTCCCAACATTACGGCCACTTGCTGACCCCTTTCATCCAGTTGTGATCCTCTTGTTATATGCCCAGAGCCGAGTTGCCTTACTCCAAATATTTGTCAACGAAGTGTTCGTTATTGTTAGCAGAGACTGTTAGCTCGAACCTAGACACAATATTACTGGCGACAAGCTGTGCTAGACAGACATTGATGTGACCACTGACAGCAAGTTGTGCTAGACAGACATTGATGTGACTACCGACAGCAAGTTGTGCTAGACAGACATTGACTACCGACAGAAAGGTGTGCTAGACAGACATTGATGTCACTACCGACAGCAAGTTGTGCTAGACAGACAGCAAGTTGTGCTAGACAGACATTGACTACCGACAGCAAGTTGTGCTAGACAGACATTGATGTTACCACCAACAGAAAGGTGTGCTATACATTAGAGCAGTGCTTCTCAAACTTTTTAGTATGGCGGACCGGCAGGAATTTTTTCCATTGCACCAGGGACCGGTGCACTATTTTCCCTGCATTGACAATTTTTGTCTGTCCCTTTTTGATAACTTATGTGGACCGGCAGCGGATGGCCCACGGACCGGCACCGGTCCGCGGACCACCACTTTGAGAAGCACTGCATGCATTAGAGGACGTTACAGGACAGTCTTCGGCTGGAGATTAATTATAAAGTGAGATTGTTTCTTTCTAATTCTTCGTCTAGAAATATTGGCTGGTCATTATGACGTCAATACGTCACTGGTCAACACGCCTTAAAGCTCAGACTTTAACCCAACAAATAAAACATACAGTTGATATGATATAATACAACACAGGATACATGTTTGTTTTGGGGCGGTCTTGAAATGAGTTTTTTTTTGTGGCGAGTCACGTGATAATCTTCCCAGAAATTACACTTTAGAGTTTTAATTAACTACGCCCCTGGAGATGGAATGCGGAAGTTCATTCGCGGTCAGTGCGAGATGAATGGTAGTTGTATGATGAGGCAGTTAGACACAGCTTCATCATGAAGTTGTTCTTAAGCTGAAGCTACCAGCACAGTCGGGTTACAAGCGCCAATCAAAGTTTGAGGTGAAGCTACCAACACAGTCAGATTACAAGCGCCAATCAAAGTTTGAGGTGAAGCTACCAACACAGTCAGATTACAAGCGCCAATCAAAGCTTGAGGTGAAGCTACCAAAACAGTAAGGTTACAAGCGCCAATCAAAGTTTGAGGTGAAGCTACCAACACAGTCAGATTACAAGCGCCAATCAAAGTTTGAGGTGAAGCTACCAACACAGTCAGATTACAAGCGCCAATCAAAGTTTGAGGTGAAGCTACCAACACAGTAAGGTTACAAGCGCCAATCAAAGTTTGAGGTGAAGCTACCAACACAGTCAGATTACAAGCGCCAATCAAAGTTTGAGGTGAAGCTACCAACACAGTCAGATTACAAGCGCCAATCAAAGTTTGAGGTGAAGCTACCAACACAGTCAGGTTACAAGCGCCAATCAAAGTTTGAGGTGAAGCTACCAACACAGTCAGGTTACAAGCGCCAATCAAAGTTTGAGGTGAAGCTACCAACACAGTCAGGTTACAAGCGCCAATCAAAGTTTGAGGTGAAGCTACCAACACAGTCAGGTTACAAGCGCCAATCAAAGTTTGAGGTGAAGCTACCAACACAGTCAGGTTACAAGCGCCAATCAAAGTTTGAGATGAAGCTACCAACACAGTCAGGTTACAAGCCCCAATCAAAGTTTGAGGTGAAGCTACCAACACAGTCAGGTTACAAGCGCCAATCAAAGTTTGAGGTGAAGCTACCAACACAGTCAGGTTACAAGCGCCAATCAAAGTTTGAGGTGAAGCTACCAGCACAGTCAGGTTACAAGCGCCAATCAAAGTTTGAGGTGAAGCTACCAGCACAGTCAGGTTACAAGCGCCAATCAAAGTTTGAGGTGAAGCTACCAGCACAGTCAGGCTACAAGCGCCAATCAAAGTTTGAGGCATTTCGGATCATGACATAAGTGGGGAAAGTTATTGGAGGAGAATCATAACAGAGTTCTAATCTCTACCAATATTTACTTTTTATGTGTAAGTCTGCTGTTGGTGTTTATACTTTCATTCTGGGGGACTTCAAAAACATCCTCTTGTGAATAACTTTATAAATAGAGTATAGCACAGATAGAAAGCATCTAAAGGGGAACAATAAATTATTTGTGGACTATTCGAGAGCATATTTACATGAATGGGGTACATAAGTACATATAGAGTTACAGGACATTGCATTGCAGTAAGTACACCAGTGTTTCTCAAATATGTTCTGTCATGCCACCCCCCTTAGGAAGAAAGAAAACATTTCGCCCCCGCCCCACGCGCGACTGTAAAAGTATCATTTGTCTATAAAATTGTTATAAGTACACCTCTGCATAACGGTTAAACGAGCCCCCGATTACGGAGCCTAGCGCCCCCCACCCCCGGGGGCGCGCCCCACTATTTGAGAAACACTGCCGTACACCAACTATCAAATCTCGAACTCTGCCTGGCTAGCCCTCCTGGCCAGTCTATGTTGTCCTAGTTCTGCCCGGCTAGCCCTCCTGGCCAGTTTATGTTGTCCTAGTTCTGCCTGGCTAGCCCTCCTGGCCAGTTTATGTTGTCCTAGTTCTGCCCGGCTAGCCCTCCTTGCCAGTCTATGTTGTCCTAGTTCTGCCCGGCTAGCTCTCTTGGCCAGTTCATGTTGTCCTGTTTCTATTCAACATTTTTTTCATAGCCATTTTCTTCAAAATTTACAAGTTTCTTTAATTACCAACAAAAACTAAAGCTATTTGTATTTTCATCAGACTTTTGTCTTGTATCGTTCTCATAAAGAATTTCAAAAAAATTTACTAAGCCACTCCGAACATGGCAACTAAAACATGAACATTTGTTATCTTCTGTGCTTAGTATAATTACCGTTGGACGCCTGTAGACTTCTTTAAAAATTACTAAAAACTGTTACAGATATCATGCACGATTACGGAAGCATGAACCACAATCCATACCACAGAGGTTTCTATAACACCAATCACAGTTTTTTTTATAGTTTTTTTTTAACTTGTGACACGCCTAGTAACTGCCCTTAGTTGGATGCCTACACATGATTTGGAAATTTAGCCAATGAAAAGATCCCACAGATTATTGATGCAACTATTGGATACAAATTTCACCTTGTGACCGAACAGTGACGACATGATTAGAGGGATGCTGTAGTACAGCGCTGTTAGCTAATTAGCGGCCTATAATCTTTTTTTTCACTTCTAAAACTGTCAGAAGGGGAAATTTAATGATGTTGGTCTGGAGAGATGGGAGGGAAGTCTGGTCTGGGCCTCAGGCCAATCTGGTACACACGACGTATGGCCCCCAAACATCGCCGTTAAAATCTGGCCTTGAAAAATGATATTTGACTTTTTGTTCATATTTCATGATAGTAGGAGATCTGTGACGCACAAGTTTGTCATGTCATTGCTGTTCTCAACGTTTCGTTTTGTTTTCTTAAAGAGATATACATTTTTTAAAAGAAAAAAAACCATTCACGTTTACAAGATATAAGTGCCAGAAAAACTGAGCGACCAAAAAATAAACCCTAAAGTTGTGTGCAAGTAATTAATAGGCACTCATAATAAGTCACGATTTGCGTCATCAAATTTTGTGATACTCGTTCAGACAAAACTGCTACCCGGAATCAAATATCTGCACAATATAATGGAATAATATTTGTTGTAAAACAATCGCCAAAAAAAGTCCCTTTTACGCCCCCCCCCCTAACTTTACTCCACATGCTGACATAAAAGGTATTAATACTACGGACGACAACTCCAAAAATGTTCTATGAAGAGTTATATAAGAGTGAACATTTAATTCAAGGATCTAAGTCAGTGGAAAATTGTTGATACATGAGACTGCCAGTTCAAACGATTTGTTTAAATTAAAGGATCGATCCTTGATACATGTCTATTATTGACCAAGTATCGGTCAAGCGAAGTAAGCGAGGCCTTATTTGGATCCTGGTTCGATCCTGCCCTGGGATTAAATGTGTAATATAAGATGGTTTTGTTGTTTAAATTTGTTTTTTCAGGTGTATTGACTGATTGTGATGATCTGACAAATGGCGGATTGTGATTGTGATGATCTGACAAATGGCGGGATTGAAGGAAAGTTTCAGGTTTTGGCTTGTAGGCTGTAGGATTGTAGGCTTGCAGGCTTGTAGGCTTGCAGGCTTGTAGGCTTGTAGGCTTGCAGCACTAGTTTAGCAAAATATGGGTGAGACTGGAATCAGCCTTTTGGATTTTTAAATACATTTTATTTAAACATGGTATGTATAGGCCTGAAGGAACTTCACAGACAGAAGCAAACATCACTTGAATTGTACCACTACCATTGGATGTACTAGTGAAAATATAACTTGAATTGTACCACTACCATTGGATGTACTAGTGAAAATATAACTTGAATTGTACCACTACCATTGGATGTACTAGTGAAAATATAACTTGAATTGTACCACTTGTAAACTACTGGAGCCTTATCTTGACCGACCAAGCACATCAAATATCTTCAGTCAACCGTTATAATGGAACCCGCCGATTAACCCGCCATTTTACTGGCCTGCGTTTGGCCGACCAAAGACACGCGGTGGTTAAATTTGGAAGGTGGGGGGGGGGCGAAAAGGAAAGTCCAGCTGTTGGCCTGACCCAGGCAACGGGTTCAGGGTCATTCCAACAGAAAGTCACCAAAATGAGACGGACACTGCAGTAGCGGGTATTTTCCCGCCAAATGACAAAACCAGGGACTAAGCCTAGCTGACCGCTGCTGACCACACAAACGATAAATGTTACGGCGCACATCACCATGAGTACGAGAGAATGGTCTGTGGCTATTCCAGAATACCAGCATTAACTGTCAGCTGAATAGGCTTTGTCGTTTCTAAGACCGGAAAACGTCATAACTCATTCGCTCATTGGGCTATTTTTAGATTCAGGTCAAACTCTTCTGAAATATCCATGACAACAGTGTGTTATGATACACTGATCTCACTAAAAAACGATCTTCTAGGTGCAATTTTTTGTGCAAAAAAATATTTCTTTACTCTTAGTTTTGCAGATGAATAAATTATTAAAATGCCGAAGACTTAAAACTTAAATAAATAAGCCTAAACATTTTTAAAGATGAGTGTAAGCGGTCGTTCGATAGTCTTACCTACGGTAAACACTAGTCCTAGCACTAGTACTAGCGTAATAGTAGTCAATTATTAACTTATATTTATTTTAATACTAGCAAAAAACCCGCGCTTTGCTGCGGAAATTAGGATTTCAGTTACCGTTGAGAACCCGCAAAACACAAATTAAAAACACCAATTGATTTCAAGCTGGATCATGATGGATATACTACATATATTAACTTCAACCTCTTGTCTATCTGTCTGTCGTGGTCCGGCAGAAAAACAAAAACGAAAATTAAAAAAATCACACACTTCCCGTGATCCTATCGAGCTGATAATTTAATTTTTTTCCGTATGTTACCATTGCGGGAGGGTACTCAACAAATTCCCAAAGTTTCATGCTCCTACCTACACGGGAAACTGGAGATTTAATGATGAGCGTGTTTTATATAGCTCATTTAAGTGTACTCAGCAGGTTTCCAAAGTTTCATGCTTCTACCTGCACGGGAATTTGGAGAATTAGTGATGTGTCAAGTTTTTATATAAGAAAAAAACTACATTTGGGCCCCCAGTAAGTGATAATTTATATAATGTTTTGTACCTGTTACCATAGCGAAATGTTACTTAACAACTAACGAAAGTTTCATGCTTCTACCTACTTGAAAATAGGAGAATTGGTGATTTTCAGTTTTTAATAGCTCATATAAAGAAATAACTAACCACAGTATGTGATAATTTAAATATTTGTTTGCCTGTTACCATTGCGGAAGGGTACGTTTCATTCTTCTACCTACACGGGAAATAGTAGAATTAGTGATTTTTAATTTTCATATAGCCCATATAAGGGAAAAGACGTTTTTGGGCCCCCGGCCATCATGAGTGTGAACTTCAAAATTCTTTTACGCAAATTATCGTCGCGAGAGGAAAGAAATAACTACATTTGGGCCCCCGGCCCACAGTATGTGATAATTTAAATATTTTTTTGCCTGTTACCATTGCGGAAGGGTACGTTTCATTCTTCTACCTACTCGGGAAATAGTAGAATTAGTGATTTTTACTTTTCATATAGCCCATATAAGGGAAAAAACGTTTTTGGGCCCCCGGCCATCATGAGTGTGAACTTCAAAATTCTATTACGCAAATTATCGTCGCGAGAGGAAAGAAATAACTACATTTGGGCCCCCGGCCCACAGTATGTGATAATTTAAATATTTTTTTTGGGTCCAACGGTGTGGAATTCCATTGGTAACAAACAAACAAACACACAAACTTTCATCTTTATATATTAGACTAGCCGGGTTACCCGGCGTCGCACAATTAAAATAATAGTCATAGTATTTTTTTAAAAAATTATTTCAATTCATTCATTAAAAAACAATTTAAAAAATAAATAGAAATGTAATCGTACCTGATGCTGGTCACCAAGAACAAATAACTATGGTTTTGCGAATATGCAACATTGTGAGTACGGCAGTAGAAAAAAACAATGAATATTTTTTGGGATTCATGGCTGTCAACGATAGCACTGGTTTAGGTCTCGCGGAAGCATGCTTGAAAAAGCTTGAAGATCTGAACTGCAGAGGCCAAGGATATGATAATGGATCGAATATGAAAGGCTGCAATCGTGGTGTACAAAAAAGTCTACTTGAACTCAATCTGAAAACATTTTAGGTCGATGTCACAGTTTCAATATAATTCTTGGAGAATGGGCGAAATCTTCAGTGGTTGCAGCGACACTCTTTGGAGTTTTGCATCAAATTTATGTTCCGTTTGGTGCTTCAACGCTGCGATGGAAGATCTTGAAAAATCATGTAAAACATCTGACAATAAAGCCTATTTCCGATACACACGGGGAATACAGTATAGATACTGTTAAAGCAGGTGATTATCAAACAACAGCAGTGTACAATGCATTGGGGGAAGAGTTTGAAAATGCCAACGATCCAAAAGCAAGGACCGAAGCAACTGGGTTGGCGAAATAACTAAAAACATTTCAATTTCTGGTAACTTTGGTCATCTGGTACGATTTATTTTTTCAAACGAATATGATCAGCAAATTGATGCAATCGAAAGACATGCAATTTGTCATCGCACTGGAATGTATAAAAAGTGTAAACGATTTCATAAAAAATCAAAGAAAATGGATTTGTATCCGCTAAAATTTCGGCCACAGAATTGGCTCAAGAATTAGAGATGGAACCAGATTAAATCATATTTCAAGCTGCAGCAAGCTTGAGAAGACAGAAAGTACACAGACAGTTCGACTATGAAGGCAAAGATGAATCGTTGACAGATTCAAAGGAAAAATATAGTGTGGAATTTTTAAATGTTTTTTTTAGATCAAGCAGTTATTTCATTGACTGGACGTTTTGAGCAAATGGAACGTTATTTTGGTCTTTTTGGTTTTCTGCACAACTCAAAAAATTGCAGAATTCGACAAGAACGATTTGATGAAATAGTGCGTGGATTTGAAATATTGCGCTCACCGATGCATCTGGTTCAGATATTTATCCGCAGGATTTATGCAGGGAATTGCAAATACTTTCCGAGGTTGTTCTCTTGCTGCTTTCCGTTTTTATTATGATCATGGTTTGAATGCTGCTGTTCCAAATGTCGCTATAACCCTTCGGATAGCATTGACAATTCTGACTACTGTTGCATCGGGATAAAGAAGTTTTTCCAAGTTGAAATTAATTTTTAAAAACTAAAAAACAAAACTATTTGAGAACGACTTTGACGAAAGAACGCCTGAACAGTCTGGCAATGATATCTATCGAACGTAATATAGTCCAGTCTCTGGATTATTCACAATTTTTTGCGGAATTTGCTGTCATCAAAGCACGAAAAGTTGATTTTTGTTGAAGGTTTACGGCATCTGCACGACTACGGTTGTATAAATTTCAGTTATTTGTTGATTTAGATATAAATACAGGTAGTTTTTAATTAATTGTGTAATTTTATTATTTCCGTATTTATTTTTTATTTTTCTATTACATTTAGGGCCACCAAATTCACTTTGCCTAGGGCCTCTATTTCCCTAAAGCCGGCCCTGATATGGGCTATATGAAAATTGATAATTTAAATATTTTTTTTTGCTCGTTACCACCGCGGAAGTGTACTTAACAACCACCCAGAGTTTTATGCTTCTAACTACACGGAATTAGTGATTTTTAGGTTCACTTGTGTTAAGTTTAATGACTTTCTTAATAAGTTCGTTAGCTAAAGTTTAAATAGTTACTTTGTTTAGCTTATGTAAACATAAAATTATGTAAACAGGAAATGACAACATAGGTCCTAGGCCTTTATATGCATGTCAAGATCATTGATTCTTAACTTTAATAAGTAAGTTTATAGTAATGAGCAAGTTTTATTATGCAGTTCAAACTATTCCAATAATTATTTGTTAAGTATGTATGTGTATGCAACGATTTACTTTCTACTTAATTTTTTGTATTTCTCTTGATTAACTTCATTTAGTGCCCCTTTTCTATAATAATAAAAGCCTAAGCTCCCTCTCACTAATGGTCCAACTTCCCATTTGACTAAAAGTCTGTAAAATTTCAGAATCATAATAAAAACAATTAAGCACGACTGAACTCTGAACTAAAAGTAATGAGTAAAAATCGCCCTTTATCTAATTTCCAGAAACAAAAACAGGAAAATTGTTTTTACAAAATATAATGTCTTATCTGAAAACGGGAATCAAAAAAGAATTGAATCCCTTGGTGAAACAGCAACATATAAGATTTTGGAATCCATCGCTAAATGGGACCGTTTTGTAGAAAGGGACAAAAGTGAAAAAATTATAGTCAATTTTTAGTCAATGAAAGTTAATTTAAAGGCGGGAGCTTAAAATGAAGACTTGTAATGCAGTACTGCTACAAAAATAAATTGTATACTTTTTGATAGTCTTTATTTATTAGTGTTTTAATATGGAAATGATATATAATGCTTTTTTATATTTGTCTCTATGTTATACTATTTAAATTTACGGCTTTTATGTAATAGGTATAATTTTAAAAATGAATTAAAGTATGTTTTGGACCATGTTTCCCGATGGGACATCATAGTTTGTAAATTATATTTCAAACACCAGATTTAGTTTCTGAAAAATAAATAAATTATTTACGAAATAGAAAAAAAAGATGATATGTTTGACTAAACATCTATTTTTAAAATGGCATATTCAATTCGCCGCCCAACTTAATTAATTGCTTATAGGTTCACTTGTATTGAGGTGAATTTGAGTCATTAGAAACAACATAATAAAACTCTTAATTTAAAAATAAATACCATACATCGTGTGACAAATGTAATGAAATAATTTTAACAGATCTATAATATCAAGAAAGTATTTGTATAAAAGGAAATGTAATGAAATAGTTTTAACAGATCTATAATATCAAGAAAGTATTTGTATAAAAGGCCACTGTTTAGTACCACAAGGCCAAAAAAAATACGAATGTTATTATAATAAAATTACAATGCTCAATTTAAGATGCGTACACGAAAAGGTGTGCACCGTAATTTGACAATAAAAGATTTTTGAAAGCGCACAGCTCAAAATAAAGTATTGTAAAAAATAACGCACCAAAATGAACTCGTTTTGAAAGCCCGCATGAAGCTGTTCAATATCGAAATGAGAATTTATTTTGTCTTTATTTGGCTCTACATTTTCTGATTATGGTGCCCCTTTCCCTAGGGGTGGTCACCTGGGGTTGAAACATAGCCTACGACCTGTCTATGGTCGAATGAGAGCCCCATGCAAAATTTCAGCACCCTGGGTCCAACGGTGTGGAATTCCATTGGTAACAAACAAACACACAAACAAACACACAAACTTTCATCTTTATATATTAGATTAATTGTTTTCCTTGGTCCTTATCAAAATATATGCCCTAGTATTAATTAGTAAAAAACCAATTCTAAGATTAAGACTTAAAATTATAATTACATCATTAGAATTAGTAGAAGTATAAATGAATAAAATTCACGGACGAACGAGCAAATGAACTAGAACTAGAGCAGATTCGCTAATTCATTTACATAATTCATACCCGCTAGGAAGTTCCATTTTGCATAATATAATATATCACATAATATAACCTTATATTTATATTTTAGCTTAGTAAAATTTAATTAAATAAGCCTAAAAATTTTGTAAGATGATTGTAAGCGTCGTTCGATAGTCGTAACCGTAAACAATGGCACTAGTCCTAGCAAACTTATATTTAATATAAATTGTTTTCCTTGGTTCATATAAAAATATATTCCTTAGTATTTATTTGTAATAAACTAATACTAAGATTATGACTTAAATTATAATTACATCATTAGTATTAGTAGTAAATAGTATGAATGAATTGAATAAAATTCACGGACGAACGAGCAAATGAAATACTAGAACTAGAATTAGAGTCCCTAATTGAAATCATTTACATAGTTCACACTTGCAAGGACGTTCTATTTGGCATAATATAATATATCACATAATATAACCTTGTATTTTTATTTAAAATTCAATAAAATTAAGGTTTTGAACAAGTTTTAGTCAATTTCAATGAGGCCTAAGGCCCTTCCTTGTAATATTAACGAACAAATATTAACTTGCTGTCCTCACGGCACCTCCGGCGGCGACCGAGTTATAAATAGATTTTATTTAATTCTATTATTAGACTTCCGGTTATTAATGACAAAGCCTATACAATAATAGCAATTTTGCATGTTGCATTTCAGATTTCTTGATAAAAAGTTATATCTTAGCAACGTAATGATTAGATAGTAATTATAATTTATAATAAAATACCGTATATACTAGTTCGCAAGCCGAACTTTTTTTGGACAAAATCTAGGGGAAAATGTTGGGGGGTCGGCTTACGAGCGAGTCATTAACGTAGGCTATTTCTGCATGGATATTGAATATCGGTTTTGTTATTGTAGAATGTAGATCGTCAAGGTCCTTTCTACATTCTACAAGATTCGACTGCTCTACCAAAAGCTATAATATATTATTAAACATCTGCACTTACCCTATTTAATCATTTTATTTATTTTTGTGAACGTTTTAATAAATTGTTTTACAAATTTTGTTTTCAACAACGAATTTTAATGTACGCGCTTTCGTCACTGTTTACCAAAGAATTTTTTTTAAAATATCGGTAACTCTTGCCTAACGAAGAGCACAAAGACAAAGTTAGGCAATACAAAGTAAACAATCATAATGGCCGATTTAGCTTTTAGTTTAAAAAATGCTTACCATTTTGTTTAAGCTGTCCTATTATTATTTATTATTATTATTTTATTTTTTTAAATGTTTCGGCTTGCGAGCGGGTTATACACTTTGAATACTTTTTTCTTCCAAATGTGAGGGGGGTCGGCTTATGAACGAACGGGATGCAGAACGAGTATATACCGTAGATACAATTGGGGACGCGGTGGTCGAGTGGCAGCGCACTGGACTGTCGTACCGATGGTCACGGGTTCGAATCCGTGTGAAGGCAAGGGTTTGTTCCCGGGGCCTAGGGCGTCCCTGAGTCACCCCGCTCCGAATGGGTACCTAACACTACATGTAGTTAGGCGGCTGGGTAATGCGTGGAACCCACAAAGCCGTGGCCTGTGAATGCTGCATCACTTGCCAACAGATCATCTGTCATGGTCTGTGGACGCAACTATCTTCTGCATAGAAGGAGCGTCTGTATAGATAAGATAAGAAGATACAATTTTACTAGACTTCTCAAAAGATTTTGATAGAGTTCACCATTCAAGTTTACTGGAAAAGCGTACATTCTTTAACATCTCTGGTCATTTACATAAATGGCTAGACCTACACGGTGTCTTTAGCATCTCTGGTCATTTACATAAATGGCTAGACCTACACGGTGTCTTTAGCATCTCTGGTCATTTAAATAAATGGCTAGACCTACACGGTATCTTTAGCATCTCTGGTCATTTACATAAATGGCTAGACCTACACGGTGTCTTTAGCATCTCTGGTCATTTACATAAATGGCTAGACCTACACGGTGTATTTAGCATCTCTGGTCATTTACATAAATGGCTAGACCTACACGGTGTCTTTAGCATCTCTGGTCATTTACATAAATGGCTAGCCCTACACGGTGTCTTTAGCATCTCTGGTCATTTACATAAATGGCTAGGCCTACATGGTGTCTTTAGCATCTCTGGTCATTTACATAAATGGCTAGGCCTACACGGTGTCTTCATATGCAAAGATCAAACTTTAATATCTGATATGTAAAGCTCAGTTGATGTTCGTTTGTTTGTACCAACTCTTAGTCGGACAATCACAAGACAACCAACCAATGAACAGCGACCTAATGTGTCAGGACGGTTACAGCGACCTAATGTGTCAGGACGGTTTCTTTTAACCTACATATTGCTTGAGTAGAGTTTTTGTAATTGTCGCTTTGCATGAAAGCCGTAAATTTAAAAAAAATGAATTAAACAAATTAACAAAATGTAACCTGTTACCGGAAACACCAAGAGTGGCAAGAGTGGCAACTAGCCGCACCCTGTCACACGTGTCCTGCATATTTAAACACTGGAACATTTATCTAGTGCTGGGGATACACTTACATTAAAAATATTCTTTCAAGTGCCGTACTACACAGCTAGTGGTGTGTTCAGTTAGAGAGATTTTCAACACATAACACTGCAAAACTCTCCAGGTCTAGAGCACAATGCAGTGTGACAATACTCACAAGGTGTGTTAGATGTGTAGCTACACAACTCACAAGGTGTGTTAGATGTGTAACTACACAACTCACAAGGTGTGTTAGATGTGTAACTACACAACTCACAAGGTGTGTTAGATGTGTAACTAAACAACTCACCAGGTGTGTTAGATGTGTAACTACACAACACACCAGGTGTGTTAGATGTGTAACTAAACAACTCACCAGGTGTGTTAGATGTGTAACTAAACAACTCACCAGGTGTGTTAGATGTGTAACTACACACCTCACCAGGTGTGTTAGATGTGTAACTAAACAACTCACCAGGTGTGTTAGATGTGTAACTACACAACACACCAGGTGTGTTAGATGTGTAACTAAACAACTCACCAGGTGTGTTAGATGTGTAACTAAAAAACTCACCAGGTGTGTTAGATGTGTAACTACACACCTCACCAGGTGTGTTAGATGTGTAACTAAACAACTCACAAGGTGTGTTAGATGTGTAACTGCACAACTAACAAGGTGTGTTAGATGTGTAACTACACAACTCACAAGGTGTGTTAGATGTGTAACTGCACAACTCACAAGGTGTGTTAGATGTGTAACTAAACAACTCACAAGGTGTGTTAGATGTGTAACTACACAACTCACAAGGTGTGTTAGATGTGTAACTACACAACTCACAAGGTGTGTTAGATGTGTAACTACACAACTCACAAGGTGTGTTAGATGTGTAACTACACAACTCACCAGGTCTAGGGCTCAATGCAGAGTGACAATACTCACCAGGTGTGTTAGATGTGTAACTAAACAACTCACCAGGTGTGTTAGATGTGTAACTAAACAACTCACCAGGTGTGTTAGATGTGTAACTACACAACACACCAGGTGTGTTAGATGTGTAACTAAACAACTCACCAGGTGTGTTAGATGTGTAACTAAACAACTCACCAGGTGTGTTAGATGTGTAACTACACACCTCACCAGGTGTGTTAGATGTGTAACTAAACAACTCACAAGGTGTGTTAGATGTGTAACTAAACAACTCACAAGGTGTGTTAGATGTGTAACTACACAACTCACAAGGTGTGTTAGATGTGTAACTACACAACTCACAAGGTGTGTTAGATGTGTAACTACACAACTCACAAGGTGTGTTAGATGTGTAACTGCACAACTCACAAGATGTGTTAGATGTGTAACTAAACAACTCACAAGGTGTGTTAGATGTGTAACTAAACAACTCACAAGGTGTGTTAGATGTGTAACTAAACAACTCACAAGGTGTGTTAGATGTGTAACTACACAACTCACAAGGTGTGTTAGATGTGTAACTACACAACTCACAAGGTGTGTTAGGTGTGTAACTACACAACTCACCAGGTGTGTTAGATGTGTAACTACACAACTCACAAGGTGTGTTAGATGTGTAACCACACAACTCACCAGGTGTGTTAGATGTGTAACCACACAACTCACAAGGTGTGTTAGATGTGTAACCACACAACTCACCAGGTGTGTTAGATGTGTAACCACACAACTCACAAGGTGTGTTAGATGTGTAACCACACAACTCACAAGGTGTGTTAGATGTGTAACTACACAACTCACCAGGTGTGTTAGATGTGTAACCACACAACTCACCAGGTGTGTTAGATGTGTAACTAAACAACTCACCAGGTGTGTTAGATGTGTAACTAAACAACTCACCAGGTAAGTTAGATGTGTAACTGCACAACTCACAAGGTGTTTGAGATGTGTAACTACACAACTCACAAGGTGTGTTAGATGTGTAACTACACAACTCACAAGGTGTGTTAGATGTGTAACCACACAACTCACAAGGTGTGTTAGATATGTAACCACACAACTCACAAGGTGTGTTAGATGTGTAACTACACAACTCACAAGGTGTGTTAGATGTGTAACTAAAACAACTCACAAGGTGTGTTAGATGTGTAACTACACAACTCACAAGGTGTGTTAGATGTGTAACTAAACAATTCACCAGGTGTGTTTGATGTGTAACTACACAACTCACAAGGTGTGTCAGATGTGTAACCACACAACTCACTAGGTGATTTAGATGTGTAACTAAAACCCCTCACAAGGTGTGTTAGATGTGTAACTACACAACTCACAAGGTGTGTTAGATGTGTAACTAAACAACTCACAAGGTGTGTTAGATGTGTAACTACACAACTCACCAGGTGTGTTAGATGTGTAACTAAAACAACTCACAAGGTGTGTTAGATGTGTAACTACACAACTCACAAGGTGTGTTAGATGTGTAACTACACAACTCACAAGGTGTGTTAGATGTGTAACTAAACAACTCACAAGGTGTGTTAGATGTGTAACCACACAACTCACAAGGTGTGTTAGATGTGTAACTAAACAATTCACCAGGTGTGTTAGATGTGTAACTACACAACTCACAAGGTGTGTTAGATGTGTAACGAAACAATTCACCAGGTGTGTTAGATGTGTAACTACACAACTCACAAGGTATGTTAGATGTGTAACTACACAACTCACAAGGTGTGTTAGATGTGTAACTGCACAACTCACCAGGTGTGTTAGATGTGTAACTGCACAACTCACAAGGTGTGTTAGATGTGTAACTAAACAACTCACAAGGTGTGTTAGATGTGTAACTGCACAACTCACCAGGTGTGTTAGATGTGTAACTGCACAACTCACAAGGTGTGTTAGATCTGTAACTGCACAACTCACAAGGTGTGTTAGATGTGTAACTACACAACTCACCAGGTGTGTTAGATGTGTAACTGCACAACTCACCAGGTGTGTTAGATGTGTAACTGCACAACTCACAAGGTGTGTTAGATGTGTAACTACACAACTCACAAGGTGTGTTAGATTTGTAACTAAACAACTCACCAGGTGTGTTAGATGTTTAACTACACAACTCACCATGTGTGTTAGATGTGTAACTACACAACTCACAAGGTGTGTTAGATGTGTAACTACACAACTCACCAGGTGTGTTAGATGTGTAACTAAACAACTCACAAGGTGTGTTAGATGTGTAACTACACAACTCACAAGGTGTGTTAGATGTGTAACTACACAACTCACAAGGTGTGTTAGGTGTGTAACTACACAACTCACCAGGTGTGTTAGATGTGTAACTACACAACTCACAAGGTGTGTTAGATGTGTAACCACACAACTCACCAGGTGTGTTAGATGTGTAACCACACAACTCACAAGGTGTGTTAGATGTGTAACCACACAACTCACCAGGTGTGTTAGATGTGTAACCACACAACTCACAAGGTGTGTTAGATGTGTAACCACACAACTCACAAGGTGTGTTAGATGTGTAACTACACAACTCACCAGGTGTGTTAGATGTGTAATCACACAACTCACCAGGTGTGTTAGATGTGTAACTAAACAACTCACCAGGTGTGTTAGATGTGTAACTACACAACTCACCAGGTAAGTTAGATGTGTAACTGCACAACTCACAAGGTGTTTGAGATGTGTAACTACACAACTCACAAGGTGTGTTAGATGTGTAACTACACAACTCACAAGGTGTGTTAGATGTGTAACCACACAACTCACAAGGTGTGTTAGATATGTAACCACACAACTCACAAGGTGTGTTAGATGTGTAACTACACAACTCACAAGGTGTGTTAGATGTGTAACTAAAACAACTCACAAGGTGTGTTAGATGTGTAACTACACAACTCACAAGGTGTGTTAGATGTGTAACTAAACAATTCACCAGGTGTGTTTGATGTGTAACTACACAACTCACAAGGTGTGTCAGATGTGTAACCACACAACTCACTAGGTGTGTTAGATGTGTAACTAAAACAACTCACAAGGTGTGTTAGATGTGTAACTACACAACTCACAAGGTGTGTTAGATGTGTAACTAAACAACTCACAAGGTGTGTTAGATGTGTAACTACACAACTCACCAGGTGTGTTAGATGTGTAACTAAAACAACTCACAAGGTGTGTTAGATGTGTAACTACACAACTCACAAGGTGTGTTAGATGTGTAACTACACAACTCACAAGGTGTGTTAGATGTGTAACTAAACAACTCACAAGGTGTGTTAGATGTGTAACCACACAACTCACAAGGTGTGTTAGATGTGTAACTAAACAATTCACCAGGTGTGTTAGATGTGTAACTACACAACTCACAAGGTGTGTTAGATGTGTAACTAAACAATTCACCAGGTGTGTTAGATGTGTAACTACACAACTCACAAGGTATGTTAGATGTGTAACTACACAACTCACAAGGTGTGTTAGATGTGTAACTGCACAACTCACACGGTGTGTTAGATGTGTAACTGCACAACTCACAAGGTGTGTTAGATGTGTAACTAAACAACTCACAAGGTGTGTTAGATGTGTAACTGCACAACTCACCAGGTGTGTTAGATGTGTAACTGCACAACTCACAAGGTGTGTTAGATCTGTAACTGCACAACTCACAAGGTGTGTTAGATGTGTAACTACACAACTCACCAGGTGTGTTAGATGTGTAACTGCACAACTCACCAGGTGTGTTAGATGTGTAACTGCACAACTCACAAGGTGTGTTAGATGTGTAACTACACAACTCACAAGGTGTGTTAGATTTGTAACTAAACAACTCACCAGGTGTGTTAGATGTTTAACTACACAACTCACCATGTGTGTTAGATGTGTAACTACACAACTCACAAGGTGTGTTAGATGTGTAACTACACAACTCACCAGGTGTGTTAGATGTGTAACTACACAACTCACAAGGTGTGTTAGATGTGTAACTACACAACTCACCATGTGTGTTAGATGTGTAACTACACAACTCACAAGGTGTGTTAGATGTGTAACTACACAACTCACAGGGTGTGTTAGATGTGTAACTGCACAACTCACAAGGTGTGTTAGATGTGTAACTACACAACTCACCAGGTGTGTTAGATGTGTAACTGCACAACTCACCAGGTGTGTTAGATGTGTAACTGCACAACTCACAAGGTGTGTTAGATGTGTAACTACACAACTCACCAGGTGTGTTAGATGTGTAACTACACAACACACCAAGCGCGTTAAATATGTAACTGAATAATTCACCATGTGAAGGTGTTGTAGCTACAACTACATTACACACCTGGTGTTTGTTGGAGTAGGCGATACATTGGTCAAGAGAGAAGTGGACATTGTCATTGTTGATGCCATGAACAATTGAGTCGGCACTCAGTGCCACGTCCTTTGATTTTTTGAACTATTTGTCAAATTGATATGATAAAAATTTTCTATGTATTCCCAATGACAGTGGCTGGCAACATGAGGTAACCAAATGATACAATAGACAGTGGCTGGCAACATGAGGTAACCAAATGATACAATAGACAGTGGCTGGCAACATGAGGTAACCAAATGATACAATAGACAGTGGCAGGCAACATGAGGTAACCAAATGATACAATAGACAGTGGCTGACAACATGAGGTAACCAAATGATACAATAGACAGTGGCTGACAACATGAGGTAACCAAATGATACAATAGACAGTGGCTGACAACATGAGGTAACCAAATGATACAATAGACAGTGGCTGACAACATGAGGTAACCAAATGATACAATCATATTCAATGTTACACCAAATGAAAGTCCAAGAAATTTTATTACAATTGAGTCTTATTGACAACTAGGTTGATGGACTGCTTGACGTATTCACACACCACCAACCAACCATCCCCCCCACCCCCACACCCCACCCCGGGAGGTAATTTTTTAAATTAAACCTATAAGACGAGAAATGGGTTCTACCTCATCCCAATCCCATGGTTCACTTGGGTATTCTTTAGAAGACCTTGTCTTGTAAGACCGCTAAGTCCCGAACACTTGTCTTGTGTTTGAAAGCCAGTTGAGTGTAAGCTCTAATCAAACATGCCGGGAAAGTTAGAGTTATAGAACGTGCCGCGGCGGTGAACAAAGTCACGTGACTATACCCTGGAAATGGAATTGTTTACAGATGCAGACAGATTTGTGTCTGTATTTAGCTGTGTTTGTATAAATTTATATATACAGTGTATACATACTGCATATATCTCTGAGATTTCATCGCTGTATGTAAGATGTAATGGTTAAATGGATTTCGAGATACAAACTTTCTGAAGTAAATATTTTTATTTACCAATCACAATCTGGAATCGAATAAGTTCTATAATCGAGGTGCCATCAAATTTAAAACTAACAAATGAGATATCTCAACTTTGTAAAAATCAATTACTCAAATAAAATCAGATTCATACAAAGACAGCACTGGGTGTCAGGGTGACCTTATAGAAGGTAGTGGTCAATTCAATGTGACATATTGGCTAAAGTAAGCTTTATTTACCGACAACCTTACTAATAAAAATAAAAGTAGCTAATGACAAATTTAAAAAAATGAGTAGTTTATAAATTTTCAAATTAAATTTGTTTTAAATATGAATGAGAAAATAAACAGTATACAAACGGCATATGGTATTATTCAGCCAGCCCCTTTACATATGTCACTACTCAGCCAGCCACTTTACATATGTCACTACTCAGCCAGCCCCTTTACATATGTCACTACTCAGCCAGCCCTTTTACATATGTCACTACTCAGCCAGCCCCTTTACATATGTCACTACTCAGCCAGCCCCTTTACACATGTCACTACTCAACCAGCCCCTTACATATGTCACTACTCAAATAGCCCTTTACATATGTCACTACTCAGCCAGCCATTTACATATGTCACTACTCAGCCAGCCATTTACATATGTCACTACTCAGCCAGCCATTTACATATGTCACTACTCAGCCAGCCATTTACATATGTCACTACTCAGCCAGCCATTTACATATGTCACTACTCAGCCAGCCACTTTACATATGTCACTACTCAGCCAGCCATTTACATATGTCACTACTCAGCCAGCCATTTACATATGTCACTACTCAGCCAGCCATTTACATATGTCACTACTCAGCGAGCCATTTACATATGTCACTACTCAGCCAGCCATTTACATATGTCACTACTCAGCCAGCCTTTTACATATGTCACTACTCAGCCAGCCATTTACATATGTCACTACTCAGCCAGCCATTTACATATGTCACTACTCAGCCAGCCATTTACATATGTCACTACTCAGCCAGCCATTTACATATGTCACTACTCAGCCAGCCATTTACATATGTCACTACTCAGCCAGCCATTTACATATGTCACTACTCAGCCAGCCTTTTACATATGTCACTACTCAGCCAGCCATTTACATATGTCACTACTCAGCCAGCCCTTTTAAATATGTCACTACTCAGCCAGCCTTTTACATATGTCACTACTCAGCCAGCCATTTACATATGTCACTACTCAGCCAGCCCTTTTACATATGTCACTACTCAGCCAGCCATTTACATATGTCACTACTCAGCCAGCCATTTACATATGTCACTACTCAGCCAGCCATTTACATATGTCACTACTCAGCCAGCCATTTACATATGTCACTACTCAGCCAGCCATTTACATATGTCACTACTCTGCCAGCCATTTACATATGTCACTACTCAGCCAGCCATTGACATATGTCACTACTCAGCCAGCCCCTTTACATATGTCACTACTCAGCCAGTCCCTTTACATATGGCACTACTCAGCCAGCCCCTTTACATATGTCACTACTCAGCCAGCCCCTTTACATATGTCACTACTCAGCCAGCCCCTTTACATATGTCACTACTCAGCCAGTCCCTTTACATATGTCACTACTCAGCCAGCCCCTTTACATATGTCACTACTCAGCCAGCCCCTTTACACATGTCACTACTCAACCAGCCCCTTACATATGTCAATACTCAACCAGCCCTTTACATATGTCACTACTCAGCCAGCCATTTACATATGTCACTACTCAGCCAGCCATTTACATATGTCACTACTCAGCCAGCCATTTACATATGTCACTACTCAGTCAGCCATTTACATATGTCGCTACTCAGCCAGCCATTTACATATGTCACTACTCAGCGAGCCACTTTACATATGTCACTACTCAGCCAGCCCCTTTACATATGTCACTACTCAGCCAGCCCTTTTACATATGTCACTACTCAGTCAGCCCCTTTACATATGTCACTACTCAGCCAGCCCCTTTACACATGTCACTACTCAACCAGCCCCTTACATATGTCACTACTCAAATAGCCCTTTACATATGTCACTACTCAGCCAGCCATTTACATATGTCACTACTCAGCCAGCCATTTACATATGTCACTACTCAGCCAGCCATTTACACATGTCACTACTCAGCCAGCCATTTACATATGTCACTACTCAGCCAGCCATTTACATATGTCACTACTCAGCCAGCCATTTACATATGTCACTACTCAGCCAGCCATTTACATATGTCACTACTCAGCCAGTCATTTACATATGTCACTACTCAGCCAGCCATTTACATATGTCACTACTCAGCCAGCCTTTTACATATGTCACTACTCAGCCAGCCATTTACATATGTCACTACTCAGCCAGCCATTTACATATGTCACTACTCAGCCAGCCATTTACATATGTCACTACTCAGCCAGCCATTTACATATGTCACTACTCAGCCAGCCATTGACATATGTCACTACTCAGCCAGCCATTTACATATGTTACTACTCAGCCAGCCATTTACATATGTCACTACTCAGCCAGCCTTTTACATATGTCACTACTGAGCCAGCCATTTACATATGTCACTACTCAGCCAGCCCTTTTAAATATGTCACTACTCAGCCAGCCTTTTACATATGTCACTACTCAGCCAGCCATTTACATATGTCACTACTCAGCCAGCCCTTTTACATATGTCACTACTCAGCCAGCCCTTTTACATATGTCACTACTCAGCCAGCCATTTACATATGTCACTACTCAGCCAGCCATTTACATATGTCACTACTCAGCCAGCTATTTACATATGTCACTACTCAGCCAGCCATTTACATATGTCACTACTCAGCCAGCCATTTACATATGTCACTACTCAGCCAGCCATTTACATATGTCACTACTCAGCCAGCCATTTACATATGTCACTACTCAGCCAGCCATTTACATATGTCACTACTCAGCCAGCTTTTTACATATGTCACTACTCAGCCAGCCATTTACATATGTCACTACTCAGCCAGCCATTTACATATATCACTACTCAGCCAGCCATTTACATATGTCACTACTCAGCCAGCCATTTACATATGTCACTACTCAGCCAGCCATTTACATATGTCACTACTCAGCCAGCCATTTACATATGTCACTACTCAGCCAGCCATTTACATATGTCACTACTCAGCCAGCCCCTTTATATATGTCACTACTCAGCCAGCCATTTACATATGTCACTACTCAGCCAGCCATTTACATATGTCACTACTCAGCCAGCCATTTACATATGTCACTACTCAGCCAGCCCCTTTATATATGTCACTACTCAGCCAGCCATTTACATATGTCACTACTCAGCCAGCCCCTTTATATATGTCACTACTCAGCCAGCCCCTTTATATATGTCACTACTCAGCCAGCCATTTACATATGTCACTACTCAGCCAGCCCCTTTATATATGTCACTACTCAGCCAGCCATTTACATATGTCACTACTCAGCCAGCCCCTTTATATATGTCACTACTCAGCCAGCCCCTTTACATATGTCACTACTCAGCCAGCCCCTTTACATATGTCACTACTCAGCCAGCCCCTTTACATATGTCACTACTCAGCCAGCCCCTTTACATATGTCACTACTCAGCCAGCCCCTTTACATATGTCACTACTCAGCCAGCCCCTTTACATATGTCACTACTCAGCCAGCCCCTTTACATATGTCACTACTCAGCCAGCCCCTTTACATATGTCACTAGTCAGCCAGCCCCTTTACATATGTCACTACTCAGCCAGCCCCTTTACATATGTCACTACTCAGCCAGCCCCTTTACATATGTCACTACTCAGCCAGCCCCTTTACATATGTCACTACTCAGCCAGCCCCTTTACATATGTCACTACTCAGCCAGCCCTTTACATATGTCACTACTCAGCCAGCCCCTTTTTTTTTAGCTCCAAATATTCCATCAGCATTACTAACAGCTTCTTAGATATTACTCTTGTCCAAAATCATGTCGTCAGATTAAAGTTGGTTGGACTTAGAGCAGCCCATCAGTTTTGTTTGGTGGACACATTTAGCACATGAATATATAAACATAGAGCGCTGTCAACAGTTCACATTCTTAACGTCAGCTGACATCTATGCAGGGGTTCCTAACCAGTGGTGCATGCACCCCCAAGGGGGTGCATGAACCATTCAGAGGGAAAAAAAGAAAAAGAGGAGGGGGGAAAAAAAGAAAGAAAAACTGATAATCTGAAAATGTAAACCATAAGCAAGGCATGCCGCGTTAAAGGGCGCACAGATACAACCTTTTTTTTACTCGTTCGTGCATCGTTCTGCGCATGTCGAAAATTGACGGAAAAACTTTCGCAAAATGAACAGTTCGCTCTACATGTTCCTCGGAATTTTGTACTTTACGTCACAGTTTTCTAAAAATAATTTTATTTTGTCATCAAATACGTCAGATATATCTCTTCCGGTGACACTCTAACTGTTTTGAGCGGATATAAACGTTGTGATTTTTTTCCTTCACTTTTATTGCTCTGTACGCTGCAAAGGTCTTAAAAACGTTAATTGTAAGCCATTATTCGTCATTGAAACCTAAAATCTTGAGTTGAGCATTCAATTCAGGTCATTAAAAACATCAACTTCGTCAGTTAAAAATTTGCCTGTGACTGGTACGACTTTCCGATTGTCACCACCCCCTCAAAATCGTTAATAAATAATAAAAAAGGAGAGATAGAGATAGAACATAAAAGCCTCAGTGCTTCCACTGTGGAAAAATCCTGTGCAATGACAACATAAAGCCTGTTAGACTCCGAGAGCACTTGGAGAAAGTCCATCCATCTAATTCCAAGGACAGTGTTGAGGTCTTCAAGCAGAAGAGAGCTCGCTTCTTAACCTCAGGTACCTTGCCCAAGCTTGGATTTTCTTTGTCACAGAAATCTGCAATGGAGGCATCATTCAAGGTTGCATATCTTATTGCAAAGAACAAGAAGCCCCGCACCATTGGAGACCTTTGGTGAAGCCTTGTGCTCTGGAGCTGGCGGAACTAATGTGTGGTCACCAGCAGAGGAAACATGTTGAGAAAGTTCCTTTGTCCAATGACACTAGTCATTCCAGGATTAGAGACATGGCTGCAGACATTCTGGATCGAGTCTTGTGCGAGATGAGAAGCAGTCCTTTTTCCATTTAGCATGCAGCTGGGTGAGTCCACTTATGTAGCATAATGCAGTCAGATTCTTTTATTTCTGAGATATGTTCTCAGTGGATTGCTGAAGCTGGAATTTCTCATTTTTAAGCCACTCCTAGCTACTACCAAAGCTGCTGATGTGCTGCAGCTAGTCAGGGCATTCTTCACTGAAAATCAGTTTGACTGGACTTCAAGAATTTCTTCCATTTGCACAGGTTGTGCTCCCTCCATGCTCGGTAGTAAGTCAGGATTTTCAGCACTGGTAAAGAAAGAAGTTCCAGATATTGTCACTACACACTGTATCCTTCATCGTCAGGCCCTGGCATGCAAAACTCTACCTCCAACCTTGAAGTCACTTCTTTCTACTGAAGTCCAAGTTGTAAATTTTATCCGCTCACATGCCTTGAACCACTGCCTCTTCAAGTTGTTCTGTCAGAAGTTGGTCTCTGAGCATTAAGTTTTGCTCTACCACACTGAGGTGCGCTGGTTGTCCAGGGGACGGATACTTTCTCGGTTATTAGAACTGGGAGTGGAGCTTGCCATTTTCTTGCGAGAAAAAGAGAGTGACCTTGCTGACAAGTTTTACTGTCCGAATTTCATTCATTACTTGGCATACCTGGCTGACATCATCACCATCTTCAATGAGTTGAACACATCTCTCCAAGGACCTGCTGTGACTGTAATGGATGCTACTGAGAGATTGCAAGCCTTCCTTAACAAAGTGCCACTATTCCAACGGCGACTAGAAAAGTCCAACTTGGCTAACTTTCCACTCTTGGATGAAGTTGTAATATCTGGTGCAGAAGGAAGCACTGAGAGATCACTGCCTGACAACATCAAAGGGGAAATTTCTGAGCACCTTTCAACGTTGCAAAGGTCATTTGATGGATATTTCTGTCAAGGCATTGCTAGGAAAGATCTTTGGATTCGCAATCCTTTTCTCTGTGACTTGGACAACATTGATGGCAGTGACTTTGCTAAAGATGACCTGATTGATTTGAGAACCAGAGAAAGACTGAGGAGTGCCTTCAGTTGCAATACCTTGATTGAATTTTGGTGCACCCAGCTAGATTCCTACCCACAACTAGCCAAGAGGGCAGTACTGACTCTCCTTCCATTAGCCACAACCTATCTCTGTGAAGCAAGATTCTCCACATCTTTGACGATTAAAACCAAGGAAAGGAATAAGTTGAATGCAGAGGATGACATGAGAGTTGCTTTGTCCAAAACAGTCCCCAAATTTAAATCGCTGATTGATCATAAGAAGCAGCAGACCTTTCAACAACTTCCCCGTTGCCTATGGTCAAACCTGCAGTGTTCCTAAAATAAACACAGTTTATTATGCATTTTCTGCAAGTTTCACGAGGGGGTGCATGAACTTTTTTGGGCATCTGAAGGGGTGCATGGACCCCAAAAGGTTAGGAACCACTGATCTATGACGATCTTACAAACAGGCCATAACCGCCCCCCCCCCTTTCTAGGGCAGTAGAGGGTTAATGGAGTAGAAGGTGTAAGACTGTTGACTTACGCTCGGCCGGGAGGGGAGGGTAATTAGTAGAGAAGTGTATGGGGGTGGGGGTCTGCGGGCTGACCTTAAGTAAATCACAAAAAGGAAGTAACTTAGCGTCATACATAAACTTTTGGGAGCCTGGCGTGTAGATCCCGAGATTAGCTCGTAGGTTTTTAGTGGAAGGAAGATAAATAGACAGGAATTTAGGGGATACCACAGGGGACAGTGGCGTAGTTAGGAGGAGTGGCGTAGCAAGGGGCCAGTGGCATAGCTAGGGACAGTGGCGTAGCTAAGCGGCAGTGGCGTAGCTAGGGTGCAGCAGGGTTGTAGCTAGGGGCGGTGGCATAGCTAGGGGAGAGTGGCACAGCTAGGGGACAGTGGCATAGCTAGGGGACAGTGACATAGCTAGGGGACAGTGGCATAGCTAGGGGACAGTGGCATAGCTAGGGGACAGTGGCACAGCTAGGGGACAGTAGCACATCTAGGGGGCAGTGGCGTAGCTAAGGGGTGCGGACCGCTTCGGGTAATACCAAACTAAAAGTAACACATCTCCTTGAAATAGTTGATTATCTTTTTTTTTAAATATGAAGTTGCGTTGTACAGAGAGCAACGCCCATAAATAATTTTGCAACTTGCAGTTGTGTTGCTAGTCGATTGCGTGTATAGTGTTTGCTTACCAGCGGTAAAACGTTTCAGACATAAGTGTTCAGACAACGATAATGTTTATAATCGATTCTTTGATTAAGAATTATTTTCAGCCCAAAGCTGACAAAATCAAGACATTTGTTTTATAACAAGGATGTGCGTACAACGTAGTGACTTTATCAGCAAGACTTCTGCGTACAACGTAGTGACTTTATCAGCAAGACTTCTGCTTACAACGTAGTAACTATATCAGCAAGACTTCTGCTTACAACGTAGTAACTAGATTAACAAGACTTCTGCGTACAACGTAGTAACTATATCAACAATACTTTGGCGACACAAAACAACTGAGACAGAATTTGTTTGTGCGATTGACACGAGGAACACAAAATTAAACATTTCGTTTGATATTTTGCAGGCTGCTGGCAATTTGTGAACAAAATGAAGATGATTTGTGTGAACAGACTAAAGGTCTTGAGATTGTTGAGACGCTAAAGATGAGTGATCGCATGCACACTTAAGGTCGGTCCACACCTCACAAATGCTCGCGAGCATGTGCCCAAGCATCACACGAACGCACTATTTTATTGGCGAATTTTATAGTGCGTTCGTGTGATGCTTGGGAAAATGCTCGCGAGCATTTGTGAGGTGTGGACCGACCTTAAAAGAATCTTGTAAAATGAATTATGTAGTTTGATAATTAAAAAAAAACTATAGTAAATGAAAATCTGCCACTTTTCTGAACATCCTATTAGAAAATGCACTTTGAAAATTAGTAGAAAAATAAAGGAATCAGTAGAAAGAAGATTAAGGTTTAAGAAGAAAAGATTAAGGTTTAAGAAGAAAAGATTAGGTTTAAGAAGAAAAGATTAAGGTTTAAGAAGAAAAGATTTAGGTTAAAGAAGAAAAGATTAAGGTTGAAGAAGAAAAGATTAAGGTTTAAGAAGAAAAGATTAATGCTTAAGAAGAAAAGATTAAGGTTTAAGAAGAGAAGCTGCGGTTTAAGAAGAGAAGATTACGGTAACATAGTTACATAAGAGAATGGCAAAAGAAGAAATAAGTGATGCTGGACTCTCTGCGAGAAGAATAAAGTTGGGTGCGGTGGAGATGCTGTAGTGTGTGTGTCGTCTTGTATTCAAGATCCACCATTTCCAGCGATTACTAAGGCGTTTGTTATGATTATATGATTAGATCCATGTGTGAAGTCTGAAAATTGACTTAATAAAATTTGCAAGGATGCGACATGATTCGTTAAGTTTAGAAAAAACCAACAACGAACACTCACTTTTAAATATTTTTGTCTCTTAAATTATCAAATTTCACCATTTCTTTGTGGGTTTAAAAATGCGTCACTCTTAACTTGACAAGCTCTTATGAAAGGTAACTAATGACAAAACAATAATAATATTAATAATAAAATATGCTCCACATTTCAGTGTAAGGGAAGTTACTCAAATTTATATAAAAATTCATTGCACGATAGAGGTACATCCCTTATATATTTATGACAATATTGACAATGGAAAAAGCCATACGGACTTCCACTATTAATATAAAAACTTTTGAATTTTTTAATTTTATTATTTTTTGTTTTGTTTGAGGCGCGGGTCAAAGGTTAAAGAATCTCGATAATTACAATCGATAAATTATTTTTTACACATGAATATTCATTTAAATAAAACAACCCCGTAAAAACAAAGTTTTTGACTATAAATCCCTTATATATGAGTCATAACAGGGCAGTGCAGTTACTCGAAAGTTCTGAGACCCAGATCTATGTTATTTTGACCTTGTCTAGGTTTCTAGGTTTTTTATTTTAAAAATAGCCATAATCTAGGTTTTTCTTTAAAAAAAAATAAATAAACGATGTCAAAGTACAAAGAATTAATAAAAATGTGCAATTAATTTCCTAAATATATTAGTTTTTTTCAAAAATAGTTTTAAGCATTATGAGGCAACAGTTTTTTTCAACCACTCTGTCATGTTACATTATGATATCTATGGCTTTATCCCAGTGACGTCACTAGGGGGATGCGGTGGGGGCGGGTCGTCCCGGGTGACACCATCAGGGGGGGGGGTGACACCAAAATGTAAAATTCTGTATTTTCCCGTTATTTGACACTGGAACACTTGGAGGAGTTCTATGGGTTAAGTCATGAGGGGGTGACACAATGAGCTACCGCCCCGGGTGACACCAACCCTTGTGACGCCTCTGACAGTGGCGTCACTAGGGGGGGCGGGGTGGGGGCGGGCCGCCCCGGGTGACACCCATCAGGGGGTGACACCCGAGCCTAAAATTTTACTGTGTACGATTTTATGTAAGAAAACAAAAGATGACAATTTTTTTAAAATTAGAAAGAAATTAAGAAATACAATGAAATACGTTAAAAGCGAAAATTCTTATTAAAAAAAAATATCAGTTAACTTTCAATAATAAAACAGTCCCAACACACAAACAACATCAAAACAAATTAGGAAATAAAACAAACTCGTAAAAACAAAGTTTTTGACTATAAATCCCTTATATATGAGACAGAACTTAAAGTATTTACAAATATCTACAGACTGAATCTGTCTTTAATCCCCTTTGCTTTTAACCCAAAAAGGGGGGGTGGGAGAGGGGAAAGGTCTTGTCATCGATCGCTGGGCCGAGCTCACCGTGACACGCCAAATGTAAACAAAAGCACGCCTGTTTACCTGGTTTAAGCACGAGATGTGTTCACACCGGTGGCTGGCCTGAAGTCAAGTGACCCGTAAAATGTAAACGATAGCGACCTCTACATATAGTTTATATAGATAAACTAAACATGCATTAATTTATTTACGGTACGTTCGATCAATCTGAAATTTTGATACGATGCATTGTTAGGTTAGACGGGTCCGTGTGCCAAATTTCAGCTCGATCGGATCACGGGAAGTGGGTCATTTTCGACTTTTCTTTTTCCGCCCGCCCAGCCCAAGACAGAGATGATGAGATGACGACAGAGACGGCCGCGAAGTTAATATAAGGGATTTAAATAAATAAAACAAACCCGTAAAAACAAAGTTTTTGACTATAAATCCCTTATATATGAGACATAACTAAAAGTATTGATTATTTTCAAACATTTACAGACTGAATCTGTCTTAACTCAACTTTGCATCATAACCCTAGTGGGGGGGAGGGGTGGGGGGGGGGAGAGGGGAAAAGTCTGGTCACCGATTCGCTTGACCGAGCTCAGAGTGACACGTAAAATGTAAACAAAAGCGCCCGTCGCTTCGTTGGTTCGCCTCAATGCGTCAGCTCAAAATTTCACGTGGGGAAAAAAACAATAACAAACCGTGAATTTAAATTACATACCTCATATAAGGATAAACTAAAAATGCATTAATTTAATTACGGTACGTTCGATCGATCTGAAATTTTGATACGATGCATTGTTAGGTTAGACGGGTCCGTGTGCCAAATTTCAGTTCGATCGGATCACCGGAAGTGGGTCATTTTCGACTTTTGTTTTTCCGCCCGCCGAGCCCATGAGAGAGATGATGAGAGAGACAGACAGAGACGGCCGCGAAGTTAATATAAGGGATTTAAAAAGAAAAGAAATAGTCGCAGCAGAGAGATCTTTAAAAAAGGCTGGAATGAAAGAGGCAGTGTCTTCTGTTTTAAAAGATATAAAACCATTTGGGCTTGAACACACCGACAGCATGAACGAATCCCACCTCACGACTCCCTCCACCACAGTGGGGTGGGGGGGGGGTGATACGATTTTTATCACCCCCCCCCCACACCAAAGAAAAAAAATCAAAAAATGGGTTTTTATTTGTTGATGTTTTTCTTAAGGAAAATTATGATTTCAATGTCTTTGAGTTAATATTCTTTATATATGTATTTATTAAAGGCGTGAAAGCATAGATATGCATGTTTATATACAGTTAGTCCTCCGGTTACGACGGTCCCATCCCGACTTACGCTGTTTAGTGCTTACGAACGCGCCCCCGTTAAGACTAGTATTTACGCGTTATTCCATATTTTAAAAAAAAATATTTCATGAGGTAACGAATTCTTTTCTCTATTTGAAATAACAGAAATTATTGAAAAATATGTATGAATATTTTTTCAACCTACAACTTTCGTTTGCTAATTTTTCAAATGGCGAAGTTTTCAATCAAGTCAATAAAGCTGAGTAAGCTTACAAGTTCCTTTTCAATGCTCATTAGAGAGAGCATATTCAGCCTTTTTCGTCCCATGCAGATTCTAACTCATTATAAATTCTTTTTAACTTTGAAAAGGATAGCTCTCAGCTGCAGTTTGATGTCATCATTGAAAGATAGATGCGAATTGCGATGTGTACATTTGTGAAGGACTGAGTGAAATATAGCTCATTCAAAAGCAGCAAAATTTTTAGCTCTGTGCAAGTTTTTTGAATTTCGCTTTGCGCTAATTCCTTTTCCTTACCCTGAGCCTGGGGCTGGACAATAACTTTTTTAAGAGTTCTGAAAATTGGACTAATTCTGAAGGTAAGCAGTCTTCGAAGTCACTCATGAACCTACATGTGGAAGAAAATCAGAAGCCTCAAGCCTAGTGCTCTTTACGGGTCTTCCCGGAAGACCCCCTTAGCCATCTGGCCACCAAAGGGACGTAACAGCTGAGGGAACCCCCCAAAAAAAAAGCGGTCGCTTCTGGAGCGGCCACCTGGGCATCCAGGACATACAGTCGAAGATGCCTCCCACTAAGTTGCCCTCACAAGGAGGGGTGGAATTCCCTACTACGACCCGCTACCACTTTGGCGACATCCCGGCAAAGCACACGGGTCTCCATGGTTAGGACCGCCGCAGACCGGGGGATCATCAAAGACCTACCTAGGGTGCAACCCCCACTGGAAGGTTTCCTCAGAGCTGGCGTCCAATGCGTTCTTCGCGGCACTATTTTGCTAATCCGTACTGGCGCTCCTGGCCCTAAACCGGCACCGCTCGATGGCGTTGCTAGTAAATTGAGGGGGACGAAACGGTTGCTTTGGATTTACCCGACCCCTTCTTCGAAATCACTTGAATGTTCTTCCATTAACTTGGCTGCTGCCCATCGGGTGGCGAAAGTGCTGAGCTCAGTTAGGTTTGTAAGAAAGCCAAATTTCTCATGGATGTATTTATATGCACCTAACCAATGTTGTAGGGCTTAAGAAAGTTTGTCAATGATTACCAGAAATACCCCAATCTTGAATATTTTTTTCTCCAGGAAAATACTGTTTTGTTGATGTCCCTTTATCAAACTGACGCTTTCTTTTTTGTTTGATAGTATTGAAGATTGTTTAAACTGTTTTTAACACGGACTTTTCCTTTCCTTTGTCTTCATAGGAATACAAATTAAGAATGCTATTTTTTAACAAACTCAATGAGAGACTTCCTTTCTAAAATTGTTTCCCAAAATTTCAAGTAAAATAGCGACTTCCAGTTGTTCAATTTCCTTTAGAAATCCTTCTTCTTCAAGTCGACAGTCACGTGGCTGATTTTCATTCGTTGCTAATTCTTCCAGTGCTGCGATATTCTCATGGTATGAGCTATTAACAGACCTTACAGCATAATGTCAGGCTGACCATCTTGTGTCAGACAAGGCTTTGTTAGCATGTATCAATTTCATATGTTTTTGAAGTACCTGTCAACGATGAGTAGATACAACAAGTCGGGTATAAAGATTTTGCAGAAGACAAAAAAATCTGACCGCAGTAGGACAACCTGCTGCTCTTTTCCCAACCAAATTAAAGGAATGAGCTGTGCACGGCACATAATGAGCTACAATGCACTTCTCACGAAGAATAGCCTGGTTTCCGTTATACTTCCTACTCATTTGCAGATTGCCGTATGACTGTCCAAGGCATTTTCAGGGATTCGTACAAACATAATGGCCTGCAACTTTATTATACACTATAATTCATAAAAAGTTTGGGAGCCCTTAAATTATTGGGGGACTTTAGCCCGTTCAGCACCCCCACCCTTTTAATCCGCCATAGGGGGGGGTGTCCACGCATCTGTGACGATGTGGTACGAGGAGGGGGGTGTTTAAGAAATGTGACGTCACATCAAAAACGCGAAACTTTAATAAAAGTTCCACTTAAATATTTGATTGTTTACCATTTATTTAATTACGTTTTCAATGACTTCACGCGTGTTACGATATTACAGTGCAGACTTACCCTAAATACACATTTAAATGACAAAAAATAATTTGCAACATGCTAATTTTTATTGAGAAAATACGGCTTGGGGGAGGGGTGTCAAAGCTTTGTGACGTCATATCGTAAAAATGGGCTGGGGTCTAAGTTTTTGTGACAAATTATGACGCTGGGGGAGGGTGGGGTAAAAATCGGCAACCTCGCGTGACGTCATTTATGGACGGCCCCTTCAGTCGTGAAGGGGTGACACCATGAGCTACCGCCCCGGGTGACACCATCCCTAGTGACGCCTCTGCACTCATATGACAATAAAATGATTTGAAACAATCAAATTTTCAAATAGGAAATACAGCTTGTTTTTTTTATATTTTTTATTTTGGGGGAGGGGGAGCTTTAAGACGTCATATTTGTTTATTTTTAGCGTGTCTAGGTTTTTTCTTTCGGATCTAGGTTTTTTTCAACGTGTTGGCTAGGTTTTTCCTATGATTGTCACTGGCAGCACTGTAACAGACGGATTTTACTATGTGCAAACGTGTCAAACATTACGATTAACTCTACGAGCAAGAAGTTTGCACATAATAAATTACAATTGGAAGGTAAAGGCAGGGCCGGTCTAAGTGAATTTGGTGGCCCTAGGCGAAGTGAATGGGGGCCCTAGGCGAAGTGAATTTGATGGCCCTAGGCGAAGTGAATGGGGGCCCTAGGCGAAGTGAATGGGGACCCTAGGCGAAGTGAATTTGGTGGCCCTAGGCGAAGTGAATTTGGTGGCCCTAAATGTAATAGAAAAATAAAAATAAATATGGAGAGATTCTTGTGCGAGACCCTCACTAATGATGAGACTTATCGGAGGCCCTAGGTGACTGCCTAGTTTGCCTATGCCCTAAGCCGGACCAGGTAACGGAAATGTTTATTTCTCAAATAGAACATTTTTAAATAACTTAAAGAAATGCAAGTAATATTTTGGCCAAAATTTAAAAAAAAGGCATGTAAAAGAGACACGTATACATTTATGCAAGGTATATCAAAAGCTGAGTCTCAATGATAGAGACGGTTCTAATATCTTCTCCCATGTAAACAAAAAAAATCAATGAACATATTTGTGCACAAATAAAGAAATAAAGGGAGCTAACAACATATTTTTAAAATCGATGTTGTTTCACAGGTTGCCTTTTTCAGCGTTAGTTTAGTAGCAGACATACAGACATACGAAATATTGGCCATATTGGAGAATTATATTGTCATTTAGAATATTAAGTTGTTTTTTAAAAAATCAACTTTAAAAAAAAACAACTCGAAAATATGTATTTATAACCAACTTTATCCTCTTCATTCTTCTCTCTCGCTCTCTCTCTCTCTCACTCTGTCTGTCTGTCTTTCTTTCTCTCTTTCTCTCTCTCTCTCTCTCTCTCTCTCTGTGTGTCTATTTCTCTCTCTTTAACTCTCTCTCTCTCTCTCTCTTTCATGATGAACATTGTGACTGACTTACTATGTGGGACATTTTGACAGAACTACTCTATTGTTTGACATTTTGACAGATGTACTCTGTCGTACGCCATTTTTTCTCAAGGAAAAGTAGTTCCAAATAATAACATAAACAATGAATAATGACGTCATTTTAACTTAAGACCTGTTACAATTTAACGACGTCAGAATATGGCAGAACACATTCTCGACATGTTATGATCACGTGACTCAAACATGTCAACATGGACCAATGCCAGTCACGTGATTCATTCACTGCTGAACGTTTAGACGTGATGCCGGACTCCATCAAAGCTCGGAACAGATGGACACAATCCGTAACATAACAAACGAGTGTCGGGATCTCGTGCCATCACCGAGATGAAGGTCACGTGACCAAACATGCACGATGGGGCCAGTAATGTCTGCACAATCTGTCAGTCCGCCGTTTGACTTATCAATACTTAATGGGTGACCTGGGGGGTGGGGATAATGTCATCATTAGTCTGGAGTCTCCGCTCCTGGCATCATTTACCCAAACATATCTACACACCCTGGCATCATTTACCCAAACATATCTACACACCCTGGCATCATTTACCCAAACATATCTACACACATACTAAACACATACACACTCACATATTTAACTAAAACACACATAATAAGTTTAGTGATCGTATTGACATCAACCAGCACTTACAAGCAGGGGCGGATCAAGATTGCACGGGGCCCCTGATTCCACATGGCAACCGGTACAGCCACCTTTATTATACAATATAATAAGTTTAGGGCCCTTAAATCACTGGGGGCCCCTGACTTTAGCCCAATCATCCCCCCCTTAATCTGCCAGCACGTGCAAGTGTGTGTACACATTAACGTATTAGAGCGTGCGGAGGGGGGTATGCCCCAGGAGGCACTTCAGTGGCGGCACTTGCATTTCTGGGGTCCCGGGCGGTTTCACATATTATGAATATGGATTGGTCAATCAATGGGATTCTTGCGCAGGGTTCTTCAAAATTTGGGGGTCGGGGGGCTGTTGGTCAGACTCTAAAGTTTGATATAAACACTAGATACACACATAAATTCTTGGCATACATAAAATTGACACTTAAATACTGGACACACATAAAGACCGAACAAAGACAAACTAGACTCATTTATAAACCGGGCACATAAACAATTGCCACTCACAAACAATGGACACATAATAAAAGACACACGAAATATAAACAGTGACAGTGATACCAAATGGATTGGGTTGTTAGTTCGTGAAACAGGGGGAGGGAAGGTGGGGTTTGGAACATAGCAGGATCATGCGTAATCCTCAAAATAAATATTAAATTTCATTTTTAGGAGGAGACGAATTTGATATTTTAATCTTAGTAAGACATTTTTAGCTTTAGAGGGGAGTGACTATCTAAACAACAGTCTTGAGTTAGAGGGGAGTGACTATCTAAACAACAGTCGTGAGTTAGAGGGGAGTGACTATCTAAACAACAGTCTTGAGTTAGAGGGGAGTAACTATCTAAACAACAGTCGTGAGTTAGAGGGGAGTGACTATCTAAACAACAGTCGTGAGTTAGAGGGGAGTGACTATCTAAACAACAGTCGTGAGTTTTCAAACAATCTGTTTTCCCCCCTAAGTGAAACACTTGTTTACAATAATTTTAAGGCCGATGGTAACGCGTAACGCGCGGTGTCCACTCAGTTGGGTGGATGACACGCATTACACAGTCTGTTTATTTTGGTATACCCAGTCCACCTTAATAGCTTAAAATTTATTTTTAAAAAGATTTATGATTTTAAAATTAATTTGGTAAAGGCAAAGAGAACGGTGCGCTCGATAAATCATATTTTTGGTTGCTATATTATATTTGTAGTTTTTTCTATTTAATTTAATTTAATTTAAAAAATATACAACTAAACCTAACCCAGACCCTAAAACTGAAACAACAAACTTTTAAAAAAAAAGACTCAAACGAAACTCGAACCTCCACCTGACACGTAGAGTTCAAGAATCTAATGTCCTAGCCGTGAGACCACAGAAGCTCATGTGCCATAAGAATTTTAAAAAATCTTATAAAGTAGTAAGAGCAAAATGTGACGTCACGTTTACGCGACACCCAAACTTTACAGTGGATGACGCGCATTGCGCGGTGTCTACCCACTTCGTAATTTTAAAGCGATCCTTGATAACGATGCAGTCCACGACCCCCCCTCCCCAACACTTCAATCCCATCCTCCCCTCTCCCATTCCAAACTCGTGAAACACGAACAGCTCGACTGGGATGAGAGGACGTGTTGATCTTCGCACCGGCCATCTCGATGACGTCACTGAGGTGCGACTCCATTAATGCAGCAAAGTAACAAGAATCGGGGGAAATTATCATAACTCATCAAATGGAGAGTGGAGAACTATGGCCGGGCATGGCGGGACGGCAAATATAAGGGGAGATCAGTGCAACTGATTAAATACAAGAGCAGGCGTTTAAACCTCCAGAGTTTTGGCCCCTGGCATGGCTTCATCTCCCCTATCCTGTCTATGAGCTATCCAGAGTTTTGGCCCCTGGCATGGCTTCACCTCCCCTATCCTGTCTATGAGCTATTTGTTCAAGGTACTCAGATTTATGGGTAGGTCGCTTTTTTCTTGGTTGGTTCGTTTGTTTGTTTGTTGTTGTTTTTATTGCTTTTTTAAAGCTTATGTATTAACCAGAGGAAATGAAGCAACTAGATGAAATTCAAATATAATTTTATTTGTTGTATTATTATAAACAATATTTAGAAAAATGGAAACCTAACAGTTGCTGCTTCTGTGAAGTTTATAGGACATTGTTGCTAATAAAATTACGGCGCAATATACAATAATGTATGTCTGTGCTACAAAGCGGATAACAGAAATTTCAGGTTTTAGGTCCTAAGTGCTGAATGCTACAGTATTAAGGAAAATTGTACCAAAAACATAAACCACAAGGATATGAAGGATATGAAGGATGTGAAGGATGTGAAGGATATGAAGGATGTGAAGGATATAAAGGATGTGAAGGATATGAAGGATATGAAGGATGTGAAGGATGTGCCAGTTTGGAGAAAACGGTGCAAGGAAATATCTATGATGACATTAAAAATCCCCCCCCCCTTTTTCCTTTATTTCAATGATTAATATCGGTATTACTATTAACACATCGGAACTTACCGTATACACTCGCCCTATAGCCCGTTCGTTCATAAGTCGGACCCCCCCCCCACACTTTTGGAAGAGAAAAGTATTAAAAGTGTATAACCCGCTCGCAAGCCGACCACCTAAAAATAATAAGACAGCTTAATAAAGAAAATGGTAAAAAAATTATTCCTAACTACAAGCTAAATCGGTCATTATGATTGTTTACTTTGTACTGCCTATCTTTGTCTTTGTGCTCTTTATTAGGTACGTTACCCGTATTTTAAACAAAATTCTTTGGTAAACAGTGACAAAAGCGCGTACATTAGAATTCGTTGTTGAAAACAAAATGTGTAAAACAATTTATTAAAACGTTCACAAAATAAATAAAATGATTAAATAAGGTAGGCGCAGATGTAATGACCAGCTCGTAAGCTGACCCCCCAAATTTTCCCCCTAGATTTTGTCCCAAAAAGGTCGGCTTGCTAACGAGTATATACGGTAATTTACTCGAAGCATCATTTGTCAATGTTCGTAACAAAAATTCCATATATGTGTAGCATTACAATGTTGGTGATAATAAAACTGGACAATTACAAGTTATATATTTACCTAATAATTTTAAAATTTTGTTTAAAATACAAACATTAAGTTTAAAATGTCAATAAAATTTTAATTATGATTATTTCTAATCTGACTCAGGCCAGGATTATATTGATGAGGTCCATGACTCTACAACTTCACCGTCTGAGTGAGTGAGTGAGTGAGTGAGTGAGTGAGTGAGTGAGTGAGCGAGTGAAAGAGTGAGTGAGTGAGTGAGTGAGTGAGTGAGTGAGCGAGTGAAAGAGTGAGTGAGTGAGTGAGTGAGTGAGTGAGTGAGTGAGTGAGTGAGTGAGCGAGTGAAAGAGCGAGTGAGTGAGTGAGTGAGTGAGTGAGTGAGTGGGTGAGTGGGTGAGTGAGTGAGTGAGTGAGTGAGTGAGTGAGTGAGTGAGTGAGTGAGTGAGTGAGTGAGTGAGTGAGTGAGTGAGTGAGTGAGTGAGTGAGTGAGTGAGTGAGAGAAGAAAGTTTTCTAAACCCGTAGAGATTTTTTGGTGTGAAATAATGTCGGAGTTTTTGGTCAACGGTTCTCATTCCTTTCTAGGCGGCACTAGCCAGCAGATTTTCCAAAAACCACCGACTTCACCAATAACCACCGACTTCACCAATAACCACCGACTTCCCCAATAACCACCAGATTAGCCACTAACTGAAGTTTCACCACTAATTCTAGTTGCGCCACTCTTTGTATATAAATATAATCTAAACCTGCATTGTCCTGAAAATATTACTCTACGAATAAAAAACCTATATAACAACGTTGGTTTATGAACGATCTTATTTAATGTTGGTTTATGAACGATCTTATTTAATGTTGGTTTATGAACGATCTTATTTAATGTTGGTTTATGAACGATCTTATTTAATGTTGGTTTATGAACGATCTTATTTAATGTTGGTTTATGAACGATCTTATTTAATGTTGGTTTATGAACGATCTTATTTAATGTTGGTTTATGAACGATCTTATTTAATGTTGGTTTATGAACGATCTTATTTAATGTTGGTTTATGAACGATCTTATTTAATGTTGGTTTATGAACGATCTTATTTAATGTTGGTTTATGAACGATCTTATTTAATAATGTTGGTTTATGAACGATCTTATTTAATGTTGGTTTATGAACGATCTTATTTAATGTTGGTTTATGAACGATCTTATTTAATGTTGGTTTATGAAAGATCCTGTTAGAGATGAACATGCCTCAAGTGTACTCTGCGTCACAATGCCATGAAATATGAATGCTCCGTTGTATGTTAGATGATGTTGTGGTGCCAGGGCTGATCATGTTACCATTCAGCTAATGGCCCGCAGATGACAATGTTGACATTTAGTTAATGACCCACAGATGACCATTCTGATAAGAACGCCGTTCACAGAAAAAAAACCACGTCATTTCTTTATTGCTGAAAAGTTGACCTTTTACAGTTTGTGACCTCTGTGACCTCTGTGAACCAATGAGTCTTCGACTCAGGTCTGCCTGAGCCTAGAGATTGCCAAGCATGGCGCTATGTTAAATATTGAAATTTGGTAAACAAAGAGTTATCTTAACTCGTACTCGTACGAGTTATTGCTCCTTAAAAAATTCTAATAAGTTGGTCAGCAGTCAGGAGATGAAGGAATATGATTATTTTTTTTAAATATCCCATTAGCCAAAATAAAACTGATACTCAGTATCCCATGAGTCGATCATCAACTCATAGATAATCTGGTATAAGCCCAGAGGATACTTCACACGGTCTCCTCTCAGGTATCATGATACTTCACACGGTCTCCTCTCAGGTATCATGATACTTCACACAGTCTCCTCTCAGGTATCATGATACTTCACACGGTCTCCTCTCAGGTATCATGATACTTCACACAGTCTCCTCTCAGGTATCATGATACTTCACACGGTCTCCTCTCAGGTATCATGATACTTCACACAGTCTCCTCTCAGGTATCATGATACTTCACACGGTCTCCTCTCAGGTATCATGATACTTCACACAGTCTCCTCTCAGGTATCATGATACTTCACACGGTCTCCTCTCAGGTATCATGATACTTCACACAGTCTCCTCTCAGGTATCATGATACTTCACACGGTCTCCTCTCAGGTATCATGATACTTCACACGGTCTCCTCTCAGGTATCAGGATACTTCCCCCAATCCACCCCCACCCCAATTCCCTTACGAGTCAGAGTGAAACGGTCTTGTACTCGTGTTAATCTCTGAGTGCTGTTCCTACTTGTCTGTTGTCTGTTCCTACTTGTCTGTTGTCTGTTCCTACATGTCTGTTGTCTGTTCCTACATGTCTGTTGTCTGTTCCTACATGTCTGTTGTCTGTTCCTACTTGTCTGTTGTCTGTTCCTACTTGTCTGTTGTCTGTTCCTACATGTCTGTTGTCTGTTTCTACTTGTCTGTTGTCTGTTCCTACATGTCTGTTGTCTGTTTCTACTTGTCTGTTGTCTGTTCCTACTTGTCTGTTGTCTGTTTCTACTTGTCTGTTGTCTGTTCCTACTTGTCTGTTGTCTGTTCCTACTTGTCTGTTGTCTGTTCCTACTTGTCTGTTGTCTGTTCCTACTTGTCTGTTGTCTGTTCCTACATGTCTGTTGTCTGTTCCTACATGTCTGTTGTCTGTTCCTACATGTCTGTTGTCTGTTCCTACATGTCTGTTGTCTGTTCCTACTTGTCTGTTGTCTGTTCCTACTTGTCTGTTGTCTGTTCCTACATGTCTGTTGTCTGTTCCTACATGTCTGTTGTCTGTTCCTACATGTCTGTTGTCTGTTCCTACTTGTCTGTTGTCTGTTCCTACTTGTCTGTTGTCTGTTCCTACATGTCTGTTGTCTGTTTCTACTTGTCTGTTGTCTGTTCCTACATGTCTGTTGTCTGTTTCTACTTGTCTGTTGTCTGTTTCTACTTGTCTGTTGTCTGTTCCTACTTGTCTGTTGTCTGTTCCTACTTGTCTGTTGTCTGTTCCTACTTGTCTGTTGTCTGTTCCTACTTGTCTGTTGTCTGTTCCTACTTGTCTGTTGTCTGCTCCTACTTGTCTGTTGTCTGTTCCTACTTGTCTGTTGTCTGTTCCTACTTGTCTGTTGTCTGTTTCTACTTGTCTGTTGTCTGTTCCTACTTGTCTGTTGTCTGTTCCTACTTGTCTGTTGTCTGTTCCTACTTGTCTGTTGTCTGTTTCTACTTGTCTGTTGTCTGTTCCTACTTGTCTGTTGTCTGTTCCTACTTGTCTGTTGTCTGTTCCTACTTGTCTGTTGTCTGTTCCTACTTGTCTGTTGTCTGTTCCTACTTGTCTGTTGTCTGTTCCTACTTGTCTGTTGTCTGTTCCTACATGTCTGTTGTCTGTTCCTACATGTCTGTTGTCTGTTCCTACATGTCTGTTGTCTGTTCCTACATGTCTGTTGTCTGTTCCTACATGTCTGTTGTCTGTTCCTACTTGTCTGTTGTCTGTTCCTACTTGTCTGTTGTCTGTTCCTACATGTCTGTTGTCTGTTCCTACATGTCTGTTGTCTGTTCCTACATGTCTGTTGTCTGTTCCTACTTGTCTGTTGTCTGTTCCTACTTGTCTGTTGTCTGTTCCTACATGTCTGTTGTCTGTTTCTACTTGTCTGTTGTCTGTTCCTACATGTCTGTTGTCTGTTTCTACTTGTCTGTTGTCTGTTTCTACTTGTCTGTTGTCTGTTCCTACTTGTCTGTTGTCTGTTCCTACTTGTCTGTTGTCTGTTCCTACTTGTCTGTTGTCTGTTCCTACTTGTCTGTTGTCTGTTCCTACTTGTCTGTTGTCTGCTCCTACTTGTCTGTTGTCTGTTCCTACTTGTCTGTTGTCTGTTCCTACTTGTCTGTTGTCTGTTCCTACTTGTCTGTTGTCTGTTCCTACTTGTCTGTTGTCTGTTCCTACTTGTCTGTTGTCTGTTTCTACTTGTCTGTTGTCTGTTCCTACTTGTCTGTTGTCTGTTCCTACTTTGTCTGTTGTCTGTTCCTACTTGTCTGTTGTCTGTTTCTACTTGTCTGTTGTCTGTTCCTACTTGTCTGTTGTCTGTTCCTACTTGTCTGTTGTCTGTTCCTACTTGTCTGTTGTCTGTTCCTACTTGTCTGTTGTCTGTTCCTACTTGTCTGTTGTCTGTTCCTACTTGTCTGTTGTCTGTTTCTACTTGTCTGTTGTCTGTTCCTACTTGTCTGTTGTCTGTTCCTACTTGTCTGTTGTCTGTTCCTACTTGTCTGTTGTCTGTTTCTACTTGTCTGTTGTCTGTTCCTACTTGTCTGTTGTCTGTTCCTACTTGTCTGTTGTCTGTTCCTACTTGTCTGTTGTCTGTTTCTACTTGTCTGTTGTCTGTTCCTACTTGTCTGTTGTCTGTTCCTACTTGTCTGTTGTCTGTTCCTACTTGTCTGTTGTCTGTTCCTACTTGTCTGTTGTCTGTTCCTACTTGTCTGTTGTCTGTTCCTACTTGTCTGTTGTCTGTTTCTACTTGTCTGTTGTCTGTTCCTACTTGTCTGTTGTCTGTTCCTACTTGTCTGTTGTCTGTTCCTACTTGTCTGTTGTCTGTTTCTACTTGTCTGTTGTCTGTTCCTACTTGTCTGTTGTCTGTTCCTACTTGTCTGTTGTCTGTTCCTACTTGTCTGTTGTCTGTTTCTACTTGTCTGTTGTCTGTTCCTACTTGTCTGTTGTCTGTTCCTACTTGTCATTTCTAAATCCACACGTACTTGCTCTTACCGAGAAAAATGGGAAATCCCAGGGAAAACCTCAGGCGGCACTTGGGCTTTTTAATCGCACATTTTCGCTAACAGACAGACAACTTTCAGCAACAGACAGACAACTTTCGGCAACAGACAGACAACTTTCGGCAACAGACAGACAACTTTCGGCAACAGACAGACAACTTTCGGCAACAGACAGACAACTTTCGGCAACAGACAGACAACTTTCGGCAACAGACAGACAACTTTTGCTCGAACAGCCTAGGGAGCCAGGAACTTAAATAGGGCATTAACAATTGCGCCAAAACTCTTCAAGGCATTGGCGGGCAAACCGTACAGAGCGAATATCTCATCAGTAGGTGACGAGACGTCAAAAGGAGGGACCTTAGCAAATGTCACAGGACGAATATCTCATCAGTAGGTCACGAGACGTCAAAAGGAGGGACCTTAGCAAATGTCACAGGCGAATATCTCATCAGTAGGTCATGAGACGTCAAAAGGAGGGACCTTAGCAAATGTCACAGGACGAATATCTCATCAGTAGGTCACGATACGTCAAAAGGAGGGACCTTAGCAAATGTCACACGACGAATATCTCATCAGTAGGTGACGAGACGTCAAAAGGAGGGACCTTAGCAAATATCTCAGGACGAATATCTCATCAGTAGGTGACGAGACGTCAAAAGGAGGGACCTTAGCAAATGTCACAGGACAAATATCTCATCAGTAGGTCACGAGACGTCAAAAGGAGGGACCTTAGCAAATGTCACAGGACGAATATCTCATCAGTAGGTCACGAGACGTCAAAAGGAGGGATCTAAGCAAATGTCACACGACGAATATCTCATCAGTAGGTGACGAGACGTCAAAAGGAGGGACCTTAGCAAATGTCAAAGGACGAATATCTCATCAGTAGGTGACGAGACGTCAAAAGGAGGGACCTTAGCAAATGTCACTTGACGAATATCTCATCATTAGGTGACGAGACGTCAAAAGGAGGGACCTTAGCAAATGTCACAGGACGAATATCTCATCAGTAGGTCATGAGACGTCAAAAGGTGGGACCTTAGCAAATGTCACCATCAACACATAGGGTTGCCAGATGTCCGGTTTTGTACCGGACTGTCCGGTATTATCGTTATTTGTCCAGTGGAAAAATGGATGTTATACCGGACATTTTACATTAAAATATTGTGCCATCGACAAAATTCGACACTATTGTCCGGTATTTTTGAGACAGCCACCCTGGCAACCCTATCAACACAAGCACATAATTATCGTATTTTTAATGTAAATTTTCTGCAGGCTGCCCACCCCTGTTATTATGGAGCATTGTTTTTTTTTATACATTTTGATATTCAAAAGAATTTATCTTCAAATACACCAAAGTAAGAGTCAATTATATTTGACACGAATGTAGAGAACCCCTGAAACATGTGCAATAGAGTTAGTGAGTTTTGTTATAAGAGACAGGTTACATTTTACAGCAGCTCGCTTATACAACAGCGTGATGAGTGTGTAGTGTTTGTAGTATGTGTATAGTGTGTAGTGTGTTTTTAGTTTGTGTCTAGTGTGTGTAGTGTGTATTTAGTTTGTTTTTAGTGTGTGTTTAGTGTGTGTAGTGTGTATTTAGTGTGTGAGTAGTATGTGTGTAGTGTGTATTTAGTGTGTATAAGTGTGTATTTAGTGTGTGTGTATAAGTGTGTATTTAGTGTGTTTTTGTGGGAGTTTAGTGTGTGTGTAGATTGGCTATTTAGTGTGTAGTGTGTATGTAGTGTGTGTATGTAGTGTGTGTATTTAGTGTGTGTTTAGTGTGTATTTAGTGTTTGTTTAGTGTGTGTTTAGTATGTATTTAGTGTGTTTAGTATGTATTTAGTGTGTGTATATGTGTGTATTTAGTGTTTGTTTAGCGTGTATTTAGTGTGTATTTAGTGTGTGTATAATGTGTACTCACATGGAACACTACAGAGTTGCTGTGGGCCATCAAACTGTGAGACGATCTCTGGATAATCTCGGCTTGGTGGCTTATCTCGGCTTGGTGGCTAATCTCAGCTTGGTGGCTAATCTCAGCTTGGTGGCTAATCTCAGCTTGGTGGCTAATCCGTCTAACGAAGTTGTGGGCGTCCAACAAATATCAGATGTAATTATCCAACAAATATTAGATACTATTAAAATAGAGTTTAAAATGGAATTAGATCTTCTCTTTTAAGTTAGGGATGGTATCCACACAGCAAATTGGGATGGGGATGGTGACAAACAGAAACATGAACGTTCGGAGATATCTGCGAGACGTCTTTCTTACACCGTATGGAAATTTTCATTAAGAATTCCTAGGCATTAAACTAAATTTTCACGTTTTCCTTGCTTGACAGAAATTTATCTTGTTCAAATCTTGCCTAATTCACACTAATTTTGAACAAAAATTTCGCGTGTTTTATGTTTATATCTAGACTAATCAAAATAACACAGTAATTCCCTCACTCTGTGACCAAGTAAGAGAGTGCTACACTCACCATTCTACAATGACTAACTTGGTTAGGAGAGTGTGTTAAGTGGTTCACTTGTATCATTAACGTTGTGCTGTGTTTTAGCTCAAGTGGTTTGCCTTGTACACACACTATCTATACATGTATATACACAATGTAACACGACCAGTCGTTGGAGCTAAGGGGAATTTATTGGAAATAGTGATGACAATTGAGTTTAGTTGAATGATAATTTCTCTACCAAACTACAGGTCTAAATGTGAGTGCCCTATAAAAGTACAAACATAGAACACAGATCAGTTTTGAGCTGACATAGAACACAGATCAGTTTTGAGCTAACATAGAACACAGATCAGTTTTGAGCTAACATAGAACACAGATCAGTTTTGAGCTAACATAGAACACAGATCAGTTTTGAGCTAACATAGAACACAGATCAGTTTTGAGCTAACATAGAACACAGATCAGTTTTGAGCTAACATAGAACACAGATCAGTTTTGAGCTAACATAGAACACAGATCAGTTTTGAGCTAACATAGAACACAGATCAGTTTTGAGCTAACATAGAACACAGATCAGTTTTGAGCTAACATAGAACACAGATCAGTTTTGAGCTAACATAGAACACAGATCAGTTTTGAGCTAACATAGAACACAGATCAGTTTTGAGCTAACATAGAACACAGATCAGTTTTGAGCTAACATAGAACACAGATCAGTTTTGAGCTAACATAGAACACAGATCAGTTTTGAGCTAACATAGAACACAGATCAGTTTTGAGCTAACATAGAACACAGATCAGTTTTGAGCTAACATAGAACACAGATCAGTTTTGAGCTAACATAGAACACAGATCAGTTTTGAGCTAACATAGAACACAGATCAGTTTTGAGCTAACATAGAACACAGATCAGTTTTGAGCTAACATAGAACACAGATCAGTTTTGAGCTAACATAGAACACAGATCAGTTTTGAGCTAACATAGAACACAGATCAGTTTTGAGCTAACATAGAACACAGATCAGTTTTGAGCTAACATAGAACACAGATCAGTTTTGAGCTAACATAGAACACAGATCAGTTTTGAGCTAACATAGAACACAGATCAGTTTTGAGCTAACATAGAACACAGATCAGTTTTGAGCTAACATAGAACACAGATCAGTTTTGAGCTAACATAGAACACAGATCAGTTTTGAGCTAACATAGAACACAGATCAGTTTTGAGCTAACATAGAACACAGATCAGTTTTGAGCTAACATAGAACACAGATCAGTTTTGAGCTAACATAGAACACAGATCAGTTTTGAGCTAACATAGAACACAGATCAGTTTTGAGCTAACATAGAACACAGATCAGTTTTGAGCTAACATAGAACACAGATCAGTTTTGAGCTAACATAGAACACAGATCAGTTTTGAGCTAACATAGAACACAGATCAGTTTTGAGCTAACATAGAACACAGATCAGTTTTGAGCTAACATAGAACACAGATCAGTTTTGAGCTAACATAGAACACAGATCAGTTTTGAGCTAACATAGAACACAGATCAGTTTTGAGCTAACATAGAACACAGATCAGTTTTGAGCTAACATAGAACACAGATCAGTTTTGAGCTAACATAGAACACAGATCAGTTTTGAGCTAACATAGAACACAGATCAGTTTTGAGCTAACATAGAACACAGATCAGTTTTGAGCTAACATAGAACACAGATCAGTTTTGAGCTAACATAGAACACAGATCAGTTTTGAGCTAACATAGAACACAGATCAGTTTTGAGCTAACATAGAACACAGATCAGTTTTGAGCTAACATAGAACACAGATCAGTTTTGAGCTAACATAGAACACAGATCAGTTTTGAGCTAACATAGAACACAGATCAGTTTTGAGCTAACATAGAACACAGATCAGTTTTGAGCTAACATAGAACACAGATCAGTTTTGAGCTAACATAGAACACAGATCAGTTTTGAGCTAACATAGAACACAGATCAGTTTTGAGCTAACATAGAACACAGATCAGTTTTGAGCTAACATAGAACACAGATCAGTTTTGAGCTAACATAGAACACAGATCAGTTTTGAGCTAACATAGAACACAGATCAGTTTTGAGCTAACATAGAACACAGATCAGTTTTGAGCTAACATAGAACACAGATCAGTTTTGAGCTAACATAGAACACAGATCAGTTTTGAGCTAACATAGAACACAGATCAGTTTTGAGCTAACATAGAACACAGATCAGTTTTGAGCTAACATAGAACACAGATCAGTTTTGAGCTAACATAGAACACAGATCAGTTTTGAGCTAACATAGAACACAGATCAGTTTTGAGCTAACATAGAACACAGATCAGTTTTGAGCTAACATAGAACACAGATCAGTTTTGAGCTAACATAGAACACAGATCAGTTTTGAGCTAACATAGAACACAGATCAGTTTTGAGCTAACATAGAACACAGATCAGTTTTGAGCTAACATAGAACACAGATCAGTTTTGAGCTAACATAGAACACAGATCAGTTTTGAGCTAACATAGAACACAGATCAGTTTTGAGCTAACATAGAACACAGATCAGTTTTGAGCTAACATAGAACACAGATCAGTTTTGAGCTAACATAGAACACAGATCAGTTTTGAGCTAACATAGAACACAGATCAGTTTTGAGCTAACATAGAACACAGATCAGTTTTGAGCTAACATAGAACACAGATCAGTTTTGAGCTAACATAGAACACAGATCAGTTTTGAGCTAACATAGAACACAGATCAGTTTTGAGCTAACATAGAACACAGATCAGTTTTGAGCTAACATAGAACACAGATCAGTTTTGAGCTAACATAGAACACAGATCAGTTTTGAGCTAACATAGAACACAGATCAGTTTTGAGCTAACATAGAACACAGATCAGTTTTGAGCTAACATAGAACACAGATCAGTTTTGAGCTAACATAGAACACAGATCAGTTTTGAGCTAACATAGAACACAGATCAGTTTTGAGCTAACATAGAACACAGATCAGTTTTGAGCTAACATAGAACACAGATCAGTTTTGAGCTAACATAGAACACAGATCAGTTTTGAGCTAACATAGAACACAGATCAGTTTTGAGCTAACATAGAACACAGATCAGTTTTGAGCTAACATAGAACACAGATCAGTTTTGAGCTAACATAGAACACAGATCAGTTTTGAGCTAACATAGAACACAGATCAGTTTTGAGCTAACATAGAACACAGATCAGTTTTGAGCTAACATAGAACACAGATCAGTTTTGAGCTAACATAGAACACAGATCAGTTTTGAGCTAACATAGAACACAGATCAGTTTTGAGCTAACATAGAACACAGATCAGTTTTGAGCTAACATAGAACACAGATCAGTTTTGAGCTAACATAGAACACAGATCAGTTTTGAGCTAACATAGAACACAGATCAGTTTTGAGCTAACATAGAACACAGATCAGTTTTGAGCTAACATAGAACACAGATCAGTTTTGAGCTAACATAGAACACAGATCAGTTTTGAGCTAACATAGAACACAGATCAGTTTTGAGCTAACATAGAACACAGATCAGTTTTGAGCTAACATAGAACACAGATCAGTTTTGAGCTAACATAGAACACAGATCAGTTTTGAGCTAACATAGAACACAGATCAGTTTTGAGCTAACATAGAACACAGATCAGTTTTGAGCTAACATAGAACACAGATCAGTTTTGAGCTAACATAGAACACAGATCAGTTTTGAGCTAACATAGAACACAGATCAGTTTTGAGCTAACATAGAACACAGATCAGTTTTGAGCTAACATAGAACACAGATCAGTTTTGAGCTAACATAGAACACAGATCAGTTTTGAGCTAACATAGAACACAGATCAGTTTTGAGCTAACATAGAACACAGATCAGTTTTGAGCTAACATAGAACACAGATCAGTTTTGAGCTAACATAGAACACAGATCAGTTTTGAGCTAACATAGAACACAGATCAGTTTTGAGCTAACATAGAACACAGATCAGTTTTGAGCTAACATAGAACACAGATCAGTTTTGAGCTAACATAGAACACAGATCAGTTTTGAGCTAACATAGAACACAGATCAGTTTTGAGCTAACATAGAACACAGATCAGTTTTGAGCTAACATAGAACACAGATCAGTTTTGAGCTAACATAGAACACAGATCAGTTTTGAGCTAACATAGAACACAGATCAGTTTTGAGCTAACATAGAACACAGATCAGTTTTGAGCTAACATAGAACACAGATCAGTTTTGAGCTAACATAGAACACAGATCAGTTTTGAGCTAACATAGAACACAGATCAGTTTTGAGCTAACATAGAACACAGATCAGTTTTGAGCTAACATAGAACACAGATCAGTTTTGAGCTAACATAGAACACAGATCAGTTTTGAGCTAACATAGAACACAGATCAGTTTTGAGCTAACATAGAACACAGATCAGTTTTGAGCTAACATAGAACACAGATCAGTTTTGAGCTAACATAGAACACAGATCAGTTTTGAGCTAACATAGAACACAGATCAGTTTTGAGCTAACATAGAACACAGATCAGTTTTGAGCTAACATAGAACACAGATCAGTTTTGAGCTAACATAGAACACAGATCAGTTTTGAGCTAACATAGAACACAGATCAGTTTTGAGCTAACATAGAACACAGATCAGTTTTGAGCTAACATAGAACACAGATCAGTTTTGAGCTAACATAGAACACAGATCAGTTTTGAGCTAACATAGAACACAGATCAGTTTTGAGCTAACATAGAACACAGATCAGTTTTGAGCTAACATAGAACACAGATCAGTTTTGAGCTAACATAGAACACAGATCAGTTTTGAGCTAACATAGAACACAGATCAGTTTTGAGCTAACATAGAACACAGATCAGTTTTGAGCTAACATAGAACACAGATCAGTTTTGAGCTAACATAGAACACAGATCAGTTTTGAGCTAACATAGAACACAGATCAGTTTTGAGCTAACATAGAACACAGATCAGTTTTGAGCTAACATAGAACACAGATCAGTTTTGAGCTAACATAGAACACAGATCAGTTTTGAGCTAACATAGAACACAGATCAGTTTTGAGCTAACATAGAACACAGATCAGTTTTGAGCTAACATAGAACACAGATCAGTTTTGAGCTAACATAGAACACAGATCAGTTTTGAGCTAACATAGAACACAGATCAGTTTTGAGCTAACATAGAACACAGATCAGTTTTGAGCTAACATAGAACACAGATCAGTTTTGAGCTAACATAGAACACAGATCAGTTTTGAGCTAACATAGAACACAGATCAGTTTTGAGCTAACATAGAACACAGATCAGTTTTGAGCTAACATAGAACACAGATCAGTTTTGAGCTAACATAGAACACAGATCAGTTTTGAGCTAACATAGAACACAGATCAGTTTTGAGCTAACATAGAACACAGATCAGTTTTGAGCTAACATAGAACACAGATCAGTTTTGAGCTAACATAGAACACAGATCAGTTTTGAGCTAACATAGAACACAGATCAGTTTTGAGCTAACATAGAACACAGATCAGTTTTGAGCTAACATAGAACACAGATCAGTTTTGAGCTAACATAGAACACAGATCAGTTTTGAGCTAACATAGAACACAGATCAGTTTTGAGCTAACATAGAACACAGATCAGTTTTGAGCTAACATAGAACACAGATCAGTTTTGAGCTAACATAGAACACAGATCAGTTTTGAGCTAACATAGAACACAGATCAGTTTTGAGCTAACATAGAACACAGATCAGTGAGAAACTTTGTGGAAGCTATACTCTGAAAAATATTCTGTGGGATTGTTCGGCGAAAGGGCGCCCGTTCTGGTCACAATCTTCAGAGGGCGTTAGTGGTAGAGGGCGTCAGTGGCAGAGGGCGTCAGTGGCAGAGGGCGTTAGTGGCAGAGGGCATTAGTGGCAGAAGGCGTCAGTGGCAGAGGGCGTCAGTGGCAGAGGGCGTTAGTGGCAGAGGGCATTAGTGGCAGAAGGCGCCTACATCGGGGTTTTAACTAAAGGAAGATTTTTGCTTTGAACGGTTCATGTAAACGATTGCTCTTGTTGATAGTTGTGGATTTATTTCCACAAGAAACTAACAAAAAAAACCAGAACACCCTTGTGCGATGTACGAATTAATGTGCAGATCCACTGCTTTAGTTCGCATTGCTACAACTGAGCCGTAACAATTGATTCGGCTAGTGACTTGGGGGGGGGGAGGTGGTGGATGAAATTAAGACGTGTTTGATATTAAATAAACAACAAAAACTATTCATTATGTTAACAAAGCATTGTAGATAAACTACAAGGCGGGAAACAAAGTCATTTCTGGATCTTTGGTAAATACTTGAGTGAATCCAATAACTGGAACTTAAAGCTCAAAGGTTGTCTTCAACAAAATTGGAATATTGCAAATAATTAGATTTCTGTAAACTCATATTTAAAACACTACCCTGTGTGTGTTATGGAACACGCCCTGTGTGTAGTGTGGAACACGCCCTGTGTGTAGTGTGGAACACGCCATGTGTGTAGTGTGGAACACGCCCTGTGTGTAGTGTGGAACACGCCCTGTGTGTAGTGTGGAACACGCCCTGTGTGTAGTGTGGAGCACGCCCTGTGTATAGTGTGGAGCACGCCCTGTGTGTAGTGTGGAACACGCCCTGTATGTAGTGTGGAACACGCCCTGTGTGTAGTGTGGAACACGCCCTGTGTGTAGTGTGGAGCACGCCCTGTGTATAGTGTGGAGCACGCCCTGTGTGTAGTGTGGAACACACCCTGTACTATATTTTCTAAAGGGAGACTAGGTCATCGCTATCCCATTATCCATGTCAGTGGCTCGCATGGCTACATAAGAGGACAACTAGAAGTGTGATTGGACACTTGCTGGTGTGTAGACGTCTCCATCACAAACGTGGTTTTCTGTTAGTTTCCACTTCTAAGTGTTAATATCTCAACTTTGGGATAAATCTCATTTTAATGGCACACATCTCTTTATAACGCCACACATCTCATTATAACGGTATACATCTCTTCTTTATAACTGGTCTTATTGTCTCTTAAGTGCACACAACTGCTTCCAATAGCATGGCATGATTGTTAGATTAATGTTAATATGGAATGAGTAAGAGAATTGTATCTAATCTCATTGTCGTTTTAAATAGCATCACATTTTGTGTTGGATATCACACACCACAACAGACAATTTGTCTTAAGAAAGCTGTTCTAGACTCGGTTCTTGGGTCTCCAACCAGCTGTTTTGATACCACCCATAATTGTTAATAACAGAATCAAAGTGCATCGTGATGCTGAAACGTTATTGCCTACTTCTTCTTCTTCTTCGTTCTCAATTTGAGTTTTGCGTGCCGACGAGTTTTGCGCCAATTGGCCCGTGGTCTCCGACTTCAGCCTGGTGTTTTTTCTGGATGTGCTTCCATAGCCTTTGGTCAGCCAAGACCATCTGCAAGACAGCAGTTGATTTTGGCAAGTGATGCAGCGTTCACATGCCACGGCTCTAAGGGTTCCACGCATTACCCAGCTGCCTTTTATTTCCCTGTTATTTCCCCCCAAGCGCGTGGTTGCTAAATGTCAATAGCGTTATGGAACCGTCATGTTTTTAGAAACATTTACTCTTCCCATATTGCTAATATCTCGATCAAAATATTCCATCAATACAATTCCCTTGTTTTCATCTCAACATTCCAATCAGTTTGTCAATAGCTAGAAAAATTTTTTATTATCACTGTGCACTGCGCGCATGACAACTTTGCGACGCAAGGGTGATAACCTAGTGCCAACAAGAGCTGTCAAATATCAGAATTAGCAATTACCATGATGATGCGCGACAAGCGTGCGCGCCAGGTTTTCTTATTCGGTGCGCTCAATGGCCAGGAGGCTCAATAATTCATTAGCATTGCGTCATAGAAATCGTGATGCCAGCTCTCCCTTGTTGAAGTCTGAAACTGTTAATAATGAATGGAATAATGAACTCGCTTGGCCATACAGAAATAACAATGTGGCATGCATTGTTAAATGAGGGAGGAACAATGTTTTTCTTTAGTTGTTCCAGTTTATACACGAAAGGATGACGTAAGACAGATCTGAGGGAGGGGGGAGAAGTAATTAAAACAAAAAAATTAGCACTTTGATTAAAAGTTAACACGGATTATGTTTAACTTCAAAGTCATCTCTGTTCGCCTAGAGCAGGGGTGTCCCAACTTTTAGCAAAGAGAGACATTTTCCACCAAGTGAAAATATGCGCAGGCCGGATTAAGATAATAGACAAAAAGTGACATACTTTGAGACTGAGAAGTGACTTTTAAATCATGATTGCTTTTTCTTTGTAATATGAATGAGTGATTTTCCAGACTTTATAAATATCTTTTTCCCTCTTTACAAATTTATCTTTTAAAATTTTATGTACATCGGCGCCACATTTATTTCCCTTTTCAGAGCTTTCAAAATAAACAAAACAACAACATCGCTTTTTGCGATCGAACGGCATCGAACTTCGTACATATAACAACACATAATTCGTGAGCTACTCTTAACGGATTATGCGGCACTGATAGCACACATAGAAACTGGTTTGCAACAACTGGTGTCAAGCTTCTCCAACGCCTGCAAAAAATTAGATCTGCAAATCAGCTTTAAAAAGACAAACATCATGGCCAAAGACACACGTTCTCCTACCATCAATATCGATAATGAAAACTCGGATATTGTTGACAGCATCACCTACTTGGGGTCCAAGGTCTCCAATACACTGTCCATCGAGGACGAAATAAACAGTAGAATTGGCAAGGCAGCTGCCACAATGGCTAAACTAAATAAACGGGTCTGGCAAAATACCAAGCTAACGGAGAAAACCAAAATGTGTGTCTATCATGTGAGCCTGCGTCATTAGTACACTGCTATACGGGAGCGAGACATAGACCCCTTATACAGTTTATGAGCGCAAACTTAATAGCTTCCACTTGAGGTGCCTGCGTCGCATCCTTGGCATTAAATGGCAGGATAAAGTGCTAAATAGTAATGTCCTGATGCGAGCCAATACCCAAAGCATGTTCTCAATCATTAGTGAAAGACGCCTAAGATGGCTAGGACATGATAAAAAAATGAGCCCTGGTCGCATTCCCAAGGACCTCCTACATGGAGAACTGGCATCGGGAAAGAGGAAGACAGGTCACCCACATCTGTGATTTAAAGATGTCTGCCAAAGGGATTGAAAGCAGCCAGAATACGCACAAGCGACTGGGAGTGTAAGGCAGAAGACCGACCTACGTGGCGCACAGTTGTCAAAGAGGGCGTCATAGTAGCCGAGGAGCGAAGGATGGAGAAGGATTTCCATCTCTTCATAAATAACTCTCCATCTGCTGTCATACAACAGTAATACTGCAGTCATACAACAGTCATATTGCAGTCATACAGCAAGCATACATCAGTTACACAGCAACCATACAACAGTCATACAAAAGTTACACAGCAAGCATACAGCAGTCATACAGCAGTTACAGCAAGCACACAGCAGTCATGCAGCAGTTACACAGCAAGCATACAGCAGTCATACAGCAGTTACACAGCAAGCATACAACAGTCATACAGCAGTTACACAGCAAGCATACAGCAGTCATACAGCAGTTACACAGCAAGCATACAACAGTCATACAGCAGTTACACAGCAAGCATACAGCAGTCATACAGCAGTTACACAGCAAGCATACAGCAGTCATGCAACAGTCAACTGTAGTCATACAGCCGTTATAATAGATTTCAATTTTATTCCTTGTCACTTTCTGCAGCTGTAATGTTCTTTTGACAAGTAATTATACCAGTACGGAATGGGACCTGCGTAACATAATACATTAAACTAAAGTCATTCTTTGTTTCATATACTTAAGAACGACCAGATCGTGAAATAGGCAATACGAGTAGTTATAATTCCGGGGCTCGACGGACGAGTAGGGTCGCGGACCTGACCGCGACCCGAAACCGAAAACTCCTGGCAAGCAATGCCGAAGTCCGTTATGTTAGGTGTTAGGTGCTAGTCACATATGATTACAGTCGCTGTACGGATCTTAGGCAAAGCATCTAGATGCAACGTCGATGATGAGAACCAAACTAGTCGTTGAGGGTCGGGTTACTACGAAGCGACCGTTTCGTCCCCCTCATTTTACTAGCAACGCCATTGAGCGGTGCCGGTTTAGGGCCAGGAGCGCCAGCACGGATTAGAAAAAAGGTTCCGCGAAGAACGCAGCGGACGCCAGCTCTGAGGAAACCTTCCAGTGGGGGTCACACCCTAGGTAGGTCATTGATGATCCCCCGCTTAGCGGCGGTCCTAACCATGTAGACTCGTGACTCGTGTGCTTTGCCGGGTTGGCGCCCAAGTGGTAGCGGGTCGTCGTAGGGAATTCCACCCCTCCTTGTGAGGTCAATTTAGTGGGAGGCATTTTCGACCGTCTGTCCTGGATAGGTGGCCGCTTCAGAAGCGACCTCTTCCGGGTCGGGGGGGGATTCTCAGCTGTTACGTCCCCTTGGGAGCCAGATAGCCAAGAGGGTCTTCCGGGAAGACCCATAAAGAGCACTAGGCTTGGGGCTACTGATTTTCTTCCACATGTAGGTTCATTGGTACTTGTGATTTGAGTATATTTGATAAGATGGACATAACTGGGGAGATGGACATAACTGGGAGATGGACATAATTGGGGAGATGGACATAACTGGGGAGATGGACATTACTGGGGAGATGGACATAACTGGGGAGATGGACATAACTGGGGAGATGGGCATAACTGGGGAGATGGACATAACTGGGAAGATGGACATAACTGGGGAGATGGACATAACTGGGAGAATGACATAACTGGGAGATGGACATAACTGGGAGATGGACATAACTGGGGAGATGGACATAACTTGTGACCACAGCTGTGAAAGAGGTTTGAAGTGAGACACGTGATTCCTAAATTCTGCAGGTCTTAACAGGCAAGTAAGTGATTTTAAAAATTATTAACGCACAGAAATTATTATTGAGAAATAAATGTGTGTGCTCGAATTTTGGTAGGGAATTGGGGGGAGGGGGGTGTTGCTGGGATAATTGTAAAAGTCACCTTGACAATGCTTCTTAAATCAATACGTCAAACATTCCAGACAAGAAAACCGCGAAATCACCCCAATTCATCTGACGATGTTTCGAATACATCCCATGTGGCACCTCAGAGAGACTTGCGTGACGATGTTTCGAATACATCCCATGTGGCACCTCAGAGAGACTTGCGTGACGATGCACAGACATGCGATGACGTTTTCCTTACCGTCTACCGGTTTACAAGTTCAATAATTCAGACCACACAATCAATGGCAGGGATCGCTATACAACAATACGTCAATATCTCTTGTTGGTCTCGGTGTTAATTATCACCAACTGGACGAATGTCAATTAACTCTTAACATTCTAAGATCTTGAATTAACTCTTAACATTCTAAGATCTTGAATTAACTCTTAACATTCTATGATCTTGAATTAACTCTTAACATTCTAAGATCTTGCATTAACTCTCACCAATCTAAAGACTTTAAAAAAAAATTATCCGTCTATGACTTGAATTAACTCTTACTTTTCCAAGCATTTCAAATAATTCAAACTCTAAACTTTTTTTGTATCTATTGTTTCCAACCATTTTTACCCACGTGAAAGGAATTTACTCTTGCTATCTTTTTCTTTGGGATGTAAATAATTCTCTTCATTTTACTCCATTGAATGTAATCACATTTTACTCTATGGGAGGTAATCACATTTTACTCTATGGGAGGTAATCACATTTTACTCTATGGGAGGTAATCACATTTTACTCTATGGGAGGTAATCACATTTTACTCTATGGGAGGTAATCACATTTTACTCTATGGGAGGTAATCACATTTTACTCTATGGGAGGTAATCACATCTTGCTCTATGGGAGGTAATCACATTTTACTCCATAGAATGTAATCACATTTTACTCTATGGGAGGTAATCACATTTTACGCTATGCATGATAATCACATTTTATTATATGGGAGGTATCACATTTTACTCTATGGGAGGTAATCACATTTTACTCTATGGGAGGTAATCACATTTTACTATTTGGGAGGTAATCACATTTTACGCTATGGGAGGTAATCACATTTTACGCTATGGGAGGTAATCACATTTTACTACGTCAAACTCTACACCCAAGACAACCTCACAACTTAAACTTTAAAAAGTCGGAATTTAAAAACAAAGTTAGCAAACAAAATCTTTGTTTAATTTGTTAGCAGCCGACTTTTCTTGTCAATCAGTTGAAGACTTCCCTTAATCCTAAATCAATTTTTTTTCTAGAGCATTTTAGTACGCATTTATGGATTAATAAGAACATTTTATTTAAGGGAAAACCATTTTTAGGCTTTATTTTGCTGTGGTAAGTGGAAAAAAAAATACTTTATTTACGGACAATTTTGATTTAAGGACACCCTCCGGTCCCATATAGGTTCCTTATGGGAGTGGTGGGGGCTAGGTGTATATTTTAAATGATGACATGTCTTACAGTCTTACTTCTTATTTAACATGTAACTATAATGTTACTGTAGATGTCTTACAGTCTTACCTCTTATTTAACATGTAACTATAATGTTACTGTAGATGTCTTACAGTCTTACCTCTTATTTAACATGTAACTATAATGTTACTGTAAATGTCTTACAGTCTTACCTCTTATTTAACATGTGACTATAATGTTACTGTACATGTCAACTGTGTGTGGCTGTGGTCTAACGTCATCAACTGTGTGTGGCGGTGGTATAAGTCATCAACTGTGTGTGGCTGTGGTCTAACGTCATCAACTGTGTGTGGCTGTGGTCTAACGTCATCAACTGTGTGTGGCTGTGGTTTAACGTCATCAACTGTGTGTGGCTGTGGTCTAACGTCATCAACTGTGTGTGGCTGTTGTCTAACGTCATCAACTGTGTGTGGCTGTGGTCTAACGTCATCAACTGTGTGTGGCTGTGGTCTAACGTCATCAACTGTGTGTGGCTGTGGTCTAACGTCATCAACTGTGTGTGGCTGTGGTCTAACACCAGAAAATTGACATTGTCAATTAAATGTCAACTCATTATTTTATCGTCTGCCAGGGATGCAATCGTAAATATTCCAACGTATGAGTAAACTTTTGGGAAAGCAGGAAATACTGTGTACACTTGTGACAGTCAGTGTCCTATGTGTACAAGTGTGACTGTCAATGTCCTATGTGTACAAGTGTGACTGTCAGTGTTCTATGTGTACAAGTGTGACTGTCAATGTCCTATGTGTACAAGTGTGACTGTCAGTGTTCTATGTGTACAAGTGTGACTGTCAATGTCCTGTGTGTACAAGTGTGACTGTCAATGTCCTATGTGTACAAGTGTGACTGTCAGTGTTCTATGTGTACAAGTGTGACTGTCAATGTCCTGTGTGTACAAGTGTGACTGTCAATGTCCTATGTGTACAAGTGTGACTGTCAATGTCCTATGTGTACAAGTGTGACTGTCAGTGTTCTATGTGTACAAGTGTGACTGTCAATGTCCTGTGTGTACAAGTGTGACTGTCAATGTCCTATGTGTACAAGTGTGACTATCAGTGTTCTATGTGTACAAGTGTGACTGTCAATGTCCTGTGTGTACAAGTGTGACTGTCAATGTCCTATGTGTACAAGTGTGACTGTCAGTGTTCTATGTGTACAAGTGTGACTGTCAATGTCCTATGTGTACAAGTGTGACTGTCAATGTCCTATGTGTACAAGTGTGACTGTCAGTGTTCTATGTGTACAAGTGTGACTGTCAATGTCCTGTGTGTACAAGTGTGACTGTCAGTGTTCTATGTGTACAAGTGTGACTGTCAGTGTTCTATGTGTACAAGTGTGACTGTCAATGTCCTATGTGTACAAGTGTGACTGTCAATGTCCTATGTGTACAAGTGTGACTGTCAATGTCCTATGTGTACAAGTGTGACTGTCAATGTCCTATGTGTACAAGTGTGACTGTCAATGTCCTATGTGTACAAGTGTGACTGTCAGTGTTCTATGTGTACAAGTGTGACTGTCAGTGTCATGTGAGTACACTTCTGACATTCGGTGTCCTATGTGTACAAGTGTGACTGTCAGTATCCTATGTGTACACTTGTGACAGTCAGTATCATATGTGTACACTTGTGACAGTCAGTATCCTATGTGTACACTTGTGACAGTCAGTGTCATGTGTGTACAATTGTGATTATCAGTGTCATGTGCGTACACTGTACACTTGTGACAGTCAGTGTCATGTGTGTACAATTGTGATTGTCAGTGTCCTGTGTGTACACTTGTGACAGTCAGTGTCATGTGTTTACAATTGTGATTGTCAGTGTCCTGTGTGTACACTTGTGACAGTCAGTGTCCTGTGTGTACACTTGTGACAGTCAGTGTCATGTGTGTACAATTGTGATGGTCAGTGTCCTGTGTGTACACTTGTGACAGTCAGTGTCATGTGTGTACAATTGTGATTGTCAGTGTCCTGTGTGTACACTTGTGATTGTCAGTGTCCTGTGTGTACACTTGCGACAGTCAGTGTCCCAAGTTTACACTTGTGACAGTCAGTGTCCTGTGTGTACTCTTGTGACAGAGTGTGTCCTGTGTATAGACTTGTGACAGTCAGTGACGCTGACGCCAAATAACTGTCCACATTTCGCCACAAGCACAATGTATAGAATCTAGAGTGACGGGCATCCTATATAATAAAAGGCAATGTTCTGTCCGGTCATCGATAACACACACAGACAGACAAACACACTCACAACACACACAGACAGACAAACACATAAACAACACACACAGACAGACAAACACACTCACAACACACGCATACAGACAAACACACACAAACAACACACAGACAGACAAACACACTCACAACACACACCGACAGACAAACACACACACACACACACACACAACACACACAGACAAATACACACAGACAAATACACACACAACACACGCACGCGCGCACACAAGATCAATATGACTTAACACTGATCAATGTGTGGAGGGGTGGGGCCGGTAATGAATGACGTGAACAGCTGATCACAAGTCAACAAAAATGATTGTTATTGAGGTGTGTCCCAGCAGGGACTTTAGAGGTGTGTGAGAGATAGGACTTTAGATGTGTGTGGGAGAAGGAGCTTTAGAAGTGTGTGGGAGAAGGGACTTTAGAGGTGTTTGGGAGAAGGGACTTCAGAGATGTACGTTTGGGCTGTTGTTGAGAGTATTTCAATTTGAGAATGTCATGAGAATGTCACACATAAAATGCATTCAAATGGAGTGTAATACAGTGAGATACTATTATTGACTAAATGAAACTGTAACAATAAAACACCATAGTTGAAATAAAAAAGATTTTATCGGTAACCAAAGACTGGATGAATTATTTACTGGGGTTTCAATCAAGCAGGATACACGTCAAATCCTAAACTCATCATGTTGATACCAGTTAGGACTGTCGCTGAAAGTCATCATGTTGATACCAGTTAGGACTGTCGCTGAAAGTCATCATGTTGATACCAGTTAGGACTGTCGCTGAAAGTCATTACTCTTTATTACAAAATTGGTTTTCAGTTGTCAGATATTAGGAAGAAAAAATAGTTGCCTGTAGTGAATTTTTTCAAAAGATAGCTTTTAGTGCATTTTTTAATATAACATTAATCGGTAAATAAGAAAAACCCGTAAAAAACCAAGTTTTTTACTATAAATCCTTTATGTACGAGAAGTAACTAAAAGAATGTTTATTATAATACGCAGCGCCAGACCATCCAGAAATACAAAATTGCAGTTGAGTCGTAAAACATGTTTAATATAATGCGCACCGATCAGAAATATGTTTATAAAAAGAGCTGTCAATAAAATACGCACCTTGTTGCGCGACAGAAAGGTTGTTCAATATAATACGCACCGCGACGCTCTATCTCAAAAAATAGCATGATACATAGGAATAAATAAAATAATCTAAAAAATCAATAATTTAATTACGGTACATGCGATCGATCTGAAATTTTGATACGTTGTTTTTATCATCGGTACGAAACTGCCTGCAAAATTTCAGCTCGCTATCTTGCAGCAAGTGGGTTAAAAATCGATCAAAAGTTTTGGCGACAAGCAAGCAAGCAAGCAAGCAAGCAAGGTCCGCCGCAGACACCACGAGTTAATATAAAGGATTTAATAAGAAAAACCCGTAAAAAACCAAGTTTTTGACTATAAATCCTTTATGTACGAAAAGTAACTAAAAGAATGTTCATTATAATACGCAGCGCCAGACCATCCAGAAATACAAAATTGAAGTTGTGTCGTAAAACATGTTTAATATAATACGCACCGATCAGGAATATGTTTATAAAAAGAGCTGTCAATAAAATACGCACCTTATTGCGCGACAGAAAGGTTGTTCAATATAATACGCACCGCGACGCTCTATCTCAAAAAATAGCATGATACATAGGAATAAAAAAAATAATCTAAAAAATCAATAATTTAATTACGGTACATGCGATCGATCTGAAATTTTGATACATTGTTTTTATCATCGGTACGAAACTGCCTGCAAAATTTCAGCTCGCTATCTTGCGAGCAAGTGGGTTAAAAATCGATCAAAAGTTTTGGCGACAAGCAAGCAAGCAAGCAAGCAAGCAAGGTCCGCCGCAGACACCACGAGTTAATATAAAGGATTTAAAAAGGGAGATGAAAGTAATTATTTAATCTATCTATATAATATACGTCTGAGTAAGCAATGCCCAGGCTAACCCTCCCTTTCCTTGCCTATCAACGATGGTTGGTCTTGAGACATGCGCACTACGGGAAGTTTGTGCCCGTTCTTTTCCCATTTCTTTGCGATCATGTCCACCCGCTTCGCATGTATTTCATGGAAACAACGTTTCGTTCACTGTTATACCAACTCCTTCATAAGATTCAAATTTACCTTTGACTTTTACATAGCGACACATTCCTCTAAGATTAGCATTTACAATGATCATTAATAAGGCACAGGGACAAACTTTCAAAAGGACATGCCTCTGTCTACCAACACCGGTCTTCAGTCACGGACAGTTGTATGTAGTTCCAGAGTTCCATCTTTTCACGCCCCGGTCTTCAGTCACGAACAGTTGTATGTAGTTCCAGAGTTCCATCTTTTCACACACCGGTCTTCAGTAACGGACAGTTGTATGTAGTTCCAGAGTTCCATCTTTTCACATAAGTTTGTTCCGTAAAAGACAGTAGTACATTTACCAACCAAAGTTTGTCCATGACTTGTTTGTAAGATTCTAACTAATCATTGCTCAGCAGACTAATGGCGTGATCTTTTTAGAGTTGTGTAAGATTTACATCTGTATCTTTGAGAGACAATATAATTCTACCCTTGTAATATGATATTCAAGTACTTGAGGTAATTCTTCTCTTGTAATATATTAAAGTACTTCAGGTGATTCTTCTCTTGTAAAAATGATATTCATGTACTTGAGGTTATTCTTCTCTTGTAATACGATATTCAAGTACTTGAGGTAATTCTTCTCTTGTAATATGATATTCAAGTACTTGAGCTGATTCTTTTCTTGCAATATGATATTCAACTACTTGAGGTAATTCTTCTCTTGTAAAAATGATATTCAAGTATTTGAGGTTATTCTTCTCTTCTGAAAATGATATTCAAGTAATTGAGATAATTCTATCCTTGTAATATGATATTCAAGTACTTGAACTGTTGGAAACTATTTTGTAGAGACTAATTTCCAAATGATTAGCGATGATAAAGATAACTGTAGACAACCTCTTGGTTTGATTTATTTAATTTGTGTCGTCACACAGCATGTTTAACTACCATGTTTTTACTGGCAATTGAATTACCTAAACTCTAGACTATGTTCGTCCCTGATAATGAATTCCATATTAAATCTACATAACTTCAAACATAAGCGTTAAGTCGGGTGTCAGATAACCAAGTCGGGTGTCAGATAACCAAGTCGGGTGTCAGATAACCAAGTCGGGTGTCAGATAACCAAGTCGGGTGTCAGATAACCAAGTCGGGTGTCAGATAACCAAGTCGGGTGTCAGATAACCAAGTCGGGTGTCAGATAACCAAGTCGGGTGTCAGATAACCAAGTCGGGTGTCAGATAACCAAGTCGGTCGTCCATATCCGGCTCGCTGACCGCAGTTTGCCGACACAGTATTTACAGCTCATAAACGTCGCAATCTATATTTAGACCCATTCGGTGACCCTGTAGATTGCGTGAGTTCAATACACCGTTATACGGAGTCAATGACCTCTGGCTGACTCTATAATGTCATTACAATCTCATCTTTCATTATTTATTCCCCATCCTTTCTCTATTCTGTCTATTCTATTATGTCTTTGCCATTCTGTCTATTCTATTGTGTCTATTCTATTGTGTCTATTCTATTCTGTCTATTCTATTCTGCCTATTCTATTGTGTCTATTCTATTGTGTCTATTCTATTGTGTCTATTCTATTGTGTCTATTCTATTGTGTCTATTCTATTCTGTCTATTCTATTCTGTCTATTCTATTCTGTCTATTCTATTCTGTCTATTCTATTCTGTCCACATTGTTGTCTCACATAAATCTATGGACACGTTGAATGCTGCCACCAACTAATCTCTGAGTCTGTAGCTTGTTACGATTACGTTAAGACTGCTAACACGTGTCTTGTGAATGTAAATAATAGTAATGTACTTTTCATCTGAATTTTCAGTCCATTCTCATGATTTGAGCTTTTCTAAAGCTCTTGTATTTATAGATCTCTACAAACTTACTCCATTAATAACCCATGTACCTATAAACTCACAACAGATGTCTCTAAGTAACAGTAACTAACTGAAATTTACTCTTTCTCCTTCACACGGGCAAAGTAAAGTGTACCCAATGTATAACCATCACTATATCATTTGTATAACCATCACTATATCATTTGTATAACCATCACTATATCATTTGTATAACCATCACTATATCATTTGTATAACCATCACTATATCATTTTCCTATTCTATTTGACAGACCCACAGAATAGAGAACCATTTTAACTATTACACTGAGATAGTGTGAGGATTTGAACCCTTACATTCGGAACGTGCCTGATCTCAGTGAAAATCTTCAACTCAAGATGCACTGATCTTGTCCACTTCACGCCCCCCCCCACCATCTCCTCCCCCCACCATCTCCTCCCCCCACCATCTCCTCCCCCCACCATCTCCTCCCCACCCCACCCACACACCAACAGTTGGATGCAATTATCTCAGGTCCCCGCCTGCAGACGCCTGGATGGAGTAGTGGCCCCTGATCGGTGGCTTGGAAACCAATCAATACCAATTACAAGATAAGGTGTAACAATGTGCTATTTTTAGCTTTCTGCTGTGGTTTCTTATCAGCATTGCAACGTAATCAGTGTCGCCGGAGACAAGTGCAGTTTTATTCTGAAACGGCGACTCGGTCCTATGTTGGTGGCAACTTTCGACTTGAGGAATCATCTCCCCCTGATTAATAGGCTGATTGATAGGAATCATCTCCCCCTGATTGATAGGAATCATCCCCCTTGATTGATAGGAGTCATATCACCCTGATTGATAGGAGTCATCTCCTCCTGATTGATTGGAGTCGTCTCCCTCTGATTGATAGGAGTCATCTCCCCCTGATTGATAGGAGTCATCTGCCCCTGATTGATAGGGTGATTGATCCGTGTTATAAATCTAGTTCCATGTAGATAAAGATAATACCATGGGTATTACTCCCATATGAATGCTGGAAATAGGACCTGTTTATTTCTATGTTACAGGTGTCTCCCAAGCGGCGACCTGTCTCGCCCACGTAGATTTTTATTACACCTCTTGCAAAAAAAATTGCACAAATCACGATGCGAATTGTGCAAGTAAAATAATATTTTATTTAAATTTTTCAAGCAGGAAAGAAATGCTGCCTATTGAAACTTATGGGTTACGAAGACGTTTTATAAATAGTTTATTTTTATTTCAGACTCTTAAACGTTTCGGCTATTTTCACATGCACATTTTTTATTGTTATTTTTAGAGAGAAAATTGCTTTTTTTTTGGTAGGTACATATCGCTTGTGATAGTTATATCATCTCCTTTGGTTCATCATGGGTTAAATAACGAAACGAGGAATAGTGAGGAAATATATCATCCTTAGTAAAATGGAGAATGTTAATTAAAAACTGGATCATTGAGTTACATGTGTTGACCGTTTTTAGTGGAGTTTATATGCACTAACTTAGGCGGTGTCAAGGGCAGCTACTCTGTTATACAAAAATATGAAAATAAAAAATGTTTAATTTAAAAAAACAACAATATATTAAAAAATTGTTTCGTGATTAAAACAAAAGAAGTGTAACTAAGGGCGGGAGGGAATGCAACTTTTTAAAAGTAGAGAGGTGGTGAAAGTGAGTGTGATAGCAACTGTAAAAAAAAATGAAGAGCAGACATGTAGATAGTTTGACATCTAAGTCACCTACCTGTCCGAGATTCTCCTTGTCCTCCATGTCACACCTTGACAACGTTCCTCCATTTTTACCGGAAGTAGAATAACTCTTCCCCAAGTCACCGTTATCCACCATAGTCACCTCCCCTTCCAAGTACTCACTCTCAGGATCTGGGGGGCTGGTAGTTGTCTCATCGCCAAAGCCACTTCCTGTCATGCGCAGTCCGGCACCAGCCTCTGGCACCCCGTTGGGGAGATCAGGGGCGTGGCCCGTGGATCCGCTGGTTGGAACTTGGCCACATTTGTTAACCATTACATCGGATTTCATTGTCATGCTGCCCAGGTGTCCACCGGAGATGGCCACAGAGTGGACACGCCTCCAGCAGAATTAGTCAGGACGTTTGTTCTTACTGCAACATAAGAAAGTGTTGTAACTGGTATCAATATTCAATATGTACAGATCACAACAGAGTGTTGTTACTAGTATCGATATACGTATAGATCACAACAAAATGTAGTCAGTGGTATTAGTTTGACCAGATCACCACAATAACACACAGACCATAAGGACGAGAGGTTGCTCACTCAACAGGGTAATGCCATGAACATGTCTGACCTCAAGAGACATCTCACAACTTGTGATCCAGTTGCTGTCCTTTACAATGGGAGAGTATTAGCTCCCTTTACAGCATATGTTATTTCGGAGTCCCTTTACGACAATTTAACGATTAATTTCTCGATTAATCATTAAATTTTTTTATCGATTAAAATTTTTTAAACGATTAGTCGACCCACCATTTATAAATGTACTGAAAGTCAAAATATAAATTATTTTGGCCCATAAATATCAACTAATTTCTGGACGATTACACGAATATTTTGGTTTTAAACTAATGACTGACGTGAATGTTCAAAATGTTGATAAAGGTTATTGTGTCCATTGAGAGAAATCGTTTGCCTACCATGCAATGTTCCCTCTAAGTCTGAGCTTCGTTGGTCCGTGTGCAAAGTAAAAAAAAACTCGTGTGCAAAGTTGCACAACGTCCATTTTGTGTGCAATATTTTATAAAATTTGCTGCGCGGTGATTTTTAACTCATGTGTGACGTCGGTCAAATATATGCGCTTACATATCACCTGCAAACCAAACATCCACTACATTATCAGAAACTTCAGCTGAGACAATCTAAAGCTATGTGAACGATAGTTCAACTCGGCTGGTTATATTGTCAATAAGACCCGCTCATCAATTGCACCAAATAATGTCAATACACTTGTCTGTGTGCGTTATTGGTTAAAAGATGTCAAAGAAGACATTCCAGAGTTATTTCGATTTTCGGCAAGAACTTTTAATATATGTTACTTATGACACCATAAATTTCAATTTTTTGTTTTAATCGAAATTAACGATAAATAAATAGTTAATTTTTCCAAAGTTAACGATTAATTTTAAATTAATCGTGAACAGCCCTAATATATATATATATTATACATACATATATATATATATATCTATATATGTATATACACACATAAACAACAAGGTTTTTCTTCCTTATTTCTTGCATAGCAGAACGAATTTGCTGTGTTGCATTACCAATTGTGGAAGCCATGGAATCACCGCGACTTAACGATTTCGCGAAATAATGAATCGCAACTTAAAGGGATCTATATATGCGTTATAAAAATAAAATTAATCGAAATTAATCAATTAATCGTTTACATTTCCTCCAGATCAATTGAATAAATTTTTAATCATTACCAGCCTTAATATATAGATCTATATATGCGCCCGAAACACAAAAGCAGGTAGTGACATAAAAAGTATTTTAAAAAAGATAAAACAATTTGTTACCCCGTGTAAAAAAAAATTATAGAAAAAACATAAATTAAAAAAATGTAAAAAACGTTTACTATAAACCCTTTATTTACGAGACATAACTAAAAGTATGTGCATTATAAATAGAGGTAAAAAAAAGATTTAAAAAAAACCACGTGTTTATAAGTGTACTAAAAAGAAGAAAATAATTTAAAACTAATAAGTTTAAGTACTTTCATATAATATGACTCAAAACGTGGGGGAGGCGCTTATGAGGTTTTACATATGCAGTTCACTAATTCTCTCACGTATAAATATCTTTTTTGCCTTCTTAATTATAAATCTTTAATTTGTATACCAAACACCCGCCCCACGTTTTTAGTCATATTACATTTTACAGATCGGGAATATATTTTTAATAAGTATCGTCCATATAATACGCACCGCACCGCGCGACAGGGAAAGTATTCAAAAGGTTGTTCAATATAATACGCACAGTGAGTCCGCGACACTCTAGCACAAAATTAACACGCCAAATAGAGATACATAGAGATAATCTAAAAATTCATTAATTTAATTTCAGTAAATTCGATCGATCTGAAATGTTGATAGATCATTTTGATCGTCGGCACGTGTCTGCCTGTAAGCCTGCAAAATTTCAGCTCGCTAGCATACGATGAAGTGGGTTAAAAATCGATCCAAATTTTTTTCGGCAAACAATCAAGCAAGGAAGGCATCACGCAGACGCCACGAGTTAATATAAAGGAATTTTTAAAAAGGCCTTTATTTGTTGGGTCTTGTTTCAAGATATGGCATTTTTGTTGTTTGCTTGGTTTTTTTTATATTTTTATAAATGCATATTACCCCCACCCCCTAAGTTTTGCTTCTGGATAATAAAAACTTTCTATGACAAATTAATTTTTCTCCCTCATCAACTGTCTGTTCATAAACGCATTCGAAACAATGACAAAATTGTTTTTAAATATGGAATTACCGACACAAGCCCGTGAAAGGAGACACCTTCCCTCTCCTCCCCCACTTTACTCCCTCGACAGCGGGATGGGGATAGTAAGATTTTTCATTTTAAAAGAAAGACTGTAAAATCATATTGACATTTGTATGATAAGAAGCCCCGCAAATGTCACAAACATAATAAAAAAATATTATAATGGATGTATATGAATTATATTTAAATATAATTAATTATGCACTTTTTTGTTATCGAGGATAAAATAAAAGTGAAATACACTCGGACCTCGCTAAGACGAACTTCCCTAAGTCGAATAACTCCCTATATCGAATTAATTGTTAGGTCCCAGCAAAATTCCATAAGACTAATGTATTTTTGATCTCCTTAACTCAAAGATTTTTTGCTTTCAACCTCTCTGAGACGAATTTTCCAGGGCGTTTGTGTTATTATTCTGGTGTGACATTGCAGAACACGTGTTCCATAAAGCCACGTAAATGGACGTAAAATCTTATCTTAGTGCATTCCACGAGGGATTAAGCGACCCTTGCAAGTACAAAACATGACACAGACAAGAAAAAGGAGTGGTAACTAATTCGCGTCCCTTTGCTGCATGCTGTGACTCTTTTTAAAAAGAAAAATCTTGCTCCCCATCCCACTGTCGAGGGAGTAAAGTGGGAGGGAATGTGTTTCCTTTCACGGGCTTGTGTCGGTATGTGAAAGCAAGTTGGCACCTTTCATATGAAACATAGACACCACCTCTCTTTCCTGTCAAGCCTACTGGCCGGTATAGCTGTTCCCCCCACCTCTCAATAACTACATTGTCCCTGATTAATCGGCGCCTAGTACGCCATTTTCCCGAACTCAAAACTCCGTAAGTTGATTTTTTTTTCGGGTCCTTTTGAGTTCGACTTAGAGAGGTCCGACTGTATTTATTCAAATACAAATTTAAAAATTAGAGATTTAGTGGCGCCCTTTTGAGCTGGCGCCCTTGGCAACTGCCCCGATGCCAACCTGTTGTTACGCCACTGGAATTAGTTACCCGGCTATAAAGGAATTGACATGACATGTTTGATTCAAAATAAAAATTAAAAGTGGGTTATCTGATTTATGAGTATTAAATTTGTCTACATTCATCCATCAGTCGGATCGTCAAAGTTTAAATTATGTGTATATAGCTTATCGAAAAAATAGAGAAAAAAAATACATTGTATATAGAAATCTATAAATCACAAAGAATTAAATAAAAATTGAACCTTTATTATTATTTTTTTTAAAGTCTGGCTTCATGTAATTCAGAACATTATATTAAACATTATGATATGTGTGAATTCATTTTTTCCCCCAAGAACTCAAAACCTGGACAACTGTCGAAGTTTTAAAAAAAATAATACTAAAATAAAAAATAGAGAAATAACATAAAAAACACTTGCACAAGTTTGAACAATTTTTAAAAGTATTTTTATAGTAGCGGAAGTTTTGTCAATAATTTCTTTGCCCATTTGTCTGCTTCGAACTTTACTAATAAAACAAACCCGTAAAAACAAAGTTTTTGACTATAAATCCCTTATATATGAGACATAACTAACAGTATTGATTATTTTCAAACGCTACAAACATTGACAGACTGACACCGAGTGATGTCCCTTGTCTTTAATAAATGGGGGTGGGACGTGAGGGGGTGTCGGCACGACGGTCGGCGTAAACTCAAACTCACGTGGAAGTGGAAGAAAAAAACAATAACAAACCGTGAATTTGAATTACATACCTCATATAAGGATAAACTAAAAATGCATTGATTTAATTACGGTACGTTCGATCGATCTGAAATTTTGATACGATGCATTGTTAGGTCAGAAAATCCCTTGTATCCAGCCCATTATCATAGGAATTTTATTTTACAATATATGTACATTTTAATTATTTATGTCGCTATTGTAAAAAAAATATTTTTTAAATATGTGTGTAAAATCAGGTTGATTAAATCCCCCATGTTCGCTAACTATGATATTTACCTAGATATTGTCAAGGGCGCGACAAACTGAATTATGACTTATCTGAGATATTTGCTACTAAATACTTTCTTTAAAAATACACACAGTTCTTTAGACAGAAGGTCACAAAAATTATTTCAAAAAATTGTATTTTATATTTTGTTAGAGTTTTTAAAGACTAAGTACTTTTTGCTAAACCTGATCAAAGGACCTAAATATCTAGCTTTCAAAAACGTATGGTAATATCAGAAATCAATTATAATATATTGAAAATAAACTTACAGAAAATGTTTTTCTGATGATATTTAGTATTTACTATATAATGCAGTTTGTAATACATTTCTCTCAATGAGAAATAAACACATAATCGAAGATTCAAATGAATTCATAGACCATGGGGTGGCCAGACCTGTAGGCTAGTAACTGAGAGCCATTTTAAAATTTAAAAAATTGTTGAGAGCCGCAGTTAAGCATTTTGGGTCATTAAATATGGCTTGGAAATCTTCCAGTAATACTTGTAACATATCTTTCATAAATTGAACGCTAACCGCAATGTGAACACAGAAGTGCCACATGCGGCTCGCGAGCCGCGGTTTGGCCACCGTTGTTATAGACCAGGGGTGGCCAGACCTGTAGTATCTGAGAGCCATTTTGATAATTTAAAAAATTGTTGAGAGCCGCATTGAAGCACCATGGAACTATGGTTCACGACCATTGAAGCACTATGGAACTATGGTTCACGACCATTGAAGCACTATGGAACTATGGCTCACGACCATTGAAGCACTATGGAACTATGGCTCACGACCATTGAAGCACTATGGAACTATGGTTCACGACCATTGAAGCGCTATGGAACTATGGCTCACGACCATTGAAGCACTATGGAACTATGGTTCACGACCATTGAAGCACTATGGAACTATGGCTCACGACCATTGAAGCACTATGGAACTATTGTTCACGACCATTGAAGCGCTATGGAACTATGGCTCACGACCATTGAAGCACTATGGAACTATGGCTCACGACCATTGAAGCATTATGGAACTATGGCTCACGACCATTGAAGCATTATGGAACTATGGCTCACGACCATTGAAACACTATGGAACTATGGCTCACGACCATTGAAGCACTATGGAACTATGGTTCACGACCATTGCAGCACTATGGAACTATGGTTCACGACCATTGAGGCACTATGGAACTATAGTTCACGACCATATTCTACATGAAAAATTGCTTTAGGGATTTATTTTTTAAAATATTGTTTATTCGAAATTATTCATTTGTTTTAACCCAAACCATATGTTGAAGATTTCCATAATTAAGAAATATATAAATATGTATAATATATAAATAGAAACACAATGCCTTTAGACTTATAATTGTATTGCAAATTAATTGTTTTGATTCTGCAGAGTAGCCTTTGAACTACCAAATTTTTTTAAAATCGGGTTGTTATAAAATAGTTAAAATGCAACAACATTATTCCATATGCTTATACTAGTTACTACTCGATGCTGTGATTTTATGAACTTGATTTTGGATTACAAACATTTGCTGGAATTAGTTTTATCAGTTGCCAAAGTTTGGAGTTATTTGGATCTAATATAGAAGTTACTCCTCAATATTCTTCTTGTCCCCCTCAGCACAATGTTGTTTTGCACGAGCAATTTTCTAAGCGATGGATAAACTTGTCTCAGTTAAGGTGACACCTTCTTTGCTGAAGGCAGAAAGTAGTGTCTGCTGCTGACACATTTCAGACTTCAACTCAGCAAGCTTGTTTGTTTTTTCCCTTAATTCCGATTGAAGTTTGAAACTGAGATGCAAAGTCATCGTGACTTTTTGAAATAGTCGCTTCAAATTGCTATCAGCTATAAGCATATGGTAAAATAAGAAAAGATGGCCTATCTACTTTATCGATAAATGCGCAGTCCTCTTCTCATTCTAGCAGAATTCTTTATATTTTCGTTCCCTGCAACTATTTGCCATGTAAAATTGTAAAGAATAAGTTACTAACTTGGCAATCGTCAATACTTACGAAATGTGGATAGACCAAAACCAGTACCAAACATTTAATAGTTTATCACCAACCAAAAAGAAACCAATCTCTCTTTGAAAAATTCAAATCAAGCCTCTTTTTTTTCAAAATTTGTTTCGGTAAATTTTTCAAAAACTTCCTTTAAAATTCATGTGTTATAAATTTCATTGTATATAATTTGTTCGGGAGCCGCAATTTGACCATAGAAGATCCGCATGCGGTTCGCGAGCCGCAGTTTGGCCACCTTTGAACCATGATTTCCAAATTAATGGAACGAATGAAGTGATAACACTTTTAATGTAAACAGTACAAATGTAGAAGTCTGAAAATTAGCGCAAAATAATTTTTATCGAGCGATTTCAATATTCATTAATGTTATAAAGATATTGTTTTCCATTTTTTAAAGTAAAGAATGTTTTTTTTTAAGAGCACTAACATCAAGTCAAATTTGTAAGTTAATTTCTAAAGAAATTAATAAATGATTAGTCTGTTATCAACAAAATAAAATTAACGTGTTTTTTAAAATAAATTTAAATATTGAAAATAATATGATGAAAAATACATAAATTATTTCCCTTAACTAAAATTTTGATGCATTGTGTTAATGCACGTCACTATAAATGGGATCTAACGCCAAGAATAATACAAAATTTATCTTTCCGATGACATAAAAATATATAGATCTACATTAATTTTTACTTGATTGAAAATTTAGTAGTAGCAATATTTTTAAAAAATTGCCGTATTTCGTTCATAAAAACAGTTTTTCGCTCAATCTCAATAATGGTAAATGACGTCACTCTTTCTATTGTTGACAATGAATTACTATAGAGTATTGATGTCCTTAATATAATGCTGCATTTCATTTCTTTGTAAGATTCCTTCTGACTATTCATCCCAACAGTCGTTTATTTCTAAAGAGATGTATTTTCATGCGAGTCTGTTTAATTTTGTTTTTTTATACTCCTATGTGGCGCTAGAACAAAATCTTTCAACCTGTTTACAACATACACACTTTATATATGATATAGGTTATCAAGACCAGGGCTGGATTTAGACTTGATGGGGACCTAAGCTATTTGAGATATGGGGGCCCTTTTGAAGTCCAGATATTCTATGTCAGTGCCTAATATGATTTAGAAAATTCCGGGGCCCTCCAAGAAGGCAGGGGCCCTAAACTATAGCTTCTTTCGCGAATAGGTAAATCCAAGGCTGGGGCCCTAAACATTAGCTTGCTTAGCGAATAGGTAAATCCAAGGCTGGGGCCTCCCTAAACTATAGCTTGTTTAGTGAATAGGTAAATGCAGCACTGATCATAACCCAACTTAGGAGAAATATTTTTCAATCATTTAATAAAATGTTGTTTTCTTGTTATATTGAAATCGGCTATTTATTTAAGGTATAATAAATTTAAAAAAATGTGGTCCAAGGTTGTCATTGCCAGGGCGGGGGTGGAAGATAAGCATCCACTCCTCTAGAAATGCCCTAAAAGGCTTGCGTCTCTTAATGCCTCTGTCAACCAAAATCCAGCTCCTGGCCTTCTCGCGTGGCTCACACAAAAGCCCGGCGGACCATGTTGTTACTAACAGGAGAAGGGATGAAGGCGGTCAACTGGCGCCTCAAAACCAGTAGCTTCGGGTAGATGAGGCTCGTTAACCATGGTCGGTAGCTCATCTAGGAGAGGGAAACTCTTATTCTAAACCTCCGCTGCCTTGCGGCTAAACCCTCATGGGAAAGGCTAGGGGAGTAAACCCCGACAGAAAATCAGGAAGTGGAGCTCCTAAGACGGTCTGCTACTGAAACAAATTGCATTCCGGCAGCTCCTGCGACGCGAATGGTGCCAAGCCGTATCGACATTAGTCGTTCCATTGGATCCACCATTGGCGTGGAGAGGGGGGATCTGCTGTTTGGGCAGCAGCTGGTTCTCCATAGTAACACGCCCAGGCTTTATCTTTACTGGAGAGGACACTCCAGCATCGCCGCAAGGTGTGAACACAACACGGGAAGCAGCAGTTTTACCGGTTATAAGCCATAGCTCAATTGGCGTAGAGCTAGGCGCCAGGGGTTGCTTCTGACGGTGGGAGAGATCACTATGTCTCAATGGATCGCTACCGCCCGCCTCAAGCTGGGCAGCCCCCAGCCAATAAGGTGCTATCCCGCCATGGCCTACCTGCTCCACTGGGTGCGTGGAGCTCAGAGGAACTTCTCAACAAGTAGGCCAGTAAATCATGCACCTAGAAATAAACAAACAAAAGATAAGAAGACTCCAGCTCTTCGCCTAGCAAGCTGGAACGTTAGGACTATGTGTCCAGGCATTACTGCCGACCTGCAGCTTATTGATGATGCCAGGAAGACAGCCATCATTGACAGGGAGCTTGCCAGACTAAACATCGACATTGCCTGCCTTCAGGAGACTAGACTCCCAGAAAGTGGTACCATAAAAGAATGCAACTACACTTTCTTCTGGCAGGGTGGACCAATGGACACACCAAGGCAACATGGGGTTGGTTTTGCCATAAAAAATGGACTCTGCTCCTCCATAGAACCCCCAACAAAGGGCACTAACAGGATACTAACAATACGACTATCTACATCCTCAGGATTAGCCAACATCATCAGTGCTTATGCTCCAACCTTATCCTCGAGCTCAGAAGCTAAAGACCAGTTCTATGATGATCTCAATCAAACACTAGCCAGCATACCCACCAATGAAGCAATCTACCTCCTTGGTGACTTCAATGCAAGAGTTGGAAGTGATCACATGGCCTGGCCAACTTGCCTTGGTTATTTTGGAAGAGGCAGGCTAAATAAAAATGGGCAGAAATTACTAGAGATGTGCTGCTTACATGGTCTATGTGTCACAAATACTTTCATCAACTGCAAAGCAATCCACCAAGTGTCATGGAGGCATCCCCGCTCTAAACACTGGCACCAACTAGATCTCATCATCACAAGACGCACACAGCTGGCCAGTGTCCTCCTCACACGCAGTTACCACAGTGCAGACTGCGACACAGATCACTCCTTAGTGGCTAGCAAGGTAAGGTTACTGCCAAAGAAATTGTACCGCAACAAAAACAAGGGAAAACCACGCATAGGCATCTGCTCCACCAAGAATCCAGAGAGAACAGCAGAATACACCCAGAGACTAAAAGAAGCTCTTGTACAAATGCCACCAGTAGACACTATTGAGTCCAAGTGGTCACATCTGCGGGACACCATATATGGCTCAGCTATTGCGACATTCGGCAAGAGAGAACGCAAAAGTGCAGACTGGTTTGAGGCCCATTGGGAGGAAATGAAGCATGTCACCGATGTAAAAAGAAAGGCTCTTTTAGCCTATAAAGACAGGCCTTGCCCAGAAACTCTACATTCCCTTAAGAGCGCCAAGAAAAATGCCCAGCAGGCAGCTCGCCACTACGCTAACACGTACTGGCTCAATCTAAGTTCCAGCATACAGTCAGCTGCTGATAGAGGCGATACAAAGGCTATGTACGAGAATATAAAACAAGCAACAGGCCCTCTAACCTCCAAGACAGCACCCTTAATGTCAAAAGCAGGGGAAATTATCACTGATCGGGACAAGCAACTCAAACGGTGGATCGAGCACTACCTGGAATTGTACGCAACTATAAACCATGTCTCAACTGCTGCCCTGGACGATATCCCAGATCTGCCGGTCATGGAAGAGCTCGGTAGCCTACCCACAATGGTCGAGCTAAGTAGAGCCATAGATTGCCTAGCCTGCGGGAAAGCTCCTGGTAATGATGGAATTCCACCAGAAGTTCTCAAATGTGGAAAAGAAATACTTTTACAGCCTTTGCATGACCTCCTCACTCTGTGCTGGGAACAGGGGCAGATACCACAGGAGTTGAAAGATGCCAACATCGTTACACTGTATAAAAATAAAGGAGACAAGAGTGACTGCAACAACTATCGTGGAATCTCTCTCCTCAGTATAGTTGGAAAGGCCTTCGCCCGAGTTGCATTGACACGCCTACAGACCCTAGCATTGCGTGTACTCCCAGAATCGCAGTGCGGCTTTCGAGCCGGAAGATCAACCATAGACATGATCTTCTCTCTGCGCCAGCTGCAGGAGAAATGCAGGGAGCAACATATGCCTCTATACATCGCGTTCGTCGACCTAACTAAAGCTTTTGATCTTGTCAGCAGAAGCGGCCTTTTTCAGATCTTAGTAAAAATAGGCTGCCCTACACATCTGCTTAACATCATCAAGCAATTCCACGAAAACATGCAGGGCACAGTGTGCTATAACGGTGCCACCTCCGAGGCTTTCCCAGTAAGTAGTGGAGTAAAGCAAGGCTGCGTGTTGGCACCTACTATATTCGCAATATTCTTTTCCATCTTACTCCAGTATGCCTTCAAGAACAACAGCGAGGGGATATACATACACACCAGAGCTGACGGGAGATTATTCAATATTGCCCGACTTAAAGCCAAGACCAAAATAAGGAAGATTTTGCTGCGCGAGCTCTTATTTGCAGACGATGCCGCCTTAATATCCCACACAGCAGACGGCCTGCAGAACCTTGTATCCAGCTTCTCCGCTGCCTGCAAAGAGTTTGGCCTGACCATAAGTATAAAGAAAACCAACATTATGGCACAGGATGCAGCCTCTCTCCCGACTATCACCATTGATGACTGCAACCTGGATGCTGTTGACAGTTTTACTTATCTGGGATCGAACATCTCGAGCACCCTCTCACTGGAAGATGAGATAAGTAGCAGGATAGGGAAGGCAGCAACTGTTATGGCTAGACTGTACAAAAGAGTCTGGTCCAATGCCAAACTCACAGCAAGGACTAAGCTGCAGGTATACCAGGCCTGCGTACTGAGCACACTCCTCTATGGATGCGAGTCTTGGACTACCTATACCAGGCATGAAAGAAGGCTCAATAGCTTCCACCTCAGATGCCTGCGCCGCATCCTAGACATCAAATGGCAAGAGAAAGTCCCCAACACAGAGGTCCTGGCTCAAGCAAGCATGAGTAGTATTGCAGCAATATTAAGCCAAAGACGCCTCCGTTGGCTTGGACACGTTATGAGGGTGCAAAGTGGTCACATACCCAAGGATGTGCTCTACAGCGAGCTGGCGACAGGGAAAAGGTCGGTTGGTCGGCCATGTCTCAGATACATGGACATATGCAAGAGAGACATGAAAGTAGCCAACATTGATATACAAAACTGGGAAAACCTGGCAGAGGATAGGTCCATGTGGCGGGCTATAGTGAAAGAAGGATCACTAAGAGCAGAGGAGCAAACTAGGGCAGAAGCAGTCGGGAAAAGAGCGAGGAGAAAGGCCAGGAAACACTGCCCCACTGCTTTCGTGTGTGTGTCATGCAGAAGAGACTGCCACTCAAAGATTGGTCTCATCAGCCACACCAAGAGCTGCAGATAATAAAGATAAATCTATCGTCTTTCGTAGACGGACAGATGCCATACAAATAAATAAAAAAATTAATTGTTAGGACAAAAGTCAATCGTTAGAAATAGAGTGTTATCTTACAGTAATTTACAAATCAGATATTTTTTTAAAATGCTAATGACAGGGGTTTCCAAAGTCCGTCCCGCGGGTCAAACACAGCATTGAGCCTGACCTCGCCTATCTACTGCAGTCAAACACAGCCTTGAGCCTGACCTCGCCTATCTACTGCAGTCAAACACAGCCTTGAACCTGACCTCGCCTATCTACTGCAGTCAAACACAGCCTTGAACCTGACCTCGCCTATCTACTGCAGTCAAACACAACCTTGAGCCTGACCTCGCCTATCTACTGCAGTCAAACACAGCCTTGAGCCTGACCTCGCCTATCTACTGCAGTCAAACACAGCCTTGAATCTGACCTCGCCTATCTACTGCAGTCAAACACAGCCTTGAACCTGACCTCGCCTATCTACTGCAGTCAAACACAGCCTTGAGCCTGACATCGCCTATCTACTGCAGTCAAACACAGCCTTGAACCTGACCTCGCCTATCTACTGCAGTCAAACACAGCCTTGAACCTGACCTCGCCTATCTACTGCAGTCAAACACAGCCTTGAACCTGACCTCGCCTATCTACTGCAGTCAAACACAGCCTTGAGCCTGACCTCGCCAATCTACTGCAGTCAAACACAGCCTTGAGCCTGACCTCGCTTATCTACTGCAGTCGAACACAGCCTTGAATCTGACCTCGCCTATCTACTGCAGTCAAGATCTCAGTTTATTTAATTCATGGAATATGGCAACGCTATGCAAAAAGTTTGGACGCCCCTGCTATACAGTTTTATTTATTTTAAGGGTCACACAGTTTTTATGTACCAAGTGTGGTCAAGATACATCCAGTAGTTGTGGTCAAGATACATCCAGTAGTTGTGGTCAAGATACATCCAGTAGTTGTGGTCAAGATACATCCAGTAGTTGTGGTCAAGATACATCCAGTAGTTGTGGTCAAGATACATCCAGTAGTTGTGGTCAAGATACATCCAGTAGTTGTGGTCAAGATACATCCAGTAGTTGTGGTCAAGATACATCCAGTAGTTGTGGTCAAGATACATCCAGTAGTTGTGGTCAAGATACATCCAGTAGTTGTGGTCAAGATACATCCAGTAGTTGTGGTCAAGATACATCCAGTAGTTGTGGTCAAGATACATCCAGTAGTTGTGGTCAAGATACATCAAGTAGTTGTGGTCAAGATACATCCAGTAGTTGTGGTCAAGATACATCCAGTAGTTGTGGTCAAGATACATCCAGTAGTTGTGGTCAAGATACATCCAGTAGTTGTGGTCAAGATACATCCAGTAGTTGTGGTCAAGATACATCCAGTAGTTGTGGTCAAGATACATCCAGTAGTTGTGGTCAAGATACATCCAGTAGTTGTGGTCAAGATACATCCAGTAGCCAACATTTTAAGTTATTTCTAAATACCTTATACAATGAAAAATGCCATTTCGAGCCCTCGGTCCCTAATGAGTGGTACTTTTGTTCTAATTACCTTCAGGGAGTGTACTCAACAACTTCCCAAAGTTTCATGGCAATTGGATGAATGGTGTAGTATGACATAAAGAACAGATATACATTTATTTACATATCTTGACTTTTTGAATGGAATTAACTTATTTCTATGCTAAATTTCTTGGTATTTGAATATTAGTTATACAGCTATGTTATACGGCTATGTTATACGGCTATGTTATATGGCTATGTTATACAGCTATGTTATACGGCTATGTTATACGGCTATGTTATATGGCTATGTTATATGGCTATGTTATATGGCTATGTTATACGGCTATGTTATACGGCTATGTTATATGGCTATGTTATACAGCTATGTTATACTGCTATGTTATATGGCTATGTTATACAGCTATATTATATGGCTATGTTATACGGCTATGTTATACGGCTATGTTATACAGCTATGTTATATTGCTATGTTATATGGCTATTTTATACAGCTATGTTATACAGCTATGTTATACAGCTATGTTATACGGCTTTGTTATACAGCTATGTTATACGGCGGCTATGTTATACGGCTATGTTATACAGCTATGTTATACTGCTATGTTATACGGCTATGTTATATGCTATGTTATATGGCTATGTTATATGGCTATGTTATAGAGCTATGTTATACAGCTATGTTATACGGCTATGTTATACAGCTATGTTATACAGCTATGTTATATGGCTATGTTATACAGCTATGTTATACAGCTATGTTATATAGCTATGTTATACAGCTATGCGATCTGGAAATGTGTACACGCAGTCAAAGTTTACTTGTTAGTCATGTATGTCGGAGACAATGTTATTGTTGGTCATCTATGTCGGAGACAATGTTATTGTTGGCCATCTATGTCGGAGACAATGTTATTGCTGGCCATCTATGTCGGAGACAGTGTTATTGTTGGCCGTCTATTTCGGAGACAGTGTTATTGTTAGGAAACTGATGAGGCCTGCAGTTTTATTATTGGTATACGCCATTATACATGTGGTAGATATTTTGGTACTTGTCCAGGTGCACGTCATGGGACAAGTCATGGGGCACGTCATGGGGCAAGTCATGGGGCAAGTCATGGGGGCACGTCATGGGGCACGTCATGGGGCACGTCATGGGGCACGTCATGGGGCACGTCATGGGGCACGTCATGGGGCACGTCATGGGGCACGTCATGGGGCACGTCATGGGGCACGTCATGGGGCACGTCATGGGGCACGTCATGGGGCACGTCATGGGGCACGTCATGGGGCACGTCATGGGGCACGTCATGGGGCACGTCATGGGGCACGTCATGGGGCACGTCATGGGGCACGTCATGGGGCAAGTCATGGGGCAAGTCATGGGGGCACGTCATGGGGCACGTCATGGGGCACGTCATGGGGCACGTCATGGGGCACGTCATGGGGCACGTCATGGGGCACGTCATGGGGCACGTCATGGGGCACGTCATGGGGCACGTCATGGGGCACGTCATGGGGCACGTCATGGGGCACGTCATGGGGCACGTCATGGGGGCACTTCATTGGGCATTTCGAAACATTGACTATTTCTGGCGTGAACCCACAAATTATATAGTCACTCTATTTACGTTATTTATATTTTGACCCGACAAGAGTAGCTGCATGGTATACAAACAATTTGACGGATTTTTAAAAAAAAATGCTAAAAATTAAAGTAAAAGGTTCGAGTGACAAACGGGAGATGTCCTTCGAGAGATGTTTTTGTTCTAACGGAGATTAGTCTTAATGTCAACAATACAAGACATAAAACGCAAGCCAAGCTATTTAATAATTTAGTAAAATAAAAAAGTTAAGATCTAAAAAATAAATAAAACCCATAAGTTCGATATCACTTTGACGTAGTTATATAAAAAATATGAAAACGTCTATTTATATGTCATTTAAAGTGGGAAGCACCAAGATTTTGAAAGTTATCTGGTGATATTATCCAGATGGGCCGTCCTTAAAGTTTAGATGATAAATGTCAAGAGCTCATATGATCTTCTTGTCTATACTGAACTTAAAAGTAAATAAAATACATACAACATAGCATCTGGTTACAGTACTTCAGGTACGCGAAGAAAAAGAAGCAGCGTACGAAGGCAGTTTATTGGGAATGCGGTAATTTCGGAAGTCGTTCGGATCAGAATCGAGGTTTATAAATCCTTAAACTGCCCTCATAGGTCCTTAAAACTTCTCAGCCGATCAAAGCGTCACATTCTCATACAACGCTCTCCTAAAAACACAACGCCAATCTTTGGTTTTCCTACTCAGCCAATCAGACAGCACTAACTTGATGTTTCACAAATCTCCGCCAATCAAAATATTTTAGGATCACGCGCTTTAATAAATGTTATTCAATTTGGACTTTTCCGGACATGGGGTAGACAACTCAAGGAATACTGTTTAGGATATTTTTGTCCAAGTTTCCCGGGAATTTCGAGAACTGAAAAATGTCCCTGAAAAGTATATTAACTGAATATCATGTGAGATATCTAGAAAGAAATCCTGGTGGGAATCATGTTAGTTAAAAATGCATGAAAATAACTGCGCGATAGACAGTTTTTTTTAAAGTCTTCTTGGTTATGATATCAACCTGAGAAATGAATTTTAGCAAAAGTCACACTATCTGTTTAAAATATCAGCCATCTAACACAATAAAATGAATGCTGAACTTATTTCACGGAGTTAGGAAAGTTGAGAAGGAACCTTCGCCCGTGTCTCTTTATCTTGTTAGAGGAAAGATCAAGTTTAACAAATGATCCTTAAATGTCCATGGAAGTAAACGGTGAATTATGAGAAATTAATAATTTTATTTGTTCACTTTCGAACTCTTACGTCAGGATCTGCATTTTTAAATCCCTTATATTAACTTTGAAATCTTGTCGCCATCTCTCTCTGTCTGTCTGTCGTTCGCGGGCGGGCGGGCGGAAAACAAAAGTAAAAAATGACACACTTCCCGTGATGATATCAGCTTTGAAATTTTGCACATATACTCGTGACATCTAATAATGAATTGTCTCAAAATTTCAGATCGATCGAAATGTACCGTAATTAAATTAATGCATTTTTAGTTTATCTCTATGTAACCATATGTAGCGGCGTGCTTGTTTACATTTTACGTGTCACGCTGAGTTCAATCCAGCGATCGGTGACCAGACCTTTCACCTCACCCCCCCCCCACACACGTTTTACATAAATGGGTAGTTAAGGCAGTTTCAGTCTATAAATGTTTGTCGCGTTTGAAAGCATGATCAATACTTTTAGTAATGTCTCATATGTAAGGGATTTTTAGTCAAAAACTTTGTTTTTACAGAGTTGTTTAATTAAATCCCTTATATCAACTTCACCGTCTTGTCTCTTTTTCTGTCTGTCTGTCGTGGTCCCGCGGAAAAACAAAAGTAAAAAATGACCCACTTCCCGTGATCCTATCGAGCACATAGACTCATGTCACCTAACAATGAATTGTATCAAAATTTCAGATCGATCAAATGTACCGTAAATAAATTAATGAATTTTTAGTTTATATCTATGTATCTCTATGTAGCACGTGTAGCCGTCTACTATAGATGACCTCAACGGGTCACTCGAGGTTCATTCCAGCCCTCGATGACCACATCCCGTATTTTACAGCACGGAATGCTCAGTCACGTTCAGTCTGTAAATGTTTATGCTAGTCTGTTGCGCGGTGCATATTATATTGAACATAATCAATACTTTTAGTTATGTCTCAAATATAAGGGATTTATAGTCAAAATCTATGTTTTTACGGGGTTGTTTAATTATTAATAAATGCTAGATGACTTTCTTTTGCGAATAAGGGCCAATGAAGCAAACAGTGCATTACATTTACTTTTAATGGTTATATCTGTATTTAGGATCATCCACTCTCTCCTGTGTGTGTGTGTGTGTGCGTGTGCGTGTGTGTGTGTGTGTGCGCGTGTGTGTGTGTGTGTGTGCGTGTGTGTGTGTGTATGTGCGTGTGTGTGTGTGTCATTTCAAGCTTTCAATTTCCTAACATCTCCTATTCTTTCTTTTACGTAAACCGTCATCACAGAACATTGTCTCATGACCATCATCACAGAACATTGTCTCATGACCGTCATCACAGAACATTGTCTCGTGTGCATGGAGCTGCTTTGGTGGTCGTCTTTACTCGTTTATTTAGCCTGCAAGTCGATATTCAACCACTTGAGCCATTGATCAGCAATAACTTCCGGTACATGCAGGTCTTGTTTTTATTATATTTGAAGCGCGTCTTTGATGAATGCAGAATCCTAAAACAAAAGTTTTGAATTTCGTTTCAGACGGCCGAAAGATTATGTTACACAAATCCATTTTCTAAACATTTATAATTTTTTTTAGAAACTCAAGGTAATAGTATTCTCTTTGGTTGTCTCTCGCTCGTCTCTCGTCAGGTAGTAGTAACGTGGCTTCCTGGACACTCTCCCCGATCTGGCCAGGTTACGTTACATTCTATCAGATTGATTACGTATCGAGGTATACGAGCACCTTAAGTGGCCGCGAAGATTTTGTCGTTGCTAGTCTTAACCCGCCCCTTTCCCTTGGTGTTCTTTTGACTGCCACACACAGCAGCACAAAGAATGTGTCGCGAGAGTATGTTTTTGAGCGGGGATTAGCCTCTAAACAAGGCGGCTTATCACCGAGACAGATTAACAGTTGGGGGACTGTCGGGCTAATCTAGTAAACGTGGGAAATAAGTTACCCGCTAATAAATCAGCCGCACTAACGGAGCGTGTTCTTGTTGTTGGTGTCGTGCTTATTCATGTTCAACTATTTGTGTTCACTCTGTTGTGTAATAGAGTTTCGAATCAGATATGTAGCGTTTGGCAAGACATTCAGAGATAAATAGAAGTAAAAAAAAGATTTTTAAAAACCACGTTTTTAGAAGCGGACTAAAAAGAAGAAAATAATTTAAAACTTATTAGTTCAAGTACTTCGTTTTAATATGACTAAAAACGTGGGGCGGGCGCTTATGAGGTTTAACATATGCGGTTCACTCATTCTCTCACTTATAGATCTCTCTTTTGCCTTCTACATTAGAAATCTTTAATTTTTATACCAAACAGCCACCCCACGTTTTTAGTCATATTAAATCGAAGTACTTGAACTTACAAGTTTTAAATTATTTTCTTCTTTTTAGTCCGCTTATAAAAACGTGGTTTTTAAAAATCTTTTTTTTACTTCTATTTATTTTATTCTTTTTAGTCCACTTCTAACAACCTGGTTTTTAAAAATATTTTTTACCTCTATTTATTTTACCAAACACCTCACAAGCGCCCGCCCAACGTTTTAAAAACATTGTGATGTGGTCACGGGGCCAACTCACAGATGTCAACAAAAGCCGACGGTACAGATGCTTTACTTCACTTAGGAAGCAAAATGTCATATGATGGAGATGCAACATCAGAGATAACGACTCGAATTGCGTTGGCGTCAAGTGCTTTTAACAAACTTAAAAATATTTGGAGATCAAAGACACTTAGCAAACATATAAAACTTAGACTTTTCAACTCTTGCGTAATCCCTGTACTAACATATGGATGTGAAAGCTGGAAATCCACTCAAGCTATAGAAAAGAAATTAGTTGCCTTCGAGAACAAATGCCTCCGAAAAATTTTGAATATAAAATGGAGTGATTTTAAATCAAATGAAACAATAAGAGAAGAAACCAACCAAGAATATGTGTCAACCTTTATAAGGAGAAGGCGTTTGAATTATATCGGTCATGTTCTTCGAATGGACGAGAGAAGACTACCACGGCAGGCCTTCATATGGACACCAAAAGGCAAAAGAAAACAAGGAAGACCAAAAGAAACCCTACGTAGAACAATCAAAAGAGAAAGCTCAACCATGGGTCTAAGAAATAATCAAGACCTAATACAATTGGCGACGGATCGTCGTAAATGGAAATCAATGACTTCTGCCCTATGTGCCGTCTTCGGCCCGAGAGGAACTAACTAACTAACTAACTAACAGATGCTTTTATATAGACTATAGATAAACTTAAAAGTTCAATAATTTAATAACAGTACATTTGATCAATCTGAAATTTTGATACAATGCATTGTCATCCAAGATCTATCTGTGGTAAAATTTTCAGATCTCTAGGACCATCAGAAGTGTTTCAATTTTACGTTGGCAGATTTGAAAAAATCTTGGACAATGCCTCACCAACGAAAGCGAGCTAATAAAAACGTAGTAAAATAAAACAATCCCATAAAAACAAAGTTTTTGACTATAAATCCCGTATATATGAGACATAACTAAAAGTATTGATTATGTTCAAACGCGACAAACATTTACAGTCTGAAAACGAAATTATCTCCACTGGCTTTAAAACTGGGAGGAGGTGGTGTGGACATGGACTGGTGGCGTCAATGCGTTAACTCAACTCCTGGTGTAAACCACCTGGTTAAAACACGAGATGTGTTCACCGTTGGCTGGCGTGAAGTCAAGTGACCCGTAAAATGTAAACAATAGCGACCGCTACATATAGGTTATAGAGATAAACTAAAAATGCATTAATTTAATAACTGTACTTTCGATCGATCTGAATTTTTGATACGATGCATTGTTAGGTGACACGGGTCCGTGTGCCAAATTTCAGCTCGATGCCTTCACGGGAATTGGGTCATTTTTTACTTTTGATTTTCCGCCCGCCCAAGACAGACAGAGAGACAGAGACGGCGGTGAAGTTAATATAAGGGATTTAATAAAACAAACCCGTAAAAACAAAGTTTTTGACTATAAATCCCTTATATATGAGACACAACTAACAGTATTGATTATTTTCAAACATTTACAGACTGAATCTGTCTTAACTCAAGTTTGCTTCATAACCCTAGGGGGGGAGGGGTGGGTGGGAGGGGGAGAGGGGAAAAGTCTGGTCACCGATTCGCTTGACCGAGCTCAGCGTGACACGTAAAATGTAAACAAAAGCATCCCGTCGCTTCGTTGGGTCGCCTCAATGCGTCAGCTCAAACTTTCACGTGGCAAAAAAACAATAACAAACCGTGAATTCGAATTACATACCTCATATAAGGATAAACTAAAAATGCATTAATTTAATTACGGTACGTTCGATCGATCTGAAATTTTGATACGATGCATTGTTAGGTGAGACGGGTCCGTGTGCCAAATTTCAGCTCGATCGAATCACGGGAAGTGGGTCATTTTTGACTTCTAATTTTCCGCCCGCCCAAGACAGACAGAGAGAGAGACAGAGACGCCGGTGAAGTTAATATAAGGGATTTAACAAGAATTTATTTTCTGTAGCTTGTGGTGCCCGGTCATTGACCTAGAGTCCTAGAGGTACTGCTTAACTGAACGTTATCTCTCTATCCTTCAATTTATGACATGAAGATGGGCTTGTCAGATATGAAACATATATAACATATATAACCACTTTTTATGTAAAGATTTCTATAACATAATATCTCACCAACATTACAAAACAAATTTGATACAATACTAAATAAAATTAGCTAAATGGCCGGGGGCGGGAATGTTTTAGGGGAAAACATCTTCTTGTATGGTTCGCTTATGTCGTTCCTCAAAACTATTGTCATCTATTTATATAAAAATGAAAGTATATATTTATGTATGTATGCATGTCCTTTATAGCTGACTAAACTATTCATCCGATCGCCATGAAACTTTTGGAGACTTTTGAGTACGCTCCTGGGATGGTAACTGGCAACTTTTTTTGCAAAATTTAACAGTCATGTGGCGCCGAGGGCCCATAATATGGTTTTTTTTCTTATATGAGCTATATAAAAATTAGTTTAAGCGTTAGCTATTAGGTACATTGATGGATCTTAACCAAACTTTGTATATAACAACTTGGTAGCCAATATTGAAATATATATGGGCACTAATTTCCTAATGTCCATCTCTTCTTGGCTGGGGGCCCAAAATGTCTTTTTTCATAAACGTTTAAGATTTTATTCCCCATTCAAATATTAAAGATCTTGAGAAATATAGATAAATATATCCACTATGAAATTGATTGAAATAAACAGGTGTTTTGAACTTGACATCTTGCACTAATTGGGCCCTGGGGCCTTTTATGTCATTTTTTGCTTATATGAGCTGTATGAAAATTAGTTTATGTGTTAGCTACTGAGTAAATGAATGGATCTTAACTTTGTATATAAAAACTTGGTAGCCCATATTAAAATAACACAGGGCACTCCACTTCTAATGTCAAATTGTTCAGGGCCGGGGGCCCAAAATGTCTTTTTTTCTTATATGTTTGAGATAGTATTTGTCCTTCTATTTTTAACAATCTTTAGAAATATATCCATGATTAAACTGAATTAAAATGAACAGCATTTTGAAATTTACATCTTACATCGAATGGGCCGGGGGCCCCAAATGTCTTTTTTGTATACTCTAAGATATTATTTCCCACTCAGTTTTTTAACCACCTTGAGAAATATATCCATGATGAAACTGAATTTAAATGAACAGTTTTCAAAATGTACATCTTGAAACGAATGGGCCCGGGGCCCCTTAATGTATTTTTTCTTTATATTAGCTAAATAAAAATTAGTTTAAGTGTTAGATAATGAGAAAATGGCTGGGTTTTGACCAAACTTGGTATATAAAAACTTAAGAGCCTATATTAAATTACTATAGGGCACTGAACTCCTAATGTCCATTTCCTCTGGGCTGGGGGACCTAAATGTGATTTTTACTAAACTATTAGCATTGTATTCCCTATTCAATTTTACACTATATTGAGAAATATAGCTTGAGTACAATGGCAAGAAAAAAATAAAGTATCACTCATTTCGGGGCCGGGGCCCTTAATATCGTTTCTTCTTTAGTAAGCTTTTTAAGTATTTATTTATTTATTTATCCGTTTGCTAAGAAACTTGGACTTTTTTTGAACACTTCCGCGAAGGTTTCTGGCATAATTGTTTTTAAACATACCACCCATTGGTTTCTTTAATTTTATTCATTTTTACTGAGATCGTTGCAACGCACGACGGGTCTGCTAGTCATTAATATAAAATATTTGCTACGTTGAAAATAATCCGTCGACTTGTGTTCAGTTTGATAGCAGTACGTTTATTGAGATAGAAACGTTTTACTTGTACACAAGCTAGTTTAACTAGTAAACACGATAGTTTAAGTTTAACTTGTACACTAGTTAGTGTAAGTTCAACTTGTACACAAGTTAGTTTAAGTTTAACTTGTACACACACAAGTTAGTTTAAGTTTAACTTGTACACTAGTTAGTTTAAGTTTAACTTGTACACAAGTTATTTTAAGTTTAACTTGTACACAAGTTATTTTAAGTTTAACTTGTACACACGTTAGTTTAACTTGTACACAAGTTATTTTAAGTTTAACTTGTACACAAGTTAGTTTAACTTGTACACAAGTTAGTGTAAGTTTAACTTGTACACAAGTTAGTTTAAGTTTAACTTGTACACAAGTTAGTTTAACTAGTAAACACGTTTAAATTGTAACACGTTAGTTAAACGTGTACATGCAACGACCTCATCGGATAATTCAAAATGTGTGTGTGTATGTGTGAGTGTGTGTATGTGTGAGTGTGTGTGTTTGTGTGTGGGCGTGAGTGAGAGGGGCAAGTGCCCTATCCGAATCCTCTCCTGTAGTCTATCTGACGGACACAAAAGGCAACATTTATAATCGCTATAGTATACAATTTCCGTCGTTTCATATTCATAGTTACGACGTCTCTGTCAATTAAGAAGAAGAAACTACGATGGTATGGACACGTGACAAGAACTGGAGGTCTCGCAACGACTATATTGCAAGGCACAGTCCAGGGAGGACGGAAAAGAGGCAGGCAAAAGAAGAGATGGGAAGACGATATCAAAGAGTGGACCTGCCTGTCATTCAGCGACTCTCAAAAGGCAGCACAGGACCGGGACGAATGGCGTAAGATAGTGAGCAGTTCGCGATGGTGCCCCAACGACCCAACGACGGGTTAAGGGATAGTTCAAGTTCAAGTTTATATGAATAAACTGTCATACATGTATATATATATTAGGCCTATTATGTTTTCATTGATATAAATGACAATGGAGGAAATGACTAGAGTGAGTAACAAAACTGATTCTGAGTTATAACAATCAACACAAAATGTTCAACTTCTAGGCTGGAAAATCAATTACGATGATTAGTTAATTCGTGATAGTGTATCGTTGCCTGGCAACCACTAATTCAACACTTTCCCCCTCTTGTTTGTGCATGAAAAGCCCCACTAAAACTGCTGTCACGCGATTGAAGAGCTCCCACACCCACTTTGTTTCAAGAAGAGTGTAATCGCTTATTTTAGCCCATAATATTATAATATGTCATATTTCACTTTTAAATTCATTCTCTATTTATTTCAATTTTTTTTTAGATTAAAATAACAAAATATTTAAAAATAGAAACTGATTTAGTAAACAATCAATTTATTTTTATTTTATCAATCCTTCCAGAGGCGTAACAACGACTTGGCATCGGGGCATTTGCCAAGGGCGCCGCGGGCTAATGCTTCAATAATCAATTTATATATGTATAATTTAGTATTTTTCCTATTTCTCAAGGGCGCCAAACACGATTTAGCCAAGGGCGCGGAAACCCCAGCTACGCTTCTGAATCCTTCAATGTTTACATGTAGTTTTAACATATTGATTTATTGTACTACAAATATTTAATTTCATTAAGTGAAATTAAAGATGATCCTGTCTCTGATGGGAAGATTAGAATAACAATCGCTAAAAATCTGGCACCTTATTCGAGAAAATAAGCCAATCCCTAGGGAGGGGAAAGAACACTTGAAGCCGCCGGTTTATTTACATCAGTGATTCCGAAAGAGGTCCCTATGGACCTCCAGGGGTCCCTGGTATCATTCAAGGGGTCCGTGGAAAATTAAAATTGATTTGGGGGTCCGTGAACAACGCCAGGGGGTCCGCGCAAGGCTAAATATAAAATAATAAAATTGTGTTCCATTTTTATTTTTATTTAAAGTAAAATAAATTACATTACATAAAATAGTATGTGAATGGTTTTTCTCTTGATTAAATAACGATCTTAGGTGTTATAAGTCATGGAACACAATGTTGTTTTACCTAGAAATGAAAGGAGAACTATGAGAATTTCCACAGATATAATAAATAAAAAAATTTGATTTCCCAAAATGTTTGATGCGTAAGAAATGCGAAAGTCCTATAAGTAGGTCAAAAAATACCATTTTTTAACGTGAATCAACGAGGTTGCAAGGTTGAGGCATTTTAGATGTGTCAAGAAGTTATAATTATATAAATTGTATCCTTACATCCAATTATTTTTGAAAAGGGATTTACTGCAGTATTACATCACAACCTTAATTATCAACAGTGGTTTGCTACAATAGATATTAGTATGAGTGAGCCGAAGAAAATATGCCTACAATACAGTGATGAATATTCGAGGTATGGTTTTTCATCACCATGAAATAGTACTATACCTTTGTGTCATCTATGTAATTAAACTATGTCAGATGATTCTATGAAACCTTCCAAGCTTAAAGAACATTTAATTTAAAGCCTTAGTGACAAAAGAAGATAAGGATTTAACGTTTCTTCAAAAAGTCAAAGAAAAAATATTTTGAAGACTCAATCACTGAGATAATATGTGTGAGATTACAAAATCTTATTGGGGCAACCTCTAAGCGAGATGAAGATGACCTGCGAGCTTCTTATAACATTATTAATACATTCCATTATTGGTGGCATAGTCCCGAAAACTACACACTATTGGTGAAGAACTTGTTTTAGCAGCTGTAATTGAGGTTATATGCACAGTGTTGCACAACTCAGCTTTCAACATTATAAAACTGAGTAATAATAAAGTACATTACAAAGGACTGTGGAAATGGCTCAGTGCGTTGAAAATTCTTTTTGTGAATAGTTAAAAACATCTACATTTTCCAACAGGCTTTACAAGTCTGCTTTACCAGGAAACGAAGTTTTACTTTTAGATTACGTAAGATTTTTAAAAGAAGAAAAACTTTACAGAGAGTTGTTTTTTTTTGCTAAAGGTTTGTAAATAGATACGAAATGTGAAACATTATTTGCTTTATTAAAAAGATTGTTCGATGTAAAAGTTATATCCGTGAATAATATCATTTCTGGTGCTACTAGTCGTGCTCCTGGAATGGTAGGAAGATACCGAGACATTCTGGCATACTTAAAAAAGCAAAGCCGAATATATTTTCAATACATTGGGTTGTTCATTGATGTCATTTAGACGCAAAAAATCTTAGTGAACGTTTACATGGATCACTAGACTAGACTATAGCATTAGAGTAGTTATTAAAATCAAAAGGAAAGCCTTCAGTGTGAGACTATTTGATAAACTTTGCAAAATGGGGAGATTTTATTCGGTTACTAATTGACACAGAAGTACGTTGGTTATTCCAAAATGCATGTTTAAATCGATTTTATGATCTCTTTGATTCAGTTTTGGAATTCCTGGAAAGCATAAACAATGTTTTGCGACAAAATTAACTCAAGAAATGACATATCCATTATGACTGATTAATTTGTCAAATTTAAGGAAACTAATTTGAAATTACAAGGCGACAAATTTAAATTAATCAAAACTAAAAGCGTAATATCTGCAATGGTTGCAACCCTCTTTCTGTACAACAAAACTTGGAAATAGGAGAATATTCTCAATTTCCAAATCTTTTGAAATTGCAAAATAGAGATAAAGATTTGCTTGTTTACTATTAAGACATAACGCAGTTATGCAGACCTGAACCATAGATTTGAAGACACACTTCACTTGGATATTCCCGACTCAATTCCCAGATAAATCCAAACTAACACAGGAGCAGCTTATTGAAATATCCACAAATGAGGAACTTAAACCAATATTTATCAAGGATACTACAAATTCTGGTTACAAAAAACAGAACCCAACTTTATATCCTGCATTATTTTTTGCGGTTGCTACTCACAAACATTGAGTCGGACATAAAAAAGACTCATAAAATTCTTCGAAGAAATTAATTGTTTAAAAATTATTTTTTTTAAAGTTATTATTTAAATAAATACTTCTTCTACAAAATGTGTTTTTTTTCTAAATATTTTTTCTTTGTATTTTTATACTATGCATTTATTACATTTATGTTTTTTAATTAGGGGTCCGTGGAAAAGTTTTGAATATAAAGAGGGGTCCGTGGGTCAAAAATGTTTGAGAACCACTAATTTACATGAAAGACCTGTTTGTACGTTACACATTAGAAGCGGTGTGAACATGTTCGTCACAAGGGGCATGCAGTTGTTGTTTTATGATGTTGTATGAGAGATTTGTTGTTTCATAAATCATTCATAAATAGTGGGGAATGCATTATGACTTATTACAAACATGAAACATATGGTGTCTTGGTCAAATACATGGGGAAAATACCAGTACATGGAATAGATAAAGAGTGAAATTCGAATGACTACAGTAAAACCTGGAAATAACGCCTTAAAATGACATGGAACTTGGGATGTGAGTTTTAAGAGGACCTTTCAAACATCGAAGATTATGAAGAGGTATTTGCAGGTTCATTAGAAAGCGTCTAGTCTTGCTGCTACTGCAATATGCCAGATGAACAAGGGAAAAGTCTAAACTTGCAGGTACTGCTATATGCCAGTTGAACAAGGGAAAAGTCTAGTCTTTGTGGTACTGCTATATGCCAGTTGAACAAGGGAAAAGTCTAGTCTTTGTGGTACTGCTATATGCCAGTTGAACAAGGGAAAAGTCTAGTCTTGGTGGCACTGCTATATGCAGACTCACACGAAGTATCATTTAAAAGTAATGACAGGCTGTCTTCTTTGATGACCTGGATAGTTCACGTTTAACTTAAAAGATTTATAGTTTTTTAAAAATAAATTTTTTTAGCCTTTTTTTGCTGTTTGTTTGGTTAAGAAAATTATTTTTAGAAAATGATGTGAACAATTTTATATATACATATATCTGTCTGTCTTATCTATACAGACGCTCCTTCTATACAGAAGATTAATGCGTCCACAGACCATGCCGGTCTGTTGGCAAGTGATGCAGCGTTCACAGGCCACGGCTATAAGGGTTCCACCCATTACCCAACCACCTTTATTTCCCTAACTAGTGATAGGTACCCATTCGGAGCTGGGTGGACTCAGGGACGCCCTAGGCCCCAGTAACAAATCCTTGTCATCACATGGATTCGAACCCGTGACCATCGGTACGCCAGCCAAGCGCGCTGGCCACTCGACCTTTTGTTGTTGTTGTTGGGGGGGGGAATGGTGTAGAATAATTATTCAGACGTAGAAAAATGGTGACGTCATGATGGCAACATCTGATTTCCTTTTTCTGTTTCAATAACACGATCGTTGAATTGAACGTACTGGATGCTTGCTAAGACTAAGTGTGTTGAAGGGGAGAGCATACTTCATTGGTCGCGTGGGCTGCTCATGGAGGGTATGAGGAAGTTTGGATTGAAGATGTTACTTGAAATAGTTTGATGCTTTAATAATAGGAAGATGTTGACTGAAACTATCAGATAGCGTCTTCTCTGTCTCGTCTGATCAACAGGAGTGGCATCTAAAACAAAGATTAACATATATCTAATTTCGACTGATACACGTGAAGCCCTCTTTGAAGAAGAGTCTCATGACTTTAGTTTCAAGTATTTGGGGACACGGCTAACCACCTCCAACCACGGCTAACCACCTCCAACCACGGCTAACCACCGCCAACCACCTCCAACCACGGCTAACCACCTCCAACCACGGCTAACCACCTCCAACAACGGTTAACCACCTCCAACCACGGCTAAACATCTCCAACCAAGGCCAACCACCTCCAACCACGGCTAAACACCTCCAACCACCTCCAACCATGGCCAACCACCTCCAACCACGGCTAACCACCTCCAACCACGGCTAACCACCTCCAACCACCTCTAACCACGGCTAACCACCTCCAACCACGGCCAACCACCTCCAACCACGGGCAACCACGGCTAACCACCTCCAACCACGGCTAACCACCTCCAACCACGGCTAACTACCTCCAACCACCTCCAACCACGGCTAACCACCTCCAACCACGGCCAACCACCTCCAACCACGGCTAACCACCTCCAACCACGGCCAACCACCTCCAACCACGGCTAACCACCTCCAACCACGGCTAACCACCTCCAACCACGGCTAACCACCTCCAACCATCGCCAACCACCTCCAAACACGGCTAACCACCTCCAACCACGGCTAACCACGGCCAACCACCTCCAACCACGGCTAACCACCTCCTACCACGGCCAACCACAGCCAACCACCAATAACCCCGGCATCTTGAACAACGTTTAATCCCATCATAAGTCGGCCACCTCTGTGATGATTAGTCCCGTATATTATTGTTACCACACCTGAATACAATAAGTGAAGGGGGGCGGGGGTGAATATCGTGTTAATTTAAGGGGCAGCAATGAATGTATGACGATTAATTTTTCCAATATATATTTTTGCCAAGGCATTGTAGTAGGGTTTAGGTAAGAATACATTTTTGTCACCCTTATATTTTAATTGAACTAGACTTTAATGATGAATCCTTGTCATTGTGCTGACACGACCAGTTGCCAAAACAAGGATAATCTAGAGAAAAGATTTGGAGCAGAAAAGTCTATCATTTCATTTCTCAAAGTATTTGGTGCACTATTGATTATTGCATTGATGTGGACAAAACGAAACACGCTTGTGTGTGGCAACACGAACAAAACATTCAAGGAATAAGGGAAATATCATAGCCAATCTGTGTCACGGAAAGTCACAGTTATCGTTGACAATAAATACAGCGACAGAATAACCGCAAGACTCCATTAAAATAAAAGTTAAAATGTTTCTGTAAATTTTGCTGACTCGAGGCTTTGATGGCTGCACGTTGGAGTTGATGGGGTAATAATGGATGCTGGACAGCGATGGTGTTACAAGTAACTAGAGAATGTGGTGTTACAAGTAACTAGAGAATATGGTGTTACAAGTAACTAGAGAATATGGTGTTACAAGTAACTAGAGAATATGGTGTTACAAGTAACTAGAGAATATGGTGTTACAAGTAACTAGAGAATATGGTGTTACAAGTAACTAGAGAATATGGTGTTACAAGTAACTAGAGAATATGGTGTTACAAGTAACTAGAGAATATAGTGTTACAAGTAACTAGAGAATATAGTGTTACAAGTAACTAGAGAATATGGTGTTACAAGTAACTAGAGAATATGGTGTTACAAGTAACTAGAGAATATGGTGTTACAAGTAACTAGAGAATATAGTGTTACAAGTAACTAGAGAATATGGTGTTACAAGTAACTAGATATGGAATTTTATAAAACAATTGATGATACACGTGTGTATGACTTTGTTGAAAATAGCTTCTAATACTACATCCAAAATTCGTCTAGGCAAAGAAACGCACATTCGAATGTTGGCACGAGCTGGCAAGTCACTTGTGTGTGTGTGCGTGTGCGCGCGCGTGTGTGTGTGTGTGTGTGCGTGTGTGTGTGTTTTGTGTGTTAAAGTAACGCAAAGGTTCTTTCACTTTACTTTATATTCAACATAGTCCAAAATGTAGAGATGTTTTTAATATTATATATATACTAGAAATATACCCGCACTTCGTAGCGGGAGTGTGCTGACCCTTTTCCCCAGTATTAGTTGCTGGTTATTACAACTTCTATTTGCCAAGTTATATTTCAAATTCATCTATTAGTTAAAATCTTATGGGAAACAGAGATATTCCATTTTAAGGGGGAAAAAATTAAATATAATTAAATATATTTTAGAAAAAAAAGAGAGAAAAAAAAATAACAGACACAATTATTTAATTTTAAAGCTTTTATCGCGTGAGTTGTTCTCACTTAATGCAGCGCCTTTTAACATTACCTTACTATTTGAAAGATATGGTTTATTAAATAATGAATCTTGACTACCATAATAACTAAATTTACAATTTCATTCCCACTTGTACTAAATAAACATAACTGATAGGTTTTTCGAAAGAGCTCTACCATCCTCGTCACTCAAAAAATTTCATATATAATTATGACACTGCATAGTAACACAATTGTAAGTAATACAATATTTGTAACCGCGTCTATGAGATAAAGAACATATGGCACTATCCCTTAAAAAGGCAAAGGCTGCATAACTCATAGCGTCAATAAACAAAATTATAAATGAACTTTCTAAAATACTTTTTTTTTAAACCGTCGTATTAAAATGATATCAAGAAAATGTTCACAACATATTAAGACAATAGAAGATAATAGAAAGCTGGCCGCATAAAATAAAGTTTTGTTACAAAGTAAATGTACTGGACCAAAATAACTGTTCCTTTTGGCGAATTCATAATTGTTTAAACAGGGAAATGATATTTTTAAAAATTTATGTCTCTAAATTTTACGATTTATATTTACGGTTTTTATGCAATGTGTATAATTTCAAAAAGGAATCATTTTTTGTTCCCTATTTCTGATAAATGATCATATTTTGTAAATTATATTCAATACACACACACACCAGATTTTGTTTGTGCAAAAAAATATCTATCCACATAAAAAAAAAGATTCAATCGTCTGTTAGTAAGCACATCTGAAAAATGATTTAAAAGCAACTTTAGTAATGGCCTATGTTATTCCGACTGCAAAGAACATAACATGTTAAATTCGCAATTCATATTAATTAAGCGTTTTCAGGATCACTTTATTAAATTTAGTCAACTTCTGGTAATACGTTCGGTAGCGAAATTTTATAATGTATAGTGTATATATATAGCTTATGTAAACTTTTTTAAAGTGTAAGTTTATTTGACATAGGCTATTGCTTTCCACATAAAATAAACTCGCTACATCTATGGTTTTTAATTAAATGTCGAGTTATGAATTATATTTTTAAAAATCGCAATTTCATTCACACATGTAGAATATTAATCCAATGCATCGTGCAAAAATTGATTAAAATAATCTAAACGCATATCTAATATATAAAGCTCAGTTGATGTTTGTATGTTTGTTTGTTTGTATCCATTAAAAAAGGCCACTGCTTTGTTTACATTTTTCCAAAAGATCTCTACCACTATCGTCACTAAAAAAGCTCATATATATTTACGACACTGCATCGAAACACAATTGTAATTAATACAATATTTGCATCAGCATCTATGAGATAAAGATAATATGGCACTAACCCCTCAAAGGCCAAATCTACTTAACCTATAGCACCAATAAATAAGATTATAAATGTGAAATGTACTTTCTAAAATACTTGAAAGAAATTAAAGCAGTCGTATTAAAAAGAATTCAAGAAAATGTGTGCACCGTAATTACACAATAATAATAAATGGTTATAGAAATATTCTGGCTTCATAAAAGGTCTGCTCATAACAACTGGACCAAAAATAACTCTACTTTTGTAATCTATTTATAGTTGTTCTAACATGGAAATATTATTTGAATTGTTATATATTTGTGTCTACATTTACGATTAAAATTTACTGCTTTATTCAATTTGTATAATATCATAAAGGAATGAAATTCTTTTTTGAGTCACACCATGGCCCAACAACAGATTTTGTTTCTAAAAGAATTAAGAAATTATATTCCACATTAAAAAAAACAAAACAAATCAAACGTCTGTTAAAAAACGAATGTAAAATAATAACTAAAATTGATTTTTAAAATGGCTTATGTTCAGTGGCGTAGCTAGGGGGGAGGCATTTGTGGGCATTTGAAAAGTACAACCATTTCCGACAACCACTCTTTTTCTTTTGAAGGGGGAAAAAGGGGTGATATAAAAATATTTGTAATTTCGTGTCTTAATTAACGGATTTGCACAAAATATTTTTGATTACATAGTGGATATTATAACTAACGCAAAACCGTTTAAAAGTTTTAAATCGCTCAAAAAGGTATCATTTATTTGGAAAACTAAGTGGTATAAGTCTCAGATGACTCTTTTATAAGAAAAGTACGCAAAAAACACATCACCACTGGGCCGAATATTATTGTAAGGTAAGTTATTAAAAATATTTTTTATTGCATTAAAGTAGCACAAATAATTTTTGTTTTTCATTAAAATTACGGCTATCCAATTAAAATGATGTTTAAATAATTTGAAATCATCTATTTTATTGAAAATTATTAAGATTTATGACAAGAATAGGAAAATATTCAATTTTTTGCCGTTAATAAACACCACAATATGCATAAATAATTTTGAAAATGACATACTTTAAAATTTCAATCGTCTTGGAAAAATTGACGTCTGAAGGAGTAACTAGGAAAAAGAAATCAGATGCTGGAATTTTACTCAATTCAATGTAATCTTTTTCTTTTCTATGTTATCTTAATTTATGGGAACCCGTCATTTTTTAAATTAATGCAAAGCCTTTGCATGGAACAAAGAGATGTACTAATACAAAATGCTGTTATATCAGCCAAACAATTTCTGAAGAGAAGGAAATATCAACAGAACGCTGAGTTCGAAGGAGAAAAAAGGAGTATATAAAATGCAGAAGACGTGGTTCTATTTTTAGAACAAGAAGTAAAACGAGAAATGTTTTTATCCATGGCTGGAATTATAAAAGAAAATAAAAGAACGCTTTGATGAGTTGCATGTCCTTGCAAGAAAATATTCGTAATACCATGTAACCTACTAAATGAAGCATTTGAACAAATAAATGACTTTATTGACATTAATAAAGAACAGTTCAATATGGACAGAAAAAGGATCCAGATTTTTAAGGTTGTATCTACACTACAAGAAGAGGCATTATGTTAGAAAAAACGGGGGGAAAGGCCCCCTTGATCTATTAAAATTTATTCAACAGTATAGATTGGAAAATTCTGCACCCAACATTGTAATTTTGCTATGAATTTTTTCAACTATTGCTATCAGTGTCGCTATTTATGACAGGAGCTTCTCAAAAACAGAAGTTGATAAAAAAAAGTATCTTCGTTCCACAATGAGCGATTAAAGTCAACAAAATCTTGCAATACTTTCCATAGTCCATAGAACAAGATATTACAGATAATTCTAATTTTGATACCATAATACACGATTTTTCTATTATGAAAGTGAGGAAAGTAAATGTATAAATATGATTACATACTAATGTATACACTTTCTTTGTTTGGAACAAAATGATTTATTTATAAATACAATAGTGATTGGTAATGGATTTTTTGTGTGTGTAAATTGTAAATTTGGAATGTTTTGTCTCATGGGGAGGGGGGGGGAAGGGGACCTGCTACCTCAGTAACTTTCTTGTGGCCTTTAAAAAAATTATCTTGTATTTTGTAAATGTGTACTTATAGGTAAATAATCGTATGTGGCCTCTTTTATTACTGCTTACATAAATATGGCATGCGATGGTAACCATGTTCCCCACCATTACTTCGTTTTAATTTCAATTTTTTATTCATGTTTCTTAATTTATAAAAACCATAATATAATCGACTAACTGGCCGTCCATAAATGACGTCACGCAATTTTGGCTGATTTTTCACCCCCTCCCCTCTCGTCACACATCGTCACAAAAACGTAGACCCCTTCTACAATAAGACGTCACAAAGCTTTGAGCATAAAACCCGTATTTTCTATTTTAAAATGAGCATGTTTCAAATAAAAAAATTGTCATTTAAGTATGTTTTTAGTGTAACGCTGCATTATAATATCGTAACACGCGTTTTGCATAAACGTCATTAAATAAAGTGTCAGTAATCAAATATTGAAGTGGAAATTTTATTTAAAGTTGCGCGTTTTGACTTGACGTCACATTTCTTAAACAACCCCCCCCCTCGTCACAAGTGTGTAACTCCCTCCCCCCCCCCTGTGCATGACGTCATTTATGGACAGCCCCTAAAACGGGCGGCAAATTGGAGACCGCCCAGGGCGGCATAAGTTCTAGCTACGCGACTGCCTATGTCAGGGGTGTCCAAACTTTTTGCATGGCGGGCCAAATTCCTTGAAATAAAGACCCTCGCGGGCCGGATTAAAATTATATACAAAATGACATAAGTTGAGAAGTTTTTATAGCAAAATTTTAATGTGAAGGGTGAAACTGAGATCTTGAATGCAGTAAATAGTTGAGGTCAGGCTCAATGCCACTGGTTTTGATACGTATGATATCACGTAGGTGAGAGTCACTTATTCTTGTCCTCACACGGTTCTTGTTAAAATTCATTACTGAAAATGTCTGCTCACACAAGTATGTCGAGCCAAACAAGCTGAGCATTTTCTTAGCAAATGTTCGAATCTCTTTGAATCTCTCTTTATCCAGCAGTCGGTAAAAGTCGTTGAGAGAAAGCTGTTGTTGTCTGCTGCGAATTTCGTTATCACTTTGCAACTCAATGAGTTCCAGCTGCAGATTGCCTGGAGCATTATCAGGGTCAACAGAGAAAGGTGAAGAAAATAACATGATGTCCTTTTCAATAGTTGCAAAGTCCTGAAAGCGTCTTTGAAATTCATCAGCCAGGGATGTGATATCTGCAACATACCTCTGCATTTGCTCATTGAAGCTTCTTTCTGGAAACTTGTCATGATTTCCTGTAGTGAGGGGAAATGTGTGGTATTAGGCTACATTTGAGACAGCTGCCTTTTGAAAAAGTTGCAGCTTGTTCCCAAAGGCCTTGATATGTGAATATAATTGGCTTACCACTGCTTTTTGACCTTGAAGATTTGTGTTAAGTACGTTTTAGATGTCTTGTCATATCAACTAAAATGCTAAATCTGCCCAGCCAAGCAGTATCAGATAATTCTGGCATTGGTTGTCCCATTATCTTCCATGAATTGCCCAATTTCTTTTTTAAATGCGTAGAAGCGCTGAAGTACTGTTCCCCGACTGAGCCACCTTACATCATTGTGATACACAACATCTCCGTATTCTCCCTGGATGTCAAGAAGAAACTGCTGAAACTGGCGGTGAAACAGGGCTTTAGAGCGAATAGAGTTTATAGCTTTTATTACTGGCTTAATGACATGATCACATCTAAGATGTTTGGCACAAAGAACTTGTAGGTGAATGATACAGTGAAGTTTAATAGCTTTGCCACCCTCCTCACTGACTTTGTTACAGACAATTGTTGCAAGTCCACTATGCTCACCAATCATGGCAGGTGCACCATCAGTAATAATTCCAAATATTATTTTCCAAGGTAGTTTAATGTCATTAACAGCAGAACAAACAGAAGTAAATAAATCTTTTCCCCTTGTTTGGTCTTTAAGACTCTGAAGGTCAAGTAATTCTTCACTCACACACATGTCATCATTAACTCCTCTAAAAAAATAAGAAGTTGCGCAGTGTCAGATGCATCAGTGCTTTCATCACAGGCTATCGAAAAAAGTCAAATTTTCTGCTTTTGTCTCTATTTGTCTCTTAATGTCAGATGAGACTTCTTCAATTCTGCGAGCCAAAGTGTTGCGTGACAGGCAAACATTGGCAAACTCCTGCTTTTGTCTCGGGAAGATATTTTCAACAATTTTTCATCAAGCATTCTTTTACAAACGTGCCATCAATGAATGGCTTGCTGTGTTTCGCTATCAGTTTTGCTACCTCATAACTTGCCTTTGAGGAATTTTCATTGGCCTGACCGATTCTTGAAAATAAGCTTTGCTGTGAGGTTAAAAAGAATAAAATGACGTCATCGACTTTTACGGCAGGCTGTCAAGGTTTTAGTACAATTAACTTCATCGGGTTTTAGAGCAACCAATTTCCACGTTGTTTAAATATTTATTTTAATAATCACAGATTTTCGCCATCATTTGACATACTCGAAACGGTACAAAATTTCTACTTTGCTAATAAATATACTATCTTTACAGAAATAATACATCAGTTTATTAATTATTTCAGATGAGGCCGCGGGCCAGTCAAAATGGCTTCGCGGGCCGGTTTTGGCCCGCGGGCCGGACTTTGGACATCCCTGGCCTATGTTAATCCAATTACAAAGGAATGAACATAACAAGTTCGATTCGCAAAACAAAATAATCAAGCGTTTTCATGATCACTTTATTTAGTTTAATCTACTTATGTTAATAGGTCCGGTAGCCTAAGTTTAAATAGTATAAGTGTATAGGTTATGTAAAAGACAATAGCTTATGAAAAAGACAAACAAAATATAAATGTTATATTAATAGGACACAGCTAAATGTAAGATGCGTACACGAAAATGTGCGCACAGTAATCAGGCGATAAAAAATGTTAGAACGCGCACCGTTAAAAATGAAGCATTGAAAAAAATACTGACACAATAAATAGGTTTTTATTAAATATCGAGTTATGGAACAGAAAATAATTTTTATAAATTCGCAATTAAATTTAAACGTGTAAACAATTAAACCTAATGCATCGTGTGACAGTTGTAATTAAATATGTTTACGTGTCTATAATATATAGAAAGTACCAGTAAAGAAAATGACAATTCTTTGTACTACACAGCTCAAATTAAGAAGCGTACACGAAAATGTTTCCACCGTAATTAGACAATATATAATTTTTTGAATGCGCACCGCTGAAAATAAAGTATTGGGGGGAAAAAACTTCACCAAAAATAACTCGCTTTGAACGGAACTTGAACGTCCGCGTAAAGTTGTTCAATATAGAAATGAGGTTAAATTTTTCATTCTTTGTCTCTGCATTTTCTGATTTACGGCATTCTGGCAAAAGGGACAATTACAAAAACTATCTTAAAACCATCTTCAGGGTAAAAGGAACCGTGCTGCCAAATTTGGTCCCCGTCCGTCTTTTGGTTTTTCCGTGGCTGTGTAACAGAAAGTCGAAAAGTGAAACATACAAACATACAAAGATACAAACACCAACTGAGCTTTATATATTAGATATATATATATATATATAGTTTTGCTTGTTGTTTTAAAAGTTTGAGACCAGGTTGGCAGACTAATTTATGTTTGAGACCAGGTTGGCCGACTGATTTATGTTTGAGACCAGGTTGGCCGACTAATTTATGTTTCCAAATGTTCATTGTGTGGACTTTTATTTGGTAGAGTTCTCAATTTCACTACCTCCGTACTAATGTCTTTGGGAAATTCTGAGCTTATATCACACAATAGACTCTCAAGGGCGGCATCTTCACTACCAGTTAGGGTGGGTAGGGAAGGTCCTAATGTTGTCTCCAACACTCCAAGCTTCCAAAGAGGGAAGTAAGAGTTTGACTGATTGTTTCCCGTGAGTTACCTACAAAAGGGAAATAACTCGTTCAAACCCAGGAGACTTATCACCCTTCCGTCACCCACGTCATCATGATCGAAATCTGGCCTCAGCGTTAAACGTAGACAATTAGCAGAATCATTAGAATAGACAGCGTCGACAGCGTCACATTATATCATGTCCAGATAGACATTACATTAGACAGTGTCACATTATATTATGTCCAGACAGACATTACAATAGACAGTGTCATATTATATCATGTCCAGACAGACATTACAATAGACAGTGTCACATTATATCATGTCCAGACAGACATTACATTAGACAGTGTCACATTATATCATGTCTAGACAGACATTACAATAGACAGTGTCACATTATATTATGTCCGTACTGACGATAAAACCACCACCACTACTACAACTACATCTCATCAGTGTCGTGCCAGTCTCAAGGTAAATGTGGAGTACCGGCCCTTAGAGCGATCAATGGAAAGAAATGATTGGTTGGAGAGTGCATCATGAATACATTATGTTATGATTGCACATTCTAACAGGGATGTTGGATGGGTAAAACTGATGGGGACATTAGAAGTAGACAATTATTGTAATCGGTGGGACGAAGGGATGTGCAAGAATGATGGGGGCGAATTGATGTGGACAAAAATGATATGGAAAAAGTTAAACTACAAAGTATCTGTTAAAACTCAATAACCTTGACATCAGCTCAAAGAGTGAAACATGAAAGAAATCTTCTATACTCGAATTTTCGTGGCCTTACATCGGCGCGGTATCTTTCCTCTAGTTAGCGCTCTAACCAATTGTCTACCTGGCCCTCTAGTTAGCGCTCTAACCAATTGTCTACCTGGCCCTCTAGTTAGCGCTCTAACCAATTGTCTACCTGGCCCTCTAGTTAGCGCTCTAACCAATTGTCTACCTGGCCCTCTAGTTAGCGCTCTAACCAATTGTCTACCTGGCGTCTGTATTATCAATATGAGGAGCTGCTGCTTCTCATTGGACAAGAGGACTCATCCGTTCCTGTAAAAATTGGTGCGAGCGGGGATATCTGATTTGTCAGATTAGCCGGCTATCTTCAGTCTAAATTCTTAGATTGGATGTACATATGATGATCCTTAGAATTAGATTGATTAAATACAATACACATAATGCACCTGTGTGGGAAAAGGAATTTTGAAAATTTGTTATTTCAGATATTTCCCTACTCATGATATTTTACTCAAAATATCAATAAAATTATTTGGTATAAGAAATCTCTAACATTTTTTGTAAACGTATGATTTATTATGCACTCATTTATATCTTCAACATAACATTTACTTTTACATTTGACTGTTCCTTGGCGAGACCTCATAAATAAAACAAATAAATGTAATTTCACTTGACAGATAAAACTTACTTTACATATTTTTTAGATGGAAAAGGTGTATCCAACGAGAGTACCAGAATGTTCAAGTTTCTCGATAAAGAGAAAAAATTCCAGAAATAATTTCAAGGTTGAACAAACACAACAGTAAGAATCACGCCCCAAAATATCACGCATCAATGCAAATTAATCCCGGTGTGTTTGCATTACTACACACCACCTACAGCATACACGCGATTGTCTCTAAGTTTAGACACACACGCGGTAAACATAATACACCATAGAAGTTCACACTGTCATATTGTTTACTTTCAACACCGGATATTCCCTATCAGAACAAGAACAACAGTTGCCAGAGACACCGTGCTGTGCTAGTCCTCACGCTACACCGCAACGATACTAACTGGCAGGGTATCTGGTTGCCCAACTGAACAGCACTCGGGGTAAATTCAGGGCTGCAACTACTGGCGTGACTGTTGTGGGACGTTTTATGAACAGACCGGGCTGTGGGACTCTGAACACAATCCCACCTGTTTCAGTATAGCGGTGCTTTTCTTTATTTTTTTTATTTTTTACTCTAGCCCTTGCGTGCAAGCTGATCAGGTCAGTCCTAGTGGGGGAAAAAGGGGGGGGGGATGAAATCATGTCATCGATCTGTCTTGTGCCCCAATCTGCTTCCCAACGACAATGGGCTTTTGTTGTTGTTGATTTACTTGAATTATTCTAGGGGGGTTTCAAATGGGTAAAATAAGGCCCTATATATTTTACCCAGTATGAAACGCAACATGAAGATGGAAATTGAATGACCATCACGTGTAAACAAAATCTGGAGTCATCGAATCTGACGCTGAAGACACGATGAGTCAACAATCACAAACTTATTTTACCTGCAGGAGTATACATTTAAATTGCTAAATACACACAAGTATAATGGTAACATTTTTCTGATTCATGTCTCGAAACAAACTTAAGTTTTAAATTTAAAAAAAAACAGACGCGTAACTAGGTTTTTGTCGTCCATGGCTAATTTATTTTTGGCGCCCTTGGCTAATTTATTTTTGGCGCCCTTGGCTAATTTATTTTTGGCGCCCTTGGCTAATTTATTTTTGGCGCCCTTGGCTAATTTATTTTTGGCGCCCTTGGCTAATTTATTTTTGGCGCCCTTGATAAATTGACAAGTTTCAGCTTTGTGATTTTTTCATTTGTTAGAAACAAATAATTGAATTTCTCTTATTTTATTTATGACAATAATTACGTAGTCTTACGGTGACAGTCATACAACGTGGAAATAAAAAATGCATAAGACAGGAAAAATTCTAATTTGCAGTTTATTATATACTAGATGACCCGCGGCGTAGCATACGCCGCTAATGATTTAGTGACGGGTGAAGACTTCCTGAAAGACACGGTTGTCAAAATGGGGTGGGTTTAGGCAAACGACTGTGAGTGAATGAAAAGAAGGAACTCTGGAGAGACCCGCGGCGTATCACCCGTAAAAAATGACGGAAGTGTTCAGCTGAAATCTATTTATTTTGAAAAAATGCACTTTTTTAGGGCGCTCCGGCGCCCACCTTTTTCAAAATCCAAACTAACTTGTCCTTGTTTGATCAATACGAAATATTAAACTTTCTGAAATGTACACAAAGTATTTTATAACTTTTTAAATTGTTCCCTTTTTACAAAATTAAAATATCGAAAACAATGACGTCATATAATTTTTTTTTACAGCGCATATTTAATTTGCACACCTTTTGATGCATTGGTGCAGTAATTTGGTGCGCTGCTTTCTAAAATTAGTATCTGTTGAACATACTTGCAGCTTGGTGTCTCGCAGGCAGTGGTGGACTGGGCCGCCGGGACACCGGGAAAATTCCCGGCGGGCCGCCAGGACCGGTGATATAATAATAATTAATCTTGAAAAAAAATGTCCTGTTTGCTGATTTTTTGTACTACATAAATACAGTTTCTATGGGAAAACATACAAACATCTCTTTAGCGCTTATAAACTCTTTTTAACTCTGTCGTCTACCCAAGTAGCTTGTGAGAGATCTTTCTATAAACTGAAATCAGGGCCGGCCCCGCGCTTTTCAGGGCCCGCGCTTTGATTAAACATTTTTACCACTTTTAACAATTTTACTTCTATTACGCAAAACTTTTTTTATAACAACGTGACTAGAAAACTTTATATATATTTTTTCAGGCTAAAATAAGTAGAAAAATTCCACACTAATATAATAACATATTATAATCATCCTAAATCTAAATGCAAAAAGTATTTTTCCTAGCGTATTTTAGTAAGCATTTATGTATCCAGAACATTTTCAAAACGAGAACGTCACTTTTAGGCTATGGTAAGTGAAGTAAAAAAAAATGTGTTATACTGTCTGATCATGATAAATCAAAGGGACATAATATCACATCTACTTTGGAATGGTTTAAGATGAAAAACAGCCTAACAAAACAATTACAATTGACAAGCCAAGCCGAAAAATAATAAACAGTGAAAAGGCTAGTTTGTATAGTGCACATCAATGTCTCATGGCCATTGTCCAATTTCTAGCTCAGCTATTTCGTAGTTCAGTTGATAAATACATTAGGCAAACAATGGAGCTTTCTGGGTCTCGTCGAATCGCTGGCAAAATTTGTTTCGGTTTTGCAGGAAAATATATGCAAAATAAAAATTGATGAAATTCATCATCACTACTTTAGGAAAGCGCATTCAGAACGAACTCATTTCGTTGATGGGAAATAAGGTAAGGAAAATTATTGTAGGAAGAGTAAAATCAGCTAAACACGTTTCAGTAATAGTTGATTGCACACCGTGCCGATGTCACCAAGAACAGATGTCACTGACAATGCGCTATGTAAGCCAAGGTATTGGACAGTCTGAAGTAACTTATGAGCACTTCATACGTGTTCTAGAAGTGGAAGAAAGTACTGGGCAACAAATGCTTGATGTCTTACTATTGGAATTGAGAAAATTGGGCTTAGATGTTACTGATATCCGCGGTCAAGAATACTACAAAAGTGCGAACATGATAGGCATAAGTGAGGCGTACAAGGTCGTCTTTTCAATTAAACCCCAGGGCATTTTTTATCATTTGTACCCTTCACAGCTACATCTTGCTGCTATGTTATATGATAAAAACTTGTCCTAATGCAATGATGTTTTTTGGTATAATTTAACGAATCTATATGTTATTTTCTGCTTTAACAAAGGGATGTGCTTTATTTTCCCAGTATGTTTGAAATATTTCTGTGAAACCACTGAAAGAAAACTGGAAAGCCATGTGGAAAGCGTACAGGTAGTGCGATATCAAGCAGGAGAAATCGATGATGCACTTTTCAAAGTACCATAGCAAATTGGTGATCTAAAATCTTGAAGTGAAGCAGAGTCTTTGTGCAAAAAACTTAAGAACTTCAATTTCATTGTTTCAAATGCTTTTTGGTACGACACATTGTCGCAATTTAATTACATCACATACTTGCAAATGGTCGAAATCTTACTGCAATCGTGGTTTTGAAACAGCAATTGTATTTGCAAAAGAAATTGCCACAGACATAGAGGTTGAACCCATTTAAATCCAAAGAAAAGAAATAAAGCAATTTACATATGAAGGAGAAGATGAAGGATTTGTAGATGCACAAATAAAAAAATGGGCACATATTTTTTTTACTAGTTTGTTGATATGCAATCATGTCAATGGACATGTAATTTGAACAAATACTAAGGCATCATGACTCGTTTTGGATTTCTTTTTAAATTTCATCAATTACAACACAATGATCTACTGAATTGCTGTATGAATCGTGAGAGAAGCTCACTGCCTACGAAAGTAAGGATCTTGATGGTTTCATGCTGGCTGAAGAGTTCCAATCATTGAGTTCCATAATTCCTGCAGTTACCTACAACGATTCTGTTAATATTTTGCAGTTTCTTTCTAAAAAAAAACTATTCCCGTCACTTTGGCTTCCTAAAAAAGAAGCTTTTCAAAACTTAAACTTATTAAAACCTATATGGGATAAACAATGATTCAAGATCTGCCCGATGTTTTAAGTGAAATGAATAATGACACAATTATAGATTATATAGCCGAAATGGGACCCAGCTTAAAGAAGTTGCTTATACTATAAACACCATCATAGTGAGTCCGAATAAATTGATTTATAACATGAATTGACGCATTCTTGATATTTTATTTATAAATATAAATTAAAAATGCGATTTATCGGGGTTTTTTTTTGGTTTTGTTATTGTATATTGTAATTTTTAAAGTGACCCATGACGTTGAAGGCCTCGGCCCACACGTTTGGATGGAGAAAATGCACAAGGAAAATAAAAGTTATGAAGATAGGGCCGCTTTTTTTTCCCCCGGGCCGCTTGGACTCCCCAGTCCACCCCTGCTCGCAGGGTCCGACCACGAAGAGAATTATATATATAGATTATATATTTACGCTCAATTATCGCTGATGCCTAACGCTAAGGGACATCACTCTGCTTTTTTAAAATGTTGTGTTGTAAGCAGTGCTGATTGACTCAAATAGTTATTTTTTGGTGCAGTAATTTGGTGCGCTGCTTTCTAAAATTAGTTTAACAATCATGTGATGATTAGCACTGTAAAAAATACAACCTCTATTTTAAATTACTTTGTGTACATTTAAGGTAGTTTAATATTACGTATCTATCACACAATGACAAGTTTGTTGGGCTTTTGAATAAAAGTGGGCGCCGCAGCACAACCTATATTATATACATACTTTGTGTACATTTCAGGAATATTTCGTATTTATCATACAAGGATAAGTTACTTGGGCTTTTGACATAAACACATTTTTTTAATTAAAAACATTTTTTTTTATAAAATACTTTGTGTACATTTAAGAAATTTTAATATTACGTATTTATCATACAAGGACAAGTTAGGGGGCTTTTGAAAAAGGTGGGCGCCGTAGGCGCCCTTAATAAAAGGGGGCGCCGCAACACAAACTGGTAATATATATATATACCCTCAATTATCGCTGACTGTCTCACGCCTAACGCTAAGGGACATCACTATGCTTTTTTTTAAATTGAAAATATAGACTTAAAAATTATAATAATTTTGGTTTCCAGATTAACATTAACCAAACAACGCACGAACCTATGACGTCAGCATTAGTGTTGTAAATCAGTGCTGACTGACTCAAAGAGTTATTGTTTGGTGCAGTAATTTGGTGCGCTGCTTTCTAAATTTGCTTTAAAAATCGTGTGGTGATTAGCAGTGATAATAGTACTGTACAAAAAAATATATATATAATTCTCTTCATGGTCGGACCCTGCGAGACAAGCTGCAAGTATGTTCAACAGATACTAATTTTAGAAAGCAGCGCACCAAATTACTCCACCAATGCATCAAAAGGTGTGCAAATTAAATATGCGCTGTAAAAAAAAATTATATGACGTCATTGTTTTCGCTGATATTTTAATTTTGTAAAAAGGGAACAATGTAAAAAGTTATAAAATACTTTGTGTACATTTCATAAAATTTAATATTTCGTATTGATCAAACAAGGACAAGTTAGTTTGGATTTTGAAAAAGGTGGGCGCCGTAGGCGCCCTAAAAAGTGCATTTTTTCAAAATAAATAGATTTCAGCTGAACACTTCCGTCATTTTTTACGGGTGATACGCCGCGGGTCTCTCCAGAGTTCCTTCTTTTCATTCACGCACAGTCGTTTGCCCAAACCCACCCCATTTTGACAACTGTGTTTTTCAGGAAGTCTTCACCCGTCACTAAATCATTAGCGGCGTATGCTACGCCGCGGGTCAGCTAGTATTATATAAATACTTTAAGTACATTTCAGGAACAAGTTACGTGGGCTTTTTACTAAAAAAAACCCTATTATAAAATACTTTGTGTACATTTAAGGAAGTTTAATATTACGTATTTATCATACAAGGACAAGTTAGTTGGGGTTTTGAAAAAGGTGGGCGCCGTAGGTGCCCTAAAAAATGGGAGCCGCATGCACCACGGCGCCGCAGTACAACCTAGTCATATATATATTTACCCTCAATTATCCTGTCGTAACGCTGAGGGACCTTACTCTGCTTTTTTGTTGTTGAATATATAGACTTAAAAATCATAATGATTTTGGTTTCCAGATTAACATTAAACACCCTCCACATAATCATCATCTATACTAATAAAAGGCAAAGCCCTCACTGACTGATTCATCACTAATTCTCCAACTTCCCGTGTAGGTAGAAGCATGAAACTTTGGGAAGTTGTCGAGTACCCTCTCACGACAAAAATTGGCGAAAATTGTTTTTAAAATTCCCGCTCATGTGGGGCCGGGGGCCCAAAAACGTTTTTTTCCTTATATGGCCTTTATAAAATTTAAAAATCACAAATTCTCCTGTTTCTCGAGTAGGCAGAAGCATGAAACTTTGGGATGTTGTTGAGTACAATCCCGCGATGGTAACGGGAGAAAAAATATTTAAATTATCACTTCCTGGGGGCCGGGGGCCCAAATGAAGTTTTTTCCTTATATGAACTATATAAAAACTAAAAATCACTAATTCTCCTATTTCCCGTGTAGGTAGAAGCATGAAACACTGGGTAGTTGATAAGCACACTTCCGCGATGGTAACAAGCGAAAAAAATATTTAAAATAACACTTAATGGGGTCCGGGGGCCCAAATGTAGTTTTTTTCTTATATAAAAAACTGACTTATCACTAATTCTCCAACTTCCCGTGTAGGTATTAGCATGAAACTTTGGGAACTTGCTGAGTACACTCTCTCGACGATAATTGGCGAATAGGAATTTTAAAATTCACACTGTTGGGGGCCCGGGCCCAAAACCGCTTTTTTTCCTTATATGGACTATGTAAAATATGAAATCACTAATTTTCTCATTTCTCGAGTAGGCAAAAGCATGAAACTTTGGGAAAGTTGTTGAGTACAAACCAGCGATAGCAACGGGAGAAAAAAAAATTAAATTATCACTTCCTGGGGGCCGGGGGCCCAAATGAAGTTTTTTCCTTTTATGAGCTATATAAAAACTGAAAATAACAAATTCTCCTATTTCCCGTGTAGGTAGAAGCATGAAACTTGGGGTAGTTGTTGAGTACAATCCCACGATGGTAACGGGAGAAAAAATATTTAAATTATCACTTCCTGGGGGCCGGGGGCCCAAATGAAGTTTTTTCCTTATATGAGCTATATAAAAACTAATAATCACTAATTCTCCTATTTCCCGTGTAGGTGGAAGCATGAAACTTGGAGTAGTTGTTAAGTACACTTCCACGATGGTAACAGGTAAAAACAATATTTAAATTATCACTTAATGGGGGCCGGGGGCCCAAATGTTTTTTTCTCAGATAAAAAAACTGACTCATCACTAATTCTCCAACTTTCCGTGTAGGTAGAATCATGAAACTTTGGGAAGTTGTTGAGTAGCCTCTCGCGACGAAAATTGGCGTAAAAGAATTTACAATTTACACTCATGGGGGGCCGGGGGCCCAAAAAAGTTATTTTTCCTTATATGGCCTTTATAAAATTTGAACCTCACAAATTCTCCTATTTCCCGAGTAGGCAGAAGCATGAAACTTTGGGAAGTTGTTGAGTACAAACCCGCAATGGTAACTGGCGAAAAAATAAATAAATTATCACTTCCTAGGGGCCGGGGGCCCAAATGAAGTTTTTTCATTATATGAGCTATATAAAAACTGAAAATCACAAATTCTCATATTTCCCATGTAGGTAGAACCATGAAAGACTGGGGGCTTGATAAGTACACTTCCACGATGTTAATAAGTGAAAAACATATTTAAATTATCAGTTAATGGGGGCCGGGGGCCGAAATGTAGTTTTTTATATTAAAAACTGACTCATCACTAATTCTCCAACTTTCCGTGTAGGTAGAAGAAGCATGAAACCTTGGGGAATTGTTAAGTAGCTTCTCGCGACAAAAATTGGCATAAAATAATTTTTAAATTCACACTCATTGGGGCCGGGGGCCCAAAACCATTGTTTTCCTAATATGGGCAATATTAAAAGTAAAATCACTAATTCTCCTATTTCGCGAGTAGATAGAAGAATGAAACTTTGGGAAGATGTTGAGTACACTTCGGCGATATCAACAGGCAAATAAATATTTAAATTTTCAAATACTGGGGTCCGGGGGCCCAAATAAAGTTTTTTTCTTTATGGGAGCTATATAAAAACTGAAAATCACAAATTTTTATGTTTCCCGTGTAGGTAGAAGCAAGAAACTCTGAGTAGTGGTAACAAACTAAAACAATATTTAAATTATTACATAGTGGGGGCCGGGGCCTAAATGTAGTTTTTTCCTGATATGAGCTATATAAAAACTAAAAATCACTAATTCTTCTATTTCCCGTAAAGGTGGAAGCATGAAACTTTGGGCAGTTGTTAAGTAACATTCCGCAATGGTAACAGGTAAAAAAAAGTATATAAATTATCACTTACTGGGGACCGGGGGCCCAAATTTAGTTTTTTCTAATATTAAAATCTGACTCAACACTAATTCTACAACTTCCCGTGAATGTAGAAGCTAAGACTTTGGGAACTTGATTAGTACACTCTTATGACGATAAATGACGAAAAGAAAATTTTAAAATTTCACTCATGGGTGGCCGGGGCCCCAAAACCGTTTTTTTTTCCGCTATATAAAACTGAATGAACACTAATTCCTCATCTTCCCGTGTAGGTAGAAGCATGAAACTTTGGAAAGTTGTTCAGTACCCTCCCGCGATGATAACAATCACAACCAAATATAAAATTATTATTCACTAGGGGGCCGGGGGCCCAAATGTAGTTTTTTTCATATATGAGCTACATATAACCGACTCATCATTAAATATCTAACTTCCCGTGTAGTTAGGAGCACGAAACTTTGGGAAGTTGTTGAGTACCCTCCCGCAATGGTAGCAGACGAAAAAAAATTTAAATTATCAGCTCGATGGGATCACGGGGAGTGTGTCATTTTTTACTTTTCGTTTTTGTTTTTCTGCGGGACTACGACAGACAGACAGACAAGACGGTGAAGTTAAAATATGCATTATATTCATCATGATCCAGATTGAAATCAATTGGTGTTTTGAATTTGTGTTACGCGGGTTGTCAACGGTAACTGAAATCCTAATTTCCGCAGCGGAGCGCGGGGATTTTGCTAGTATATAATAAAAGGCAAATTTCTGTCCTTTCTGTCCGGTTATCTATAGCGTTTGGCTCTCAAACACATGACTCCTACAGCCAATCATATTGAACACGTTTACGTCATTTACGCGGACGTTCAAAACGAGTTATTTTTGGTGCAGTATTTCTTCCAAGACTTTATTTTGAGTTATGCGCGTTGGGATTTATAGCAAAAAGCTCTGTTTTTAAATCCTTTATATTAACTCGTGGTGTCTGCGGCCGACCTTGCTTGCTTGCTTGCTTGTCGCCAAAACTTTTGATCGATTTTTAACCCACTTGCTCGCAAGATAGCGAGCTGAAATTTTGCAGGCAGTTTCGTACCGATGAAAAAAACAATGTATCAAAATTTCAGATCGATCGCATGTACCGTAATTAAATTATTGATTTTTTAGATTATTTTATTTATTCCTATGTATCATGCTATTTTTTTGAGATAGAGCGTCGCGGTGCGTATTATATTGAACAACCTTTCTGTCGCGCAATAAGGTGCGTATTTTACTGACAACACTTTTTATAAACCTATTCCTGATCGGTGCGCATTATATTAAACACGTTTTACGACACAACTGCAATTTTGTATTTTTGGATGGTCTTGCGCTGCGTGTTATAATGAACATTCTTTTAGTTACTTCTCATACGTAAAGGATTTATAGTCAAAAACTTGGTTTTTTACGGGTTGTTTTTATTACGAGTTATTTATTTAACTATAATGAATAGTATTTTTGACGCGATGCACATGTATGCCGGTCGAGACGGCTGTTGGAGGGGGGTTACAACATGCCACCGAACGGTGGCGGAGCGTCCTTGGACGGGCTTTGTTGCTCGTTTATTAATAATTGAACAATTTCATGCGGACGTTCGAAAAGAGTTATTTTTAGGTGCAGTAATTTGGTGCGCTGCTTTCTAAAATTTCTCGCCGTAAAAAGATATTATATGACGTCATTGTTTAGCTCATATTTTAATTTTGGAAAAGGGAACGATGTAAAAAGAGGATTTGAGGATTGTTAATTATAAAATACTTTTTGTACATTCATGAATATTTCGTATTTATTATACAAAGATAAGTTACTTGGGCTTTTGAAAAAGGTGGGAGCCGTAGGCGCCCTAAAAAACGTGGGCGCCGCAGGCGCCAAGGCGCCGCAGCACAACCTAGTTTACTAAATAATACCAAATAAATTGGTGGATAAACGGGATATTGTTGCGCTAATAAAGACTACAGCAAAACTTGAAGTATCATGTATTATACATAAAAACAATATTGTCTATGTGTCATACTCATTATCTCATACATAACGATAGAAACTCACAATTAAAAGTAAATTTAAGTAACACTCCTCCGATTACCGATCCACTCCTATGACCTATATCAAATGTTCAAAGCTTATCTTTTTCTTGCTTTGATGTTTGCAAAATTAGTGTTTATTTCATCGAAGTTAATTTGACTGGTAAGTACACGTTCAATGAAAAGAAGAGTTAGAGATGATGTGAAGAGCTAGAGATGATGTGAAGAGCTAGAGATGATGTGAAGAGCTAGAGATGATGTGAAGAGCTAGAGATGATGTGAAGAGCTAGAGATGATGTGAAGAGCTAGAGATGATGTGAAGAGCTAGAGATGATGTGAAGAGCTAGAGATGATGTGAAGAGCTAGAGATGATGTGAAGAGCTAGAGATGATGTGAAGAGCTAGAGATGATGTGAAGAGCTAGAGATGACGTGAAGAGCTAGATATGACGTGAAGAGCTAGAGATGATGTGAAGAGCTAGAGATGATGTGAAGAGCTAGAGATGATGTGAAGAGCTAGAGATGATGTGAAGAGCTAGAGATGATGTGAAGAGCTAGAGATGATGTGAAGAGCTAGAGATGATGTGCGTTGTCGACCTGACGCCAATCTCAAGTAATTTATGATAATTTTTTAGTTTGCTGAAACTCCTTTCATCAGTGGCTACTTTCGTTGGCATTGTAATGTTTTCAGAGCTCGTTCGATATTCGGGTACGATTCTTACAATTCCCATGTAGCGAGAACATTTAGAAGCTGTAAATGAATAATGTCAGCGGGTTTTATGTCTAGCAATAGTTCATTTATTTGGTGTTTAAAGCATTTTATTTCATTTATAAATTGCTCTTCATTTATTTCAATTTTCGAGTTAGGGAAACTGGCGTAACAGGCGGAGATTAATCAAAGACAATTTTGATATTGAGAACAGCGATAGCAGCTAGAAGGCTTGACAGGATGTTTCATATGAAAGGAACCAACTTGCGTTTCCATACCGACACAAGCCCGTGAGAGGAGACACCTTCCCTCCCCTCTCCCACTTTACTCCCTCGACAGTAGGAGAAATTCATGAACTCATGCTTGAGTCAGTTAACTCGGTGAGCTACCTCAGTGTTTCCATTTGCTACCTGGCAAACAAGACCCTTAGATTCCTTAGGCAAAACCTTATGATCGTCATCTCTAGTGTACAAGAAAGAGCCTTTAAGGCCTTCATCGGGCCGCTGTTAGATTACGCATCTTCACATTGTCCAGAAGAACAGAACATGAACAGATTTGAGGCGGTCCAAAGACTGGCAGACCCTAAACTGTGACCTCAAATGTTACTAAACCTTGCTGGAAAAACTGGGATGTCACCACTGGATAAACGGCGACCAATTACAGGTTCCCCGTGTTGTCAAGATAACCCAATGGGTCTTCTTCCCCTTAGACAACGACGAAGCCATTACAGGCAGTTCCAGATCAAACCAAAGACACCTCAGTACATTAGCTGCCGGTATCTGACAAGGACAATCAGCAACTGAACAAGCTTCAACATGTCAAGGTGATAAAACTTGATATATTTTTCTGTGTTGACTCCTACCCCCCATTCTCCTGTGTTGGCTCCTGCCCTCCAATCCCCTGTGTTGGCTCCTGACCTCCAGTCCCCTTAGTCGGCTCCTGCCCTTTAATCCCTTGTGTTGGCTCCTGCCCTCCAATCCCCTGTGTTGGCTCCTGCCCTCCAGTCCCCTTTGTTGGCTCCTGCCCTCTAAGCCCCTGTGTTGGCTCCTGCCCTCCAATCCCCTTTGTTGGCTCCTGCCCTCCAATCCCCTTTGTTGGCTCCTGCCCTCCAATCCCCTTTGTTGGCTCCTGCCCTCCAATCCCCTTTGTTGGCTCCTGCCCTCCAGTCCCCTGTGTTGGCTCCTGCCCTCTAAGCCCCTGTGTTGGCTCCTGCCCTCCAATCCCCTTTGTTGGCTCCTGCCCTCCAATCCCCTGTGTTGGCTCCTGCCCTCTAAGCCCCTTTGTTGGCTCCTGCCCTCCAAGCCCCTGTGTTGGCTCCTGCCTCCACTATCCTGTTTATGATATTCTGGCAACCAATCAAGTATTTTCTTGACAGAAATTTCCATAAGCCCCATGAGGTACAATGTATGAAGCAGAATTATCAAAACGTTGTCTTGGGTCCTTAATACATAATATATAGAAGGCTTTTTGTTTAGAGTCTCATTATCTGCTGCAATTTGACATTTAACTTATGGGCATGTAGAACAAACATTTGCACACCTACTGGTGGAACAAACATTTGCACACCTACTGGTGGAACAAACATTTGCACACCTACTGGTGGAACAAACATTTGCACACCTACTGGTGGAACAAACATTTGCACACCTACTGTTGGAACAAACATTTGCACACCTACTGGTGGAACAAACATTTGCACACCTACTGGTGGAACAAACATTTGCACACCCACTGGTGGAACAAACATTTGCACACTTACTGGTGGAACAAACATTTGCACACCTACTGGTGGAACAAACATTTGCACACCTACTGGTGGAACAAACATTTGCACACATACTGGTGGAACAAACATTTGCACACCTACTGGTGGAATAAACATTTGCACACCTACTGGTGGAACAAACATTTGCACACCTACTGGGGGAACAAACATTTGCACACCCACTGGTGGAACAAACATTTGCACACTTACCGGTGGAACAAACATTTACACACCTACTGGTGGAACAAACATTTGCACACCTACTGGTGGAACAAACATTTGCACACTGTTATGTCCGCAATGGTTATTGACTCTCTAACTTACAACAAAGTTGAGAGAATTTTTTTAATGGCTCGTTTAACACGGCACGTAACACAAAAAAGAAAGATTTAACACCGTAACTGACTTTACAATTCTAAATTTAATACAATGAAATAATAACAAGTAAATAACAATTAAACACACGATACCTTGTGGTTAGGAATAAACAATATAATTAGTTCAACTCTTAACCTAATATATGTCTAACAATAACGACTAATAACATAAGTCAATATTATAAAGAGCTAAAAACTCACAACAATATCCAATAGCGTTTACAGTAGAAGGTTAACAATGACAGGTAACAATTACAATAGTGGCCAGCCTAGCTTGGTACTCTTCTCGTGCGATGAAGGCAATTGCTCTCCCTATCTCTATCCCTTCTCTCCCTTATATACTAAATCTTTAGGAAAGTTCTGGGTTTAACTTCTACGAGAACAACATATCTTTCATAACTACTAGGGTCCAGAATTTTCTAGCCCATTCATGGACAACTTAGATAAACCAAAACAAGGTCAGAGGTGTAAACTGACCCGAGGACAACAGACTGTGGAGTGAATAGGAAGCGGGCGGAGCACAGTCATAAATCACTGCGACCCGTGGGCATCACTACGCATTCATGGCAAGCGGGGAGAGAGGAGAGGGGGGTAGTACCTAACAACACCTACTGGTGGAACAAACATTTGCACACCTACTGGTGGAACAAACATTTGCACTCCTACTGGTGGAACAAACATTTGCACACCTACTGGTTCACTTTTGGGGATTTTTTAAATTAACGCTATGAAATTAACGTCACACATTTACATTAGTATATCTTATTATGACAGCAATATAATCTATAGGGTTGGTCATTTCTAACGCCGAAAAACGTCATAGCTCAATGAGTAATGTTCTATTTTTAGATTACATTTTAGCGGAACAATGTTTTGAAGCATAAATACAGTCGAATCAATATGTTCTCAAAATTGTTAGCATAGTAAAATGACGAAACATTTTTTCCTTTTTCAAGTCCAATTTGCTGTCTTAAATTAACGAAGAATTAACAAATAGCTGACAAAATACAGCCTTCTCAATATACCTACATTTACATATTGACTCGTGTCTTTTATTAAATTTTTATGAAATCTGTCCTTAAAAAAGATAAATATAGCCCCAATATTTCTATTAATAGCTCTCCGCCATATTATGACAAGGCCTATTGTATAATAACCTGCATAACAGACTCACTGACCGACTACCTTATTATTGAGATCTCCATTGACATTTGTTGCGCAGTTTTACTTCTTTGTTTTACTCAAATTAAAATATTGTTGATGTAAAATAAGGTGTAATTTGTGTGTGTTTGGGAGGCGGGGTTGAACTTACAATATTAACTAGGAAGCCAACTAAAAACAGGAACTGATTTCGTCACAAAAGTGATGGGTCTTTAGGAAAACGATAATGTGACACGAACATGTTTCTTTAGTAAACGTGTAATTTGTTTTTGTTGTTCGTCTGTCGTGATCGACGATGACCACTCTCATCATATTTGCTGGGCCGCCACATGTGTTCTCTGGTGGCTTATTAACCCTATTTTTGCACGAAAGAGGCGTCCGCATGTCGGACAAGAGATAGAAGCGGTCCCTTCAGGTGGGTTTTGGTTACGTTCCTTTCTGGCTTGGCGTTTTAACTTGGCAGCCTGTTGTCTATTAGCTTCACAGACAGCTGCGCCATTCCATATCGTAGAGCGCCAGTGGGCTCGGTTACTGGCTGCTGCTTCCCAGGAGTCATGTCCGATGTCGAAGGCCTTCAGAGCCGTTTTAAGTGCGTCCTTGTAGCGCTTTCGTGGACCTCCGCGTGCTCTATGCCCTTCGGTAAGTTCACCATAGAAGAGCCTCTTGGGTAGGCGATGGTCGGGCATGCGCACTAGATGCCCCGCCGAGCGTAGTTGGCTTTGCATGAGGATAGTGTGGATGCTGGGGAATCCTGACCTGGCTAATATGTCGGTGTCTGGAACTTTTTCCTGCCATTTTATATTGAGAATTTTTCTAAGGCTTTTGGTGTGGAAGTGGTTCAGCAACCTCGCATGGCGTTGGTATACAATCCAAGTTTCACATGCATATAATAAGGTGGGGAGCACTACAGCTCTGTATACTTTTAGTTTTGTTTGGGTGCTGATTCCCCTTCTGTTCCAGACACTGTCATGCAATCTACCGAATGCTGCGCTGGCCTTTGAGATTCTGGAGTTCACCTCGTCATCAATATTGGCCTTCTGGGACAGTGTGCTGCCAAGCTAAGTAAAGCGGCTCACTGTGTTGATTTTGTTGCCGTTGATGAATATGTTAGGCTCAGTATAGGATTTGCCCGGGGCCGGCTGGTATAGCACTTCTGTCTTTTTTGTGCTGATGGTGAGCCCAAAGTTAGAGCACGCACTGGAAAATTTATCAGCACTTAGTTGCAGTTGTGCTTCAGAGCCCGCGTTAAAGGCACAATCATCAGCAAAAAGAAGTTCCAGGATGCTGTCTGATTTGACCTTTGTCTTAGCTTTAAGCCTCCTGAGGTTAAACAGACGACCATCAGTGCGATACCTGAAGTCCATGCCTACATTTCTATTCCTGAAGGCCTCTGTAAGCATGGCTGAGAACATGAGGCTGAACAATGTTGGGGCCAGAACACAGCCTTGCTTAACGCCATTTGTGACAGGGAATGGTTTAGAGACCTCTCCGTTGTCCTGGACTCGAGCCTGCATGCCATCATGAAATTGCCTTACAATGGCTATATACTTATTTGGACACCCATACTTGGCCATAATCCTCCATAGGCCCTCTCTGCAGACTGTGTCAAAGGCTTTCGTAAGGTCTATGTAAATGGAAAATAGGTCCATATTCTGCTCTTGACACTTTTCCTGCAATTGCCTAGCTGCAAAAATCATGTCAATGGTCCCACGTTCCACGTTCTTTCCGGAAACCGTGTAATTTAATGCATCAAAGAACATCTTATATCAAAGAAACAATGTGCACTATTTTTCGGTCTAATTTAAATTTATGTAAACACAAAGTCAATATAATGTAGATATTGCTAGTTCTACTTCCACACGAACAAAAATAAAATGCTACTTTTCTCGAGAGTTGGAAAAGTCTCTACTTATGTGGTAGGTGACCATTGAAATCAAAGATCACGTTTAATCAACAAATCATTCTTTTAATTTTTGTACGCCAGATTAAAGTACATTTTAATGTCTTCATATTCATGATTGACTAAACCACCCTTGTAAGAAAAGACACAGTTTTAATTGATTTGACAATAAATATTTAACTTGAGTGACTTAAGTTTCATATTTTTCTTGGAGATCGTAGCATGTCTTAGATGTTGTAGCATGTCTTGGAGACCGTAGCATGTTTTTCTTGGGGAGACCGTTAGCAGTTGTTCCGTGGAGGGGCCGTAGGCCCAGGTTCTTGGGGAGGAAAAATCGCAGCGTTAACCTGTTCTCCAGCGCCTGCACAAACTTTGGTCTGACGATCAACACCAAGAAGACTGAAGTCCTCCATCAGCCTGCGCCTGGAAGGCCCTACGTTGAGCCCAACATCACTGTCAACGGCCAGAGACTCAACACAGTGCAACGGTTCACATACCTAGGCAGCACACTGTCGCAAAATGTCACCATCGATGACGAAGTGAGCGTCAGAATTGCCAGAGCCAGCTCCACTTTTGGCAGGTTGTACCCAAATGTCTGGAACAGAAGAGGCATTACCATCCAGACCAAGCTGAAAGTGTACAGGGCGGTGGTGCTCCCCACACTGCTATATGCGTGTGAAACATGGACTGTGTATCAGCGCCATGCTAGGAAGCTTAACCACTTTCATTCAACAAGCCTCAGGAAGATCCTCGGCATAAAGTGGCAGGATAAAATACCAGACACAGTGGTACTGACCAAGGCAGGTCTCCCCAGCATATTCACACTCCTGATGCAGTCCCAGCTTCGGGAGCGTAGCATGTCTTGGAGATCGTAGCATGTCTTGGAGATCGTAGCATGTCTTGGAGATCGTAGCATGTCTTCCTTGGGAAAATGTCCGCCCCATGGAACTTTTTATTGGCATATAATTAAAGCCGGAAATAAAAATAAATAAATGTAAATATTCCAGCGAATTTCAACTCAGAAATATGTCAATGATTTTTTTCTTTCTTTTATAGTCTCACAGTCGAATGAGAACGTAACAGTCGAGTGAGAACGTAACAGTCGAATGAGAACGTAACAGTCGAATGAGAACGTAACAGTTTCGTCCAATAATTTGTTACAGTAGTCCGAGGACTGTCTAGAAATCACCATAATACGATTTGTGTGTGCGTGTGGGGGGGATGGGGAGGGATGGGTAGGTTAGACGCAGCGTGCGATGGGCTGTGAGGTGTTGTTCCAGTCCTGCAGCGAGAGTGTTAGATGTTGTCCCGGTCCTGCACTGATCGCTATTTTGTTGATTCCTGGGATTGGTAGCAATCAGAACACGGCGTTGTCATCTCAGGGGACATCACTCCGCGTCCCGAGCACACGTAGTCCATTAGATATAATTACTATGAGGCCACGTCACCATCGTCCAATTCTTTCTGTCTCATTTGTTCTCAGTGCAAACCATTTCATTACTGACAAAAAAAAAGTAAAACTTTGAGGCTTGCGTCTAATCGGGGTGTTATAGCAGAGTGGAAGTTTTTGAACAGGCCAGGGTAAGGCGGAAGTGACGAAACAAAATGACGAACGTATCGGTGAGAAGCATTCCTCAGCAAACAAGCATAAACAACAAGAAATGGGTTCAAATTTAAAACTTTCCTGTGATGTGTGATCCAAGTAGACATCAGCCAGATTGGAGCAACAGGCATGGTGTAAAATCTGGGCATTCTTATCTTACGCATTACAGAAGTTCCTTCTACACAGAAGATTATTGCATCCTATGCTTATCCTTGGTTAATATCTAGTCTTGTTGATAGCGTGTTGGTTTTCCTGGTTTGTTCAGGCAACCCACGCCACGCCCTAATTCCAGACGGGAAGAAGGAAGATTTTTATGTGTTTGTTTTTTTGCATATGGAACAAAATCCAGCAAACTCATTGGCCATATTTTTTATAGATTGGATTAGACTGAGTTTAAAATATGATGTAGACTGTTGAAGTTGTTCTAACAAAGTACAATCATACACTACTGACATTTCACTATGCCAATGGAAAAACTAGACTGGAACCAAGATGACTCTATAAGGCTGGGAAAGTCATGAGTTGGAAGACTTCTTGAGCTTTTTGAGTCAGTTTCATAATTAGCCAATGATGCTTTATATCTGACGTCATGGCAAGATTCTTCTTCCAAAATAGCACAAACTTCTTATGTTTCCGATCAAGAGACTATATAGTACTGAACAGTGGCAAAAAAAGCCAGTTGTTGAATCGACATGTTCTATTTCTAAATTAGAGGACACATTTATCTGACTTTTTTTAAAAACAAAAAAACTTCCTAAAGTAATCTTGAATAAAATCCAGTAAAATATTGGCAACATGTAACATTAAGTTGACGATTGCTGATTCTGGCATTTGGCTATAGATTCTACCTTGGTAAATACGTGGAAAGACCTTTACATCAATAGTTTGTTTCTGTCCTTGGACTGGCATCCATCTTTTGGCCCCGAAAAACTGTCCTTAGACTGGCATCCATCTTTTGGCCCCGACAAACGGTTTATTGCCAAAGCTTCAGACCAGATTTCTTACTTCAAAAATGTTTGACATATTTCACTTATAATACTTCGATGGAAGCTAAAGGTCAAAATAGTAAATAATTGTGTCTCATTAAAAAAATATATGACCAATTATTTATTTTATTTAATTATGATAACAAAATATTTGACAATTTGTTAAATAATTTCTACCCCATTCTCATTTTGCTGACTTTTATGTTTAAAATTAAACAACCCCGTAACAAAGTTTTTGACTGTAAATCCCTTATATATGAGACCAAACTAAAAGTATTGATCATGTTCAAACGCGACAAACATTTACAGACTGAAATTGCCTTAACTCCCCTTTTCTCTGTAAAACGGGTTGTGGGGTGGGAAGGGGAAAGATCTGGTTACCGATCGCTAGACCGAGCTCAGCGTGACACGTAAAATATAAACAAAAGCAAGCCGCTACATATATTTAAAAATAGATAAACTAAAAATGCATTAATTTAATTACGGTACGTTCGATCGATCTTATATTTTGCTTTGATGCATTGTTAGGTGACACGAGTCTATGTGCAAAATTTCAGCTCGATAGCATCACGGAAAGTGTGTCATTTTTTTACTTTTGTTTTTCCGCCCGCCCGACCAAGAGAGAGTTGATGAGATGATAACAGACAAGATTTCAAAGTTAATATAAGGGATTTAATAAAATAGAGATTAAATGGTCTACAAATGAATTTTAATACATTTTTTAAAAAAGTGTTTAACAAATTGACTTGAAATTGAATTCATTAACAAATCGAGACTTGATATTCTACCTTCTTTCATTTCACATAAAGATAAGATGCTAAATGCTCCTCAATTGTTCGCCAACATAGGGAATTTTGGCTGATTTATCAATTTCTAATGGACACGATACGCCCCAGATGGGTCTCTAGCGAGGGATGCGGGCCGCACCGGGTGCAGAAGCGTAACTGGGTTTTCCGCGCCCTTAGCCTTAGCTAATTGTTTTGGCGCCCTTGACATATGCTACATTGATACAGTGGCGTAACAACGGGTTGGCGTCGGGGCAATTGCCAAGGGCACCAGCTCAAAAAGGGTGTCTCTAAATCTCTAATTTTTAAATTTGTATTTAAATAAATACAGTCGGACCTGTCTAAGTCGAACCCAAAAAAAAACAAAACAAAAAAAATATATATATTTTTAAATTCGACTTACGGAGTTTTTGAGATATGGAAAATGGCGTTATAGGCACCGATTAATCAAGGACAATGTACATATTGAGAGGCTGGGGGAACAGCCATACCGGCTAGTAGGCTTGAGAGGAAAGAAAGGCGGTGTCTATGTTTCCTTTGAAAGGAAGCCAACTGGCTTTGACATGCCGACACAAGCCCGTGAGAGGAGACACCTTCCCTCCCCTCCCCCACTTTACTCCCTCCACAGTGGGATGGGGGAGTAAGATTTTTCTTGATTAATCTGATTAATCTGCGCCAATTACGCTAATTTCCAAAACTCGAAAAATCCCTAAGTCGAATTTTTTCCCCTTGAGTTTGACTTTGAAAGGTCTGACTGTATTAGCAACACGCCAATACGCCAGCTAACGGTATTATTTAGTAAATAATAAATTGCAAATTAGTATTGTTCCTGTCTTATGCATTTTTATATTCATGTTGATTATATATATATATAAGTTAACACATTGTTTACATTAATTTTTCTTTACACCCCCCACCCCTAAACAATGTCAACTTTTGACAGTGGCGTACCGAAGGGGGTAAAGGGAACAAATGTCCCGGGCGGCACTTTTTTAGGGGCAGCAGATTCCTCGTCGTTAATTAGTACCTAGGGGTAAAAATGAGCTTTATAACAAAATAAAATACGAACCAAATAAGAAATTTATAAAAGAAACAAAGGAACCATCCAAAAATATGTAAACGTTTCTACTGCCAAAACTTAAAAAATATTGCCTAAAATTCTGCTGATTCTAATGCTACACGAAATAATAAACCAAGAGACATAAGTGGTATGAGAAAGTGACACCGATCTGCTGGTAACTTAATTGATTCTTTAAATTTGACAGCCGCTCCTGTTGTAGAAGCACAAATTACTGCACCCAATCAATTTCAAACATGCGCCAACCAAATACTCAGGGCGTCAATTTTTTTAGGGGCGTCAAAGGGGCCGTCTATAAATGATGTCACGCGATTTTGGCCGATTTTACAACCCCCCCTCGTCAAACTTCGACACACTTCGTCATAAAGCCTTAGACCCCCCCCCCTCTTTCAATATGATGTCACAAAGCTTTGAACAAAAGCGTATTTTCTAATTAAAAATTAGCATGTAGCAAATTACTTTTTAGTCAATTAAATATGGATTTAGTATTTAGTGTCAGTCTGCACTCTAATATCGTAACACGTGTGAAGCCGTTGAAAGCGTCATTAAAAAAATTGAAAGCAATCAAATATTTAAAGTGGAACTTTTATTTAAAGTTGCGTGTTTTTGATGTGACGTCATTTTTCTTAAAAATCCCCCTCGTCACACATCGTCACAAATGTGTGGCCCCCCTCCCCCTGAGATGCTTGACGTCATTTATGGACGGCCCCAAATTCATAATTGTTAATTAGCTAATATAAAGGAAAAACGTTAAAATAAAGTTAAATAAAATTAAAGACAAGCCAAGGTAAAAATTAATTAAAAGAAATTAATAAACTATTTTAAAATACATGAACGTTCTAATGCCGCCAAAACTTTAAACTCAATAATAAATCTAAAGTTTTCTGACACTAATGCTAATTAACTGAAAAACCGAGATGCTGAAGTAGTATAAGAAAATAAGACTGATGTGCTAGTACCTATAATTAATTCAAGTTTGTCAGCCGCTCATCTTTTAGAAGCGAAACTTTCTTTATTCATTCAATTCCAACAACAAGCAATACAATTTCAATAGCTTACGTGGACTTCATTGCTGTAAATATATTGCCCGTACATTCAGATGAAAATTTGCAATTAATATAAGTGCAGCGAGATTTAGAGTGCCCAACATATTAACGTTAACTGCTCCAAATTAAACATGGACCTCACACCAACATAGAGATGACAGGGGTACCACGTGAATGATTTTAAAGTGTGTAAACTAATGGATAGCGAAGTCAATAGTGCGCTCGCCTCAAGCTGAGGTGCGTGGGATCTGGCCCACATTGAGACGCAATAAAAATGTTGATGAATGACTATTGCTCAAAAGTCCAACGCTGACTTGTAGAGGAGATGGGCGCCGCCAGGTCTACCAAGTCCCGAGAAAGTTCTAATGGAAACATTACGACCAAAAGATTATGGGGGACACACACACAAACTAATGGGGGGAAATGTAACGTACTTAAATGGCATATTCTCCTATAACAAAAACAAAAAATAATTAACAATATTGCTTATCTAATGGAATTAAAAACTGTGATAAAATAAATCCAAAAGTAGCCATTTCTAAACAATTCCACAACATCACCAAAGTTTTTGCACAAAAGTATGAATCAGAAAACTAATGAAAAGAATATATAGAACAACAATACTTTGTTGGAAAAAAGGGGGAAAAAGTGGCAAAATGTTATTATTATTGTTAGACTGTTTGACATGATTAAAAACTATCAAATTTTTTCCTTGCGGTCACAGAGAGGATAATCTAGAACAAATATAGGCAATTTTCTGGAACTGATTCATTTGCTAGCAAAGTACGATCAAGTGCTTCGAGAAAATCATGTGAAGTGGGGAAAAAAACGTGTCACCTCAATTCAAAATGAGCACCTTGAAGTTTTAAGAGATGCCATGCGCCAAAATCATCTTTCAGTTACAAGATAACAAATATTATTTCATTGCATTCGATAGCTCTCCATATATTTCACATTCTCACATAAGGATCTAATAAGTCTAGATGTGTGATACATAAAGATTGAAAATCAGAAAGTAGACGTTGTAGAATTTGTATAAGACTTCATTGAAACAAGAAATGAATCTGCTTACGACATTTCTGAAATGATTTTAAATAAATGATGGTCTTAAAATAAAGGACTAAGATCATCGTGTGTTAATTCATGACTGGAAAGTATACAGGAGTTCAAGAAAGACTCAAAGATATACGTCTCAATAAAACCTGATTTGTTTACATGCTGTTCCAAGTGAAATGTCCACACGCCATTGGAAAGATCTAAATGCTGCTACAGGCAAGGCAATAAAACAGATTTTAGGAAACAAAGTAGGTCGTAGTGAATATACCATGGGACCATTTTGAGGTTTAAGTGAACGTTAAGAAAAACTGTCCGACGAAATGCTAAACACACGAACATTAGCAGGAACTTCGCTAGCCACAATGAAATATTCTTCTTTCTAATTTTTTTGTTGACATTTGGAAACATTTACTATCTGGAAACATGTACCTTAAAGTCAATGATGCCCGAAATTATTTACAACTTACAGTGGCAAAAGGCTTTCCAGAAGTTACTCACATAGAAATTATGGAATACTAAGACTTAAAGGATTCTTTGACATTTATATTTGATAAAATTTTATGTGGAGACCTTATCATTATAATTGAACCTTCCAGAAGGTGAAAGAACATTTGTTGGCGCTCAAAGAAGATGTTTAGAAATGTTATGTAGAAAAACAGCTGAGAAATGTGTGGGTGTGGTTACTGTAAAATAATTCATGTCAGGTTTTGGAAGTTACAGAATTTGAAAAACAAATGATTTTCGCACACCAGCTAATCTATATGCTGGACTTTGAAATGTTGCTTTCAAATTAGAGTATTTCAATTCAAAGTATCTCACATGTCATTAGAGTATTTCAATTCAAAGTATCTCACATGTCATTAGAGTATTTCAATTCAAAGTATCTCACATGTCATTAGAGTATTTCAATTCAAAGTATTTCACATGTCATTATCAAGCAACGACTATTGTACTTTATTGGGTAAAAAAAATAATAATAATAAAAACTCGAATGAGTATTTAAACACAATTTCCAACAAAGATTTCCGATTTTTTTTATTAAAGGGAAATCATTCTAAATTACATTAAAAGTCATTTCAAATCAGTAATTCTGAGAGTTTTAAAAAATGACGTCATATCCTCTAATTATCTTATCTATACAGACGCTCCTTCTATGCAGAAGATAATTGCGTCCACAGACCATGACAGATGATCTCTTGGCAAGTGATGCAGCGTTCACAGGCCATGGCTTTGTGGGTTCCACGCATTACCCAGCCGCCTAACTAGTGTTAGGTACCCATTCGGAGCTGGGTGACTCAGGGACGCCCCGGGAACAAATCCTTGTCTTCACAAGGATTCGAACCCGTGACCATCAGTACACCAGTCGAGCGCGCTGCCACCCTCACACTACATCACACCAAGAATGTGTCAATATAATGCGCAGCAATCTAACATTAGCATTCACCGAGCGGGAAAACCCCAATAACCATTAAACAATATAATTTGAAATTGTCACGCAAGTAGTGTATGTCAGTCCTGACGCTACTAATTTTAGAAAGCAGGGAAAACCAATTTACTGCACCAATGCATGAAAAAGGTGTGCAAATTAAAGATGCGCTTTAATAAAATATTATATGACGTCATTGTTTTCGCTCATATTTTAATTTTGGAAAAGGGAATAATGTAAAAAGAGGATTTGATGATGGTTAATTATAAAATTAAAAAAAAACAAAGGGGGTGCCGTAGGCGCCCTGCAACCTCTATTATAAAATAATTTGTGTACATTTCAGAAAGTTTAATATTTCGTATTTATCCAACAAGGACAAGTTAGTTTGGCTTTTGAAAAAGATCGGCGCCGTAGGCACCCTAATAAAAGTGCATTTTTTATAAAAAATAAAAAGATTTCAGCTTAAAACTTCCGTCATTTTTGACGGGTGATACGCTAGTCATTCTATATTACATTAAAAGTAATTTCAAATCAATCATTATGAAAGTAAACAAAACAATTGGTATCTAGAAATTGCTGCTGAATTTACCGGAGTGGCACTAAAAGAGATTTTTCAAAAATTCCTTCTCCAACATCGTTCTAAATATTATTAGCAATCGTTTGGCTTTTGTTTCAACCCGATAGCTGTTATGGTTGGCAAAAATTGACAAAATACTGATATTTTTCGGGGGTTTTATATTCCAGGAAATCCAGTAAACCTTTTCTGTATTTTTTTTTAAATCCCTTATATTAACTTCACCGCCGTCTCTGTCGTCATCTCTCTCTGTCTGTCTTGGGCGGACGGAAAAACAAAAGTCCAAAATGACCCATTTCCCGTGATCCGATCGAGCTGAAATTTGGCACACGGACCCGTCTAACCTAACAATGCATCGTATCAAAATTTCAGATCGATCGAACGTACCGTAATTAAATTAATGCATTTTTAGTTTATCCTTATATGAGGTATGTAATTCAAATTCACGGTTTGTTATTGTTTTTTTCCCACGTGAGTTTTAGTTGCCGCTTAGACGTCGACAGTCGTGCCGACACCCCCTCACGTCCCATCCCCCGTTAAAAGACAGGGGACATCACTCGGTGTCAGTCTGTAAATATTTGTGGCGTTGGAACATAATCAATACTTTTAATTATGACTCAAATATAAGGGATTTATAGTAGAAAACTTAGTTTTTACGGGTTTGTTTTATTTACCCTTTCACATCCTGAGACTCCCTTAACATATTTGCAAAGACCCGAACCCTCTATCTGAGGTCTATCTGGTATGGTTCAGGAGGAGTTGCAGGATTAAGCTTTACAGACATCATATATATTATATTTACGCTCAATTATCGCTGACTGCCTCACGCCTAAAGCTAAGGGACATTTAACTTGAAAATATAGACATAAATCATAATCATTTTGGTTTCCAGATTAACATTAATCAAACAACGCACGAACCTTTGACGTCAGCATTTCTGTTGTAAACAGTGCTGACTGACTCAAAGAGTTATTTTTGGTGCAGTAATTTGGTGCGCTGCTTTCTAAAATTAGTTTAAAAATTGTGTGGTGATTAGCACTGTAAAAAATATTATATAATTAAATACTTTGTGTACATTTCAGGAATATTTCGTATTTATCATACAAGGATAAGTTACTTGGGCTTTTGCCACACAAAAAAAGTGGGCGCCGTAGTCGCCCTACAACCCCTATTATAAAATACTTTGTCTAAATTTAAGGAACTTTAATATTACGTATCTATCATACAAGGACAAATTAGTTGGGTTTTTGAAAAAAGTGGGCGCCGCAGACGCCACGACCCCGCAGCACAACCTAGTTTCAAATATATGAACGCAATTTTTCCCATGGGAAATTGCGTTAATAAAAAATGTATCACTTTGTTAAATGTGTAAACAAAAAATGTTCAAGCAAATATTAGTGTATTTTTAAACTATCTTCTTAGTAAATGTTTAATTTATTTCTTTAATTGATAGAAACCCTTAAGTAAATTATGTCTCATAATTGTAACTATTATAACAACAAGTTCCTCATAGTGTTAACTTGTGATACACATTAGCTATACAATATCAATTGGATTTTACGTGTTGGTAGATTCGTTGGGAGGGGGGGGGTGAGGAATGTAACATGTGGCAGTCTACTGTCTAAGGTATGCGGGGATACTCTAGCGGTCTAGCCACTGAAGCCACCCTCACTGCTGGGACAGATGAGAGCCGAGCCAGGAAGATGACAGGGCGAGTGGACGGACAGAGGAGAGACGAACCAGGAAGATGACAGTGCGAGTAGGCGGACAGAAGAGAGACGAGCCAGGAAAATGACAGGGCGAGTGGACGGACCGAGTGTGAGATACGTGTTGTTGTGTTTACATTGAATGAGCATGCAAGGAAGTGACCTAGTATGAAACACGTGGTTTGTGATGTGAACTGTAAGCGTGCGTGGAGGAGAGCTGACTATAAATGTACTTTTCAAGAGGTAACCAAGGTTGATTGCATACGAGCTGCTTAAGTGGTTGATTGTACAGTTGATCCCAGTTGATTGTACAGTTGATCCCAGTTGATTGTATAGAGTGATTAAAGACAGTTGTTAACCAGAACACAGTGTGTTAAGTCTTGTTACTTGACCTACAAGCTCTATTACACAGAGGAGAGGCGAGCCAGGAAAATGACAGGGCGAGTGGACGGACAGAGAAGAGAGACGAGCCAGGAAAATGACAGGGCGAGTGGCTGGACGGACAGAGGAGAGATGAGCCAGGAAAATGACAGAGTGAGTGGACGGATAGAGGAGAAAAAGATAACGATGTCGTCCATCGAGGACGGACAGATGCCATGAAACAAAATATGTCCAAAAAAAATTAGTTTTACATTTTTTTATATTGACCTTTAGTAAATGTTTTGAAGATAAATGCCTAAACAAAAATTTAATCAGAAGAAATATTTTTTTTGCCTGAATTGATTGACACATTTTAGCACCACTTTCTTTTGGGTAAAAACGATGATTTCTTTGTAGAATCCTTCGTTATAACAATGTGGATGTGAAGGGGGCTTATGATATAATCATACATATATAAATCTTTTAGCTTTATTGATTTTACCGATGTGGGTTTAAATTAGGCAACAATTTTGGTTAGACATGTCGAAGTATAACTCTTGTCTATATAAGGAATTTTATTTATCGTAATGGGAAGTGAAATAAAAATGTATTTCACATCAGATCCGCACCAAAAAGCACTGGTATTCTGGTATTGAATATTTTTATTGCGTTGTCCATGGGACAATATTAATGACACGGTCTTATTGTTTTATTAATTTTTGTAATAACTTTCTTTTTAAAAAATGTTTATAATCATTTCATGACACGTAATATTAATATCGAATGTTTATTAAATACTTAATTGCATATAATTATAAAATTATGTACACGCATTTAAAATCCAAAGAAAAGATATAAAGTTCTATTAGATTAGTTTAATTGACGAAAACTATAACATTCATATATATATATTTTAGTTTATAAATTTACCGTTAAACCTTGAAACACTAGAGAATAAAAGAACCAAGAGCAAAGTAGAAATCATACATAAAGCAATTAATTCTAATTTAGAAATACAACACAAAGATAACTTAATACAACCCTCAGATAGACATAAGGATAAAAACACATTTCTTATTCCGTATGCAAGAACAAACACATACAAGTTTTCCTTCTTCCCGTCCGGAATTCGGGCGTGGAATGGGTTGCCTGAAGAATCCAGGAAAACAAACACTTTATCAACATTTAAATCTCTAATAAAAATGCAGGACTAAACACAAACCATAGATAAGTGTAGGACGCAATAATCTTCTGTATAGAAGGAGCGTCTGTAAACAGATAAGATAAGATATAAATTAGTGTAATATTTAAATCAATAAAACGGCTGGTGTGCCAGATTTTTACAATCAATTGATGCATTCTATTTGATATAAGTGGTACCCTCACTTTACCTCGATCCCTATAACTAAGGATACAATGCCAATGAATTATTATGATTCTCCTACCTCCAATTTTCACAATGGTTGGAAGAAAAACACCGTACAAACAATCGGCTTTATTGTCGTATTATCTTATTTTAAACCAGGTGGGTAAATTAATTTCTCAAATGTTTGAGATTTTTGTAAACCATTTCTGAGCATTTATTAACTTACTTAATTTATGAGAAATAATTCTGATATAAGTACTTAAAAATACGGGTTCCCATAAATTGAGATAACATAGACAAGAAAAAGATTGCATTGAACTGAATAAAATTCCAGCATTTGATCTCGCTTTACTAGTTACTTCTTCAGATGTCAATTTTTCAAAGACGCTTGAAATTTTAGTATGTCTTTTTCGAAATTATTGATCTTATTGTGATGTTTATTAACGGAGAAATTTGAATATTTTTGTATTCTTGCCATAAATCTTATTAATTTTCCATAAAATAGACGAATTCAAATTATTTACACATTACTTTAATTGGATAGGCGTAACATTTTTAATGAATAACCGTATTTTAATGAAAAACACAAATTATGTGTGCTACTTTAACACAATAAAAACAAAATAAATTTAATTTTTTTGTAAGTTACCTTACAATAATTTTCTGAAAACTAAAACAGTAATATAAAGTACTACTTGCAAGTTAAACACAATATTTGAACCACCATGTCATGTTAGCGCATCATTCTGCGCATGTCGAAATTCCACTCAAAATCTGTCGTGGCGATATTAATAGAACATATTATTCGACCCAGCGGTGATTTTTTTAAAAATTTATTTATTTATTTTATTTTAAAAAAATTTTAAATATTATTTTGTGTGCTGTTTTCTTATAAAAGCGCCATCTGTGACGTATGCCGCTTAATTTTCCAAACTAATCGATACCTTTTTTGAGCGATTTTGAATTTTTGAACGGTTTTGCGTTAGTTATAACAATCACTTTGTAATCAAACAAATGTTCAAATTCATTAATTGAGAGTCGAAATTAAGAATATTTTTGTTTCACCTTGGTTTTCCACCTTCAAAAGAAAAAGGGGGGGTGTCAAAAATAGCTTTACCTTTCAAATGCCCACAAATGCCGCCTTCTAAGTGCGTGCCATCCGGGCGGACCGCGCCCACTGCCCCCTAGCTACGCCACTGTGTGCTGGTAACCTTAATTGATTCTTCAAATTTGACAGATGCTTCTGTTGTAAAAGCAAAAATTACTGTACCCTATCAATTTCAAACATGAGCCAATCGAATGATTATTGCTGCACTTTGTTGGGGGCGGCAAATTCCTCGTTGTTAATTAGCTTCAAAAATGAAAAACGTTAAAATAATCTTTAATATAATAAAATAAATGCCAAGTTAAAAATAAATGAAAGAAAGAAAGTAACTATATTCAGGGTTCCACTCAGTCGGGAAAACGGAAAAAAGTTGGGAATTCTTAGAATAATTTTACCAATCTGGAAAGGCGGAAAATAGTCTAGAATGTAAGGAGTAGTCGGGAAAAAAGTGTTATGATTTTGTTTAATTGCCGAAGTAAATGGCTTCGATTAAGTCTCTTTGGTCATGTTTAGATTACATGAATTTTTCATTACTTGTTTAAAACTGTCTTCGCATGCGTTAAAACTATGGTTCTTAAGACCACTCGTTTTTGAGGAACGGTTACATCAAATTGCCTGTGATGTTTCTACCGCTTGCGTTCAGCTCCCTAATCTCTTGGGCGATGCCCGCAAAATAAATAAAAATAACATAAAATGAATTAATAAATCCAAGCCCTCTTGATTTATCTAAGTTTATTGAAATTTGTATGCTCGAAGTTACCCTGCCTAATATAATATATTAAAATTAAAGTTTCTAATACTGTCATGAGTAATGTCAGCTGCGATAGAAGCTTCTCAAAAATAAGTTAATTAAACATTTATTACAATCAACAATGCCGTTTGGCAATTAAGTATGACATGACAATGACCTGACAATGACATGACAATGACATGGCTGACAATATTGATACATCTAAGATTGTGCCATGAGGTAAAACAGAAAACTTCAATTTTAATCAAGAAATGAAAGCTCTTCTATTTATTTCTAACATTAAATAAGAAAAACCCGTAAAAAACCAAGTTTTTGACTATGAATCCTTTATGTACGAGAAGTAATTAAAAGAATGTTCATTATAATACGCAGCGCCAGACCATCCAGAAATACAAAATTGCAGTTGTGTCGTAAAACATGTTTAATATAATGCGCACCGATCAGGAATATGTTTATAAAAAGAGCTGTCAATAAAATACGCACCTTATTGCGCGACAGAAAGGTTGTTCAATATAATACGCACCGCGACGCTCTATCTCAAAAAATAGCATGATACATAGGAATAAATAAAATAATCTTAAAAATCAATAATTTAATAACGGTACATGGGATCGATCTGAAATTTTGATACATTGTTTTTATCATCGGTACAAAACTGCCTGCAAAATTTCAGCTCGCTATCTTGCGAGCAAGTGGGTTAAAAATCGATCAAAAGTTTTGGCGACAAGGTCGGTTGGTCGGCCGCAGACACCACGAGTTAATATAAAGGATTTAAAAATATATAGTGCGCTTTTCATTAATTTCTAAGATTTTTTTTAAAAATTTAACTTTTTTCTAGGGTGGGGGCGGCAGATCTGGGTTCTGCCCAAGGCGACACATACCACGCTACGCCGCTGTTTCAAATTGCGTATTTTTTTTATGTGACGTCACATTTCTCAAACACCCCCTCCCCCTCGTCACACATCGTCAAAAATGTGTAGACCCCCCCCTCCCTCTAGGTGCGTGACGTCATTTATGGACGGCCCCACAGTCGGAATCCCGAGCCTCATCAGCCGACACCCGACACGCGACTAAAATATTACTTCCTCAATCAAACCACCCTAGCCAAACCCTTATTTTCGGGTTTCATTGGAGTGTTGGCACTTGGCTATAAATAAGTGGGTTTTGGTTTGAATTTTGGGCAAGCGGCCCCAAAAAGGTTCGCCATCACTGGTCTATAGGCATATGTTTATTAGTTTATTAACTTTATTTTAATTTTGAAATCTTAATTATCTTTCTGATTTTGCAAAATAATAGTAGGCCTAATAACTTTTGAACAAACAAAAAATGATCAAATATATATGACTTACTCATAGCTAAAATACGAACAATATTTAAGCAAACACAATAACTATTTCGTTTATAAACACAAGTTATAGAAATACAGAAGATATTTCAAGCAATCCACTATGTACACCTTGAATATGAAAATTAATACGCCTTTACAACCCTGGATGTTAGCAACCAACATGTTTATACATATTAATTTATTTTGATATTTTTATAGTAGTTTTGTTACATTTATACGTTTTTTAATATAATAAACGTATAAAATAAAGTTTATCACAATTAAATTTGTAAAGGTAATTAAATAAATGTGTAACTTATTTAATCGCGTATATTTCAAAAGCGTCTTTTGGAGTGCATAGGCTCACTAAATGTCCGTGACTGAATTTACATGACTAGACTATTTATTTATTTATGTCTTATGGGTGTACGATATACGAGACTTTTAAGTTATATTATCAAGATATTCTTTTGGAAAAGTTGTTAGCTTTTATTATATCATGAATTAGGTCACGAAGATAACTAATTTTTTTATTATTGATATTTCAAATAGTTTTAAATTAAACGACAATGACGATGGCATCATTGTTCGATTCAAGAATTGAATACGGTCAAGGAAAAACAGCAACTACTATCTTGACAGAAGATGGATGTTATTATCCAGTGATTCATGAACCATACAGTCATAGGGCTTTTTATGGGCAAACCCGTTGCCTTTCAGCTCCTGCTAAACACCTAAGCCTAAGAGGAGAAAGACCTATGCACCGAACAACATTGACAATTGCCAAGCCCCCTTGGTCACCGGATTACACGACAACAAGTAATCAGGTTGGCTTTTATTGAAATTAATTTTAGTCTGAGTAATTAATGGATATCAACCAACGAAAACAGGCTTTCCCCCTTTAATTGCTTAATTAGAGTTAAATTTATGAAAAATACTTTTTACACTATTTACTATTAAAACATTCTGCATAGTCCCTTTCACCTCTTTAAGAGGCTCTTATGGGAATCGAAATTCCCAAAATACAAACATAGAAAATGTGTCCTCATCAGTGTAATATTTACACAGCTGATCCTATTTTCCTACATTAACATTATGATATAAAAACCCGACAATGACAATGTGATGAAAGTGAGTGTTTTGTCCTGACTCTAATTAGTCTAATTAGCATGTTAGAATGTAATACAGTTTTGCGCTGCTATTTTCATCTTATCTGTTACAGATGCTCCTTATATACAGAAGATTATTTTTGGCTACAAGCCTGTCATTTTTAAATGATGCAATTTGGTGTAACTTGAAACGTTATTTTCTTTGCTATATCTTCAGAAAAAAAGTTTCTTGAAAACTAAATGACAAACACCAAAGCTGGAGAACTTTTGCATGGCATATGAATTGCATGTTTGTGAGATTTCACTCTCCATTATTTATTATAAGCATTAAAACCTGAATAGAAACAATAATTAATTGTGGAAAATATTAATATGAATTAATTCTGTTACCCTCTCTGAACAGTATTTCAGTGGTAGTAAGTTCCTGGAGCCTGCCCAACGTCCACACCCTTGTCCATCAATGCACAGGTCTCAAGTTATGTTTGGAACAGATGAGGGGGCTGACCACTTCTTGACAGAGAGCATGGTCACATATCAGTCTCAAAATATCATACCAGTAAGTGAATAATTCTCTAGTTATTTACAGGTTAGACCATTGAAACAATTGTACTTGGTGACATATAGTCAATCTCTCTACTGTATGTTAATTGAAACAATTGTACTTGGTGACATATAGTCAATCTCTCTACTGTATGTTAATTGAAACAATTGTACTTAGTGACATATAGTCAATCTCTCTACTGTATGTTAATTGAAACAATTGTACTTGGTGACATATAGTCAATCTCTCTACTGTATGTTAATTGAAACAAATTGTACTTGGTGACATATAGTCAATCTCTCTACTGTATGTTAATTGAAACAATTGTACTTAGTCACATATAGTCAATCTCTCTACTGTTTGTTAATTGAAACAATTGTACTTGGTGACATAGTCAATCTCTCTACTGTATGTTAATTGAAACAATTGTACTTGGTGACATATAGTCAATCTCTCTACTGTATGTTAATTGAAACAATTGTACTTGGTGACATATAGTCAATCTCTCTACTGTATGTTAATTAGTCTTCATTTCATTTCATTGTTCAAATGTGAATTCACATTACCCTTAACTTTATGTACCCTAAATTTTATCCAATGGCACAATAGAGATTGTAACAAATGGACCCTTTAAGCTGTGCAGCCGCACATATATCTTACCGATGCCGCGCAGCAGTTAAGAATTACCATGCAGCAAATTTTGTAAAATATTGCTCAAAAGTGGGTGCTGTGCAACTTTGCACACGAGTTTTTTACTTTGCACATGGACCAACGAACCTTAGAGGAAACATTGATTGTAACATTGTGTTCAACATACATTCAAATTCCTTATGTTTGAACCGTAAGTGAGCGTCTGGAAGCTTATTCCAATTTTCCTAAAGACATGGTCAACCGACTGCGGAAATTGAAGATAACCACTGTGAGAATTATAACCTCATATATAATATTTATTTTAAAAAATGTTATATAAAAATATTTTACTTTCATAAGGGGAAAGTTCCTTTAATATCACAACAGACTTTAATAATGTCATCCCAAAGTTATTATGTGGACTTTCTTACTAGGCAGGGCAACTGCACTTGCTATCTTTAACCAACAAAGTTAACCAAATAGAAGGAGCAAAGGTCAAAGAAGTAGTGAAGCCAGATGAAGGTCCATACAGCTATTGGTCACAATACAACAGAATACATAACAAATTAGGAATTCTAAGAGGTCCTGGAGTCAGACGAGAGTACCCTGCCCGACAAGAGTATAATATTATAACAGGTACTTTGAAGTATGGAAAAATACACTGCAAAAGCTTCCATATCATTTTGGGCTATTTATTTATTTATTTTAGATGGGTGATCACTGATGCCTGACTGTAAATAAATTATGTAGAAATATAATTGGAAGAATGTAAAAGTAAAAATCAGTTTTAAGTAAGTTTTTATGAAGTCAGTCATGTTTAAGACTCTATTTTTGAAGGAGTAAATTTTAATGAAAAGGGAAGAATTAAAACTATATTTTTGCTATGTGATACTTTAAGGTGAAGAGAAGGGTCCAGCATGGCATGAGAAGAATCCCCGTGTGTCGGGTAACAGAGTTCTGCATGGTTTAAGATCGCAGCTAGCTAACAGACCATTGTTGTTTTGATAGTGTTGAGAACACTGAGGCCTACATTGATCAATGAGTTCAAGAGAAATTTGGAGGAGCTCTAAGGAGAATGGTGTTTCTTATGCTTCATTTTGTTTTGTTTTTTTAATTGAAATATAATTTTTTAGCTTCCAAATATTTGACACAAGAGCCAAAATTTTAAACAAAACATTTAACTAATTTTAATTTTCATAAATTCTTTTGTGATGCATTAAGTACATACATAACATGTTTTAAAATGTTTGAATCTCAAAGTTTTAATAATGTCTAACATTTAATTATTATTATTTGTTTTTGTTTGTTGGCAAAATTGTTTATAGATTTCATCTGTAAATATTCTTATGCTGGCTTATAATAAATGGCACTCCAGATATTCAGCACATATATTGCCAGCATAGAATGAGGTACAGATGTACTAATATTTTAACACACTAATATCTGCATTAATTTTGGGTTAGTGTGATAGTGACAACCAGAGTTGATATAGAATGTAAGTTTCAATGTATTGGTGATGGTGGAAAGGTAAATATCAAATATGAAAAAAAATTCAAATAAAAGTCAACATTATTATTGGCTACCGAGAGTCTTCAAATTCATTGCCTTCAACAATCAGATGTTGGCTTTTCACTGTGCTGATATATTAATGATTAATATCAGGGAAACAGATCTGAGGATAACATCTATGTAATGTGATAAAAATCCTTAAACCTTTAACACCAAATTTTTAAATTGTGCCAAAGATTTTGAGAAGCGAAATAGGTGAATAATAAAAGGTACTGAAATACAAAATGAAATAAATTGTTAAAAATATTCATAGCTAGGAATTTCTAATTTTCTACAAAAAGAGTTTTAGCAGAGATGTAGTTTTTTTTTAAAAAATTGATTACTTTGTAGATATATTTTAACAGGATAACTAATGCAGTCCAGAAACCTCCAAAGATTGTAGCTATAAGAAGAGCTAGTGAGGCAGCATGCATAGAACATGTGATGCTTGAACTTTAATTGGATATTTTTGTCTATAAACATGTTGGCATTTATATAGTTTTTTTAATTTTACAATTTTTGTGTTTTGCATAAATTTATTTTACTTACAAAGTTATTTTTTATTTCCCATGTCATCATACAGACTTTGAATGTAATTAAATTATCTATAAACTTGAACACTATTAGTTTAAAGTGCAACAGTTAATTGTTATGGTTCATTCAGTTGCATAATCAGCTGATGATAGTAAAAATGCAAACTTATTTTGCATCTATTTTGTTCAAAACTTTAAAGCCTGCAGTGTTCAACTTTTGCTTTCGTATTGAAAATATTTTATTTTGCCCCCAATCAGTTATAACATACAACTTTAGTGCAAATAGTGACAATTAGGTTAAATTACTTATTTTAAAATAATTGAAACAAATATAAAACATTTTAATTTTAAAAACTTTTTATGAATGACGAGTTTGTGTGAAAATGTCATTTGTCTTGTGCTTTTCATAACTTTTAATTTAAATTACATGTAACTATAGACAAAATAAACACAAGATACTATGCCAAGTGTGCGTGTAATGTGAATGCAAGTTGAACACCTTTATTTTTTACAAATGGGAATAAGTAAAGGTTTACCCCACTGAACATCACTCATAGATACAACTTATAATATAGCAAAAGACACCAGTGTTTAGCTATAGATTAAAAAAATTTTATCAGTATAAAAATACTATTTTATAAATAGATAAACTGCCTTACTTGATATTAATTTGAAATACATGAAAGTTTTGATAAACCTTGACATTTTAATAATAATTTGTAAATTGTATAAAAAACTGAAATACTTGAAATACATATTTGATTATTTTTAATAGTATAGACAAAACCAAATGTTCCCACTAATTAAATGTCTGTTCACATTACCTGTTGAAAGGTTTCCAACCAAGCTCTTGTAATTCTTTTGATACTTATAAAATAATTAGGGGTGCATATTAATGAGCGATTTAATTCCGATGAATGAAAATAACTGGCAAAACACTGGCAAAAACATAATAAGATATGAACAAAAGTGAACAAAAATGTAAATATTTTAACTTTTATTGATACAACATGTAAGATATAATGTGAGTTTACAACTATTAAAAGATACTTCCAAGTAATAATAATCTAAAAGAAACTGAATCAAATTGAAACTGTAGTCTGAAATCAATTCCTTTTGTTTGAAGTAGAAGTTTTATTGAATTATCTGTGATTTAATGATCACATATTTTTTATATTAATTTAGAAATTAAGAAAAAAATTGACCTCAACCCTCATTGGTCAAGAATTGCTATAACTTATAACTATAATGAAAGCTTAAAATAAATGACTTCACACATAAGCAACTATTAATAAACATGAAAATAATCTAACAACCAAACACAACTGAAGCACATCACATTTTTGAGAGTGTAACCCCTCCCTACTTTGTTAAAAATATGAGCCAATATTTATACTGATGTAGGCTAGTGTGATGTAATCTGTTGATGTCTACTTGCAAACAGTAAGAGGTAGGGTAGGGTCAGCTTCCTAGCATTAGGCTATGCAGACAAGAAATGAGTAAGGGCACTAGATACTCAGACATTAGATAAGTATACTACGAACTACCAATCTACAATGAAACATATGACACCAATGGTATTATTTTAACAAGAAAACATTGAAGAACAAAAATAAAAGAACCAAACTTATTCTAGCATGCTTTTAACAATCAAATTGATTTATATAAAAATTTGACAAAACATAATGGCAGGAATTGCCCTGAATTTGAAGGAATTACAAGAATATTCCACACAATTTTAGTTAAGCGAATAGCATTTAAATAGAAAGAAAGAAAAAAAAAGAGTACTACTTAGGTCATGATAAAATTGTTACTTTATGTTCCAAAATTGATTTCCCCTGAATCTTTCAGCATTTGGAAGGACTTGGACAAATATTTTATTTGTGTTTGAATACCTTTAGTTGAATAGGTTAAATTTTACTATTATGGCAGGGATATTTTCCCAAAATTATACCATTTCTTTCATCTATCCCACACATAAAAATGTAGAGGATGAAATTTATGAGCACAGGAACCAAAATAGCTGCAATTTTCAAACTAGACTTTCACTGATCATGAGTTCAAATCAATTTGATGATTTTTAGCTTTAACGGTTTCTTTTTCTATAAAAAAGGGTACCAGAACGCATCTTTAACACAACCTAAAAAAGCAGTAAGACCAAATAGTCTGTGGTGCCCTAAAAGGAGCGTTCCACTATAAAAAATCACTGGATTTAAATCCAGTTAATATCTGGCCTTTATAAACCAGTGCAGCCCTCTACTACCAGTAAGTAATGATGAAAGATGATTTGACACAAGCCAACAGTGCAGAGTTACTTTTTAACTGCATTAAATATTTCAACCTGTTACAATTTTACTCATAGTTACAGTCAATAATACAACTAAAAAAATTATTGTGGTCTTTTCCTGTAGGATATATAAAGCATATACCAAAAAAACTATAAATTTTTTTAAATATAAAATGTAATATTTTTTCTTCCAATCAACTGAAATAACCTCTTCTTTCTCCTAATGGTAGTTTAATGCAGTTTCAATACAAATGTGGAAAACAATGCTTATAATGTAATGTTATTAAGAAAACCTAAAATAATCCAGATAAGTGTTAAATATAAGTATTTTGTGAATTTTTTTTTACCCTTAAAATCAAGCCAAAAACTGTATTAATAACAAAATAAATACAAGCTATTGAACCAAAAATCACTCAAGGTAAGGTAGAACATAGTGGTAACCAAAACCTTTATGTTGCAATGGTAATGAATATCAGGTAAAAGGCAAAATATTGTGGTTTAATATCAAATGAACAGAAGAATGAGGAAGAATAAGTATTGAAACAAAATATATAACAAGAAAATAAACATTTCTTTGTTGTTATTTACTTCAACAAGTACTTTAAGAAATCTGATGTAATGACTTTTCTCAAGTTTATTGGTAGAAATTTTGTTGGTAAGTAAAATTTTTATGTCCACAATATGAGCTCAGAATATTAATGAACACCTCATCAGAAAATTAATTTTTTAAAGATTTACTTTAAAATTAAATAATATAAATTTTGTAAGAAATTTTAAAATTTAGCTTGGTTCTGTTGGCACAGAAATGAAATAGTGCACCACTTAACATAGCAACAATGTTCACACATGTGGCCTTATTTTGTCAGCACACAAATGAAATAGTGCACCACTTAACATAGCAACAATGTTCACACATGTGGCCTTATGTTGTCAGCACACAAATGAAATAGGGCACCACTTAACATAGCTTCAATGTTTACGCAAGTGGCCTTATGTTGGGAAAGATAGCTCTTAAATAAAACTATATAGTTTTTTGAACACAATGTAATTAAATCGCTATAAATTACAATGACCGAAGTGTTATCATTTTTATTGATAATTAAATGGATGATAAGAATATAATAGTGGTATTAAAATATAAGCAACTCACCATTTTAAAAAAAACGAAAATTAATTTCTTAATTGTAAGGTATTTATCAGCTGAGATCTCACTTAAAATAAAACAATATATTTTAAATATTTGCAAACTGATTAAATTTATCTCCAGGTTTTTATTTGAAGGTGTTCTACAATAATTTTTTTAAACTTTGTATTATGACATATCTGTTTCTAATGCTGAAATGTGTTTTCATGAGATAGCAATCTCTCATTCCTGAAAGTCTTAAGTGTATTTTCACAAGTGATGCCCCATTGCTCATTTCACTAAACAAATTAAACAGGTTTAATTCAAACTGAGCCTCTCTTTCTATCATTGGAAATAATTGTAATTATTGATAGTCAACTACATTGATAAATGGTATTTAATTTCTGAATATGGTAACATTCACACAATTAGAAATTTAAAAAATGGGAAAAAAATAAAATAAAGAGAATCCAAATATTTTGTTGGTCTGCATCACTGTGCAGAAGCAACTTGTCTGAAGGTTGTTAGTGAAACATTATTACACCTTATTTATGGAAATCAATCTTATATTTGTCAGATGTGAGAACGTGTCCACATGGTGGATTAGGTAAAAAGAGGCAAGTGCCCAAGGAGACTTAAAGTGACAATACTCCCCAAAGCCACTCTTTGTTTCGGACCTATCGGACAGGCCCAGAGTGTTTCCGCTTAGAGGCATTTTGATCACTTGTTTTATCTTCTATGTCCACTGCTCTGGCTTTCTCCCCTTAACCAAACTACTGATGTTGGAACATCCAAAGACAGAGCCTATTCTCACTCCCCGGCCCAGATATCCAGGCTCGGCTTCTTATTTGTATGACAAGCGTAAAAGTGCACTGCAACTCCCTATCTGGCTGGCCTCACAGGTTGTCTGTATCACTGAGGGGGGTCAAGGCCATGTAACTCTCCCATCATCTTTAAGCTGAAGGACAAGGGTGCTTTCCCATGCCTCCTGCTGTCGATTTAGACTCATGCATTTCTAATGCCAGTTGCTGGCTTGTTTGTGTGGAGCTCATACCCAGGGTGTCCATCCTTCATACAGAACAGCCAAGTTATCTGGGTTCTTGGCCTCTTTGATGATGTAGTCCACCTTAAAAGGTCAATTATTACAAGTTGAGTAAGACAAACAACCAGGTCGAGCAATCAATTATGATAAAAATAATCAATCGTATTGATAAATACATGGGTGTGTGACTTGATGTTTTTGTGTCAAACAGTTATATGCTGTAGATTCAGAGCTTAGAATCTATAAATCTATAGTCTATTTATCATTCTCTGAAAATATTTCCTTGGCAGATATTATTAGTAAATATGTCTCTTCATATTGCCTTAGTCTGAAAATATTTCCAGGGCAGATATTATTAATAAACTAGGTTGTGCTGCGGCGCCGTGGCGCCTACATTTTTTAAGGGCGCCCACCTTTTTCAAAAGCCCAACCAACTTGTCCTTGTATGATAAATACGTAATATTAAACTTCCTTAAATGTACACAAAGTATTTTATAATAGGTGTTGTAGGGCGCCTATGATGCCCAATTTTTTATTTTTTTTTGGTCAAAAGCCCAAGTAACTTATCCTTGTATGATAAATACTAAATATTCCTGAAATGTACAAAAAGTATTTTTATCATATTTTTTTACAGTGCTAACCACCACACGATTTTTAAACTAATTTTAGAAAGCTGCGCGCCAAATTACTGCACCAAAAAATAACTCTTTGAGTCAGTCAGCACTGTTTACAACACAAATGCTGACGTCAAAGGTTCGTGCGTTGTTTGGTTAATGTTAATCTGGAAACCAAAATGATTATGATTTTTAAGTCTATATTTTCAATTTTTAAAAAAAATCAGAGTGATGCCCCTTAGCGTTAGGCAGGATAATTGAGGGTAAATCTATATATGATGATATCCCCCTTTACCCAAAGCCTTGCCAACCCCTGGAACTATTTATTTTAACAACAAGTCCTTAGTAACAAAACATTTCCCTCTCTAGTAGAAACAATGAGGGAACAAACTACACGTCAGGTTTTCAAACCCCACAATGTCACATTGGTCAGCTGGTGCAGTGCAACACACTGTTTGGCAGGTGTGAGATGTGTCTCTTTGCTAGCTTTTTAAATGATCTCCTGGACAACGAACACCAAAAAACTCACCAAATATACTGTACAGTACATACTCGTACAGTACATACTCGGGTATAAGTTGACTCCATGATTTGTCACTTAAAAAGTGGAATTTTACAATTTCTTCTAAGATCACAATGATAAACTCATTGCATGTCAGCCGTGTGTATGTAACTGAATTTGCTACACACACAATGGTCTAACAGTAATATATAATCAGTTTTATTGTATAATTATAACATATTCCATATAAATTTAATGTATTATCTTACAGTACTGTCTTTAATAATAAAAAAAAGATATTTTGTTACACTTCAATATAGCATTTATGATGTTGATTATATTTTTAAATGAGTTACAGCCATGTATAAGTCCAGCCCTTGATTTTGGCCTTGAAACTTTGAAGAAGAAAAAAACTACTTGACTTTTACTGGAGTAAATACGGTATTTCTATCTTTTGTGAATTGAATTGATTCTTAATATAAATAAATCAAATATCTATTGAGTGTAGCAAGCCTTCAAGTCTTGCAATGTAACAAGCATTAGCAAAATTGAATGTTAATTGTCAAACAATTAGTGTAGCGGAGTGCACTGGGACAAAGGTAGATGATATACTTCAATAGTTTACCTGTTCTGCTACACTCATTCTTTTATTTGGGTCAGGATCTCTCCCTTCAAGTTTCATTTTAACCCTTCTCCAAACTCCCACAGCATAGGAATTTCTTTCTTGAACAGCTTTAAACAAATAAAAGAGTTGTCACACAGCATTAGCAATAGGTTACACAATTCTAAATATGATGCAAGAAAGGAGAAAGAACTCATATTTTTATCTCTAGTTGGTTTACCTTTCCTTTCATTGTGGATTACACATAAGTTAAGTGTATGCTACCAACATGGTTTACCTTGCCTTTCATTGTGGATTACACATAAGTTAAGTGTATGCTACCAACATGGTTTACCTTGCCTTTCATTGTGGATTACACATAAGTTAAGTGTATGCTACCAACATGGTTTACCTTGCCTTTCATTGTGGATTACACATAAGTTAAGTGTATGCTACCAACATGGTTTACCTTGCCTATCATTGTGGATTACACATAAGTTAAGTGTTTGCTACCAACATGGTTTACCTTGCCTATCATTGTGGATTACACATAAGTTAAGTGTATGCTACCAACATGGTTTACCTTGCCTTTCATTGTGGATTACACATAAGTTAAGTGTATGCTACCAACATGGTTTACCTTGCCTATCATTGTGGATTACACATAAGTTAAGTGTATGCTACCAACATGGTTTACCTTGCCTATCATTGTGGATTACACATAAGTTAAGTGTATGCTACCAACATGGTTTACCTTGCCTATCATTGTGGATTACACATAAGTTAAGTGTATGCTACCAACATGGTTTACCTTGCCTATCATTGTGGATTACACATAAGTTAAGTGTATGCTACCAACATATGGATAAATTTAACAACTTAAACAAATGAATGATCTATCTATTGATGTATTTTTCCATTCACCTTTTCCAGTCTTAGGATCCCTTGACACTCTTTCATACTTACCTTTTCCAGTCTTAGGATCCCTTGACACTCTTTCATTCTTACCTTTTCCAGTCTTAGGATCCCTTGACACTCTTTCATTCTTACCTTTTCCAGTCTTAGGATCCCTTGACACTCTTTCATTCTTACCTTTTCCAGTCTTAGGATCCCTTGACACTCTTTCATTCTTACCTTTTCCAGTCTTAGGATCCCTTGACACTCTTTCATTCTTACCTTTTCCAGTCTTAGGATCCCTTGACACTCTTTCATACTTACCTTTTCCAGTCTTAGGATACCTTGACACTCTTTCATACTTACCTTTTCCAGTCTTAGGATCCCTTGACACTCTTTCATTCTTACCTTTTCCAGTCTTAGGATCCCTTGACACTCTTTCATTCTTACCTTTTCCAGTCTTAGGATCCCTTGACACTCTTTCATTCTTACCTTTTCCAGTCTTAGGATCCCTTGACACTCTTTCATACTTACCTTTTCCAGTCTTAGGATACCTTGACACTCTTTCATACTTACCTTTTCCAGTCTTAGGATCCCTTGACACTCTTTCATTCTTACCTTTTCCAGTCTTAGGATCCCTTGACACTCTTTCATACTTACCTTTTCCAGTCTTAGGATCCCTTGACACTCTTTCATTCTTACCTTTTCCAGTCTTAGGATCCCTTGACACTCTTTCATACTTACCTTTTCCAGTCTTAGGATCCCTTGACACTCTTTCATTCTTACCTTTTCCAGTCTTAGGATCCCTTGACACTCTTTCTTTTTCTTTCTTTCCTTTAAATGAATAAATAGTTGAAATGTAGTTACTAAGATATTTCTTGTTCCATACAGAATAATTAACAAAATAGTACTGAACCATTCGCAGATTTTACATTTTAAAAATGGACCTTTCAGATATAGTAAATAGATGAGTATCCACACTTTTTTTAAAAAACTGAATTACATACAGTTTTATAAAACATGAATTTGGATGATATAATGAATTTGACACCTTTGAAAAAACAAGTGAAATATCACAAAAAAAGTACTTCTATGTCTGAACACTATGCCTGAAAATTTAATTTATTCATTTTCTTAAAATATAAAATTCTGGTGAAATATTCCAGAGCAAACCTTGTGGCTTGACGGCAGTTAACTGAGCAGCTGGGCTATTCTGGTTTAACAGGGGTGGAGAGTTTCTGTCCTTGGCGAGGAGTATTGACCTCAATGCTGGATCAAAGACTTTCTTGTTGTCTGGCTCACTAGACGCTGTGTCATTTTGTTCTGTTGTCATAGACATGCTTGTTGTCATTATAGAGGGAGCAAACTCAGACAAGCTGTCATAAACCCTGGTCAAGAAAACATCACATCTTATCATTGAATTCATGGGATATAATCTATATATAATTAGATACAACTATGTTATAATTAGTCAAGATTAAATTTTAGAATATTTTCAGAATGTCAATTTTAATGTAATCCTTGAAGTGTGTACATTGTTTTAATTTGTTTAATTAACAAAAATGTGCCAAAGTAAGCAGCTTTTTTTAAAACTGATACTCATAACAAACAACATGAATTTGTGCTTCAAATTATGACAAAAGATTTCATTTTTAGCAGAATCTCTGGCAAAACATGCTAATAAGACTGACTATAAAGCCAGAGGATAATGTACTTACACATCCAGTTGAGATTTCAAGGCCTCAATGTCCTGCACACTCTGAGCCATCTCATCCCTAGTGGTCATCTCACTGACCACAGTTTTGAGAATGGCTGTTATCTTCTCAGAGAATATCTTGTACTGAGCCAGGTATGCTCTCATACTGCCAGGATGGACCTCTTCCCCAAAGTCCTGTTCCTCAAGCTAAAAATAAAGCATAGCATGGAAAAACTCAAACAGATTTATGGGGACATTAATAAATCAAGAAGTTCATTTTGAGCCCAATTTAGGTTTTGATACTAAATTCTTGAAGTGGAAAAAAGGTAGTCCTTTTTTTAAAAAAAGGAATATTGTCTAGTTTCTATACTAGATATACTATTATTAATTTTTGTAAAAATCAGTGAAAAATACATTTTATGAGCTGCAATGGTTTATTTAAAAAATTTATGAAACCAATTATAATGTGAAATAAACAATAGCATCTATGTACTCTTCCTGTTATGATTAACAATAAAAATATAACATGTCAATTGATTTAATAGGTGATTAATTTGTTTATTTTCAACTCATTTAACATGAGGAATACTTCAGATTCATTGCATGTGCCCTTTGACCTATAGCCATGCTGAGGAAAAACATACTCTCAGCAACTTATATTACAGTCGAACCCACTTAACTCGAGCTCGGTTAACTTGCCCAACCTACTAACTCGACGTTTTTAATTGGAACCGCCAAATTATCTCTTTGTTTTAGCATTTTCTCATCGGTTACTTCGATTTTTTTAAGTCGCCGAAACCTAATACCTCGAGCACAAAAGAGGGCCAAATTTGCAACTTAACGTTGGTTAGCTCGATCCTTGTCTATTCGCCTAGCAATGAACTTTGGCATTTTTAGTTCAAAATAGTGTTGACATCTCGCTTTCTTCTAGACTTCCGGCTATTGTGTGATTCTACGAGATTTCAATAAAAATTACCGGATGTTTTAACTTTCAATTTGATTGCGTGTGTGAATTATTAGTTCGACGTGTATCCATGGAGTATATATTTACCCGAGGTGCTGGAAAATCGCGTTAGCGGTCGTTAATCGTCATTATTTCGCAGTGCATGTTATATTATTATTAAACTTCATTAATTTTCTGATGCATTAATCATTTTATTTTTTAAGATAAACGAATATCTTTAGAAAAGAAAATAAAGGTTTGTATTGAGAATCGACGGTTGTTTTTATTTAATTAAATAAAAAATTATTATTCTTTTAAAAGTTTGTTGTTGCTTTGTTACCAGTAAGATACGTGACTGTGACTAACGCGCGTGATGGTGAAATCAAATCATTTTCTTAATATTCCAGTATATATATATATATATATATATATATATAAAATATACACGTCATCACTGTTGTAGGTCGAATTCTGATAATGAATGATTTTTTTTAAAAATTCGCTTAGACTTAGTTGCCGGCAGAGGTCTAACACACAGCGTGCTGTGATCAACGGTCAAGGCAGCAAGTTACTATTTATATTACAAGTTTCATTGACTGAGGAAAATCGAGAGCGGTCTGATAGTGACAGATATCCTGCACGTCAAAAGCATTAAACTTAAAATGACCAAATTGATATGTTTATTTATTATTTTTTTAATTCGCTGATTCGACGGGCATTGCAAACACGAGCGGCGGCGACATGCCACGCCACACACGCCATGGGACGAGGGGAGGCGAAAAATTTGACCTTAGTTTTAACGCATGCGCAGACAATTATAAACTGCTAACTTTTTTTTTATTAAATGGAATCGAAACATGACCACAGAGACGTAATCAAAGTCATTTACTTCGGCATAAAAATATATATATAAAAAAATTCCCGACTAGTCATAACTTTTCCCGACTAGTCATAACTTTTCCCGACTATCTCCTGTCTTTCAAGACAGAGGAAATTTTTTAAAAGAATTTCCGACTTTTTCCCGTTTTCCAGACTGAGTGGGAACCATGGTTATATTTAAACGGTCCTTAAAAACGAACGGTCTTAACAACCTTAGGAAAGAGTGTAGAAATATTAGTGTCCCGATATTCCGATACGATTCCGATTAATCGTCCTATCACTAATTAACGCACATCATGTACATAAAGAAATTTCAAGTTCAAGCACATGTTAATATTTTGCCACCATATTGGTTTTCGTTTAACTCGATCATCGGTTATCTCGACGTCATTTTTCATACCCCAACGCCGTCGACTTAACCGGGTTCGTCTTAGTTGGAATACACTTTCATTTGACTACAATACACTTAGCTTAGTTCCTACCTTAGCTAGGGTCTTGAGAATGGATCTGATGTCAGACATCAGTTTGTGATGGCTGGACAAATGGACCTTAATCAGTGCAACACTGTCTTTGATTCCTCTCTTCAACATTAACAAAAAAGTTTTAAAATTAAAATTGTGCAAAGTTATTTACAAAACTAAATATGACTATTTACAACAAACAGAGCAGCTTACCCATTGGTTAGAGTCATGATTGGAAGCTCTCACAAAATTTGTCTCAAGGAGTATTTTATAGTTAAAATAAGGAAACAATCCAAATGTCAACCGGTCTAGACATTGCCTACAGGTCCGTCATATATTACAGATATAGTCATAAGGCAGCAGAAGGGCAGATAAAACTTATAAAAATATATATTTAAAGTGATAGTCAATAATCAGGGAAAAGTGGGGTTGGTTGTGTAATTAGCTGGAGAACCTTCTCTTGTCTTATCTATGCAGACGCTCCTTCTATGCACAAGATTTTTGCGTCCAACGTCCACAGACCATGCCAGTCTGTTGGCAAGTGACGCAGCGTTCACAGGCTACGGCTATAAGGGTCCCACCCATTACCCAGCTGCCTTTATTTCCTTAACTAGTGTTAGGTACCCATTCGGAGCTGGGTGGACTCAGGGACGCCCTAGGCCCTGGGAATAAATCCTTGCCGTCACATGGATTCGAACCCGTGACCATCGGTACGCCAAGCACGCATGCCAGTCTACCACAGTGGAATTAGAGGGCTGCATTGCTGAATTCATGTGGTAAACACAAACTACTAAATGATGCTTTAGCAATATTGTCAGCCAGCATTAATATTTGGACTTTAAATTTTTTTGTACCATGCATGTAAAATTGAACCAAATGTTATTAAAAATTATTCAAGCTATGTTTTTAGGCTTACTATACATAGTACATGGAAAGTTAATTTCTAAAAATAATTTCATATTTTCAATTATAAACCCAAAAGAACACACCTGAGAAGCAAGTACAAAAGTTGAGAGTTCAATTCAAATATTTTCTCATCATTAACAATAGTTAGTCTCATCATTAACAATAGTTAGTTAATTAGACTAGCAAAATTTGTACTGAAAAACTCTATATAACAATATACCCTTAAAATTTACAGATGGGAGAATATATGGCCTTCTTTTAGTCACAATGAAACAATTTCTTTATTGTTAATTCAAGAATTAATAGTACTGAAGAGAGAAGTAAAAATAATTTTTTTACAAATTTAACCTGAGAATGAGCACATGATTTACAGAAGGGTGGTGTTGGTTGATTTTGTTTTAATTACACTTGATTATAGTATGGTGATGAAGGCTTTTGACAGAAATGTACATACATTTATGCACACAGAAAATGTGTAAGGATTATCCTGGACATATCTATAATCATACACAATAGCTAATTGATATATGTCCCTAATGCTGCAAACTATTATGTTATGGTTTGAAGTTATCTTCAAACTGTTGCTTTGTTGTTTTTTCAAAAAAGAAAATACTATATAATGTGCACTAGTAATAGTAGTACTATAGCAAGAGTTACATCAAGTCATTTGAAGTCATCACTAATTGGTCCCACTTTTAGAGAAAGGGAGTGTGTCTGTGTGTTGTTTTGTTGGGGTATGGGGTGGTGTCCACAACTTTGTGATCAAGTTAATTAGGAAAGATCTAACTTATGTGCAGTCTTCAACTTCTGACAAAAATGGGAATAGTAAGCTCAAACAGTGTGTAATCATTATTGGTTTCATGCTACGATACATATTTATTTAATTCTGATCAGCTAAGCATGGAGTTATTAAATTATAACTCCTACATTGCTCCCAGTTTATTAAAAGTAAGGGCTGCCCCTGCCAAAGGGCAACTTGGCACACAAAGGTAACTTAGTGATTATCCTAGGAACCACTTTCTAGCTACAAAGTGGAGATAATCCATGAGATAACTGGGTTGTTGTTTTTTGAATGGAGGTGAGGTCAACAGTTCTTGGTTTGCACATGAACGGTGGGTCTATACAAAAAATGGGTGGGCAAAAGTTGGGGGGGGGGTGTAGGAAGGGGCCAAAAAAAGTGATATCTTGGTGTCCCTAAATGAGTCTCATCCAAAGGAAAAAGATTCTAGTCAGCTCAATGATACCACAAAGACCAGTGACTGTCCTTGGTCAAACGTTAACAAAAATATGGTACTTACTTTGTTATTGATTTTTTAAAAAATATGTATACAAGTCAATATATTTATTTAGATCAATAAATCTTGTAAAACTGACAGGAGAGGTTTACATAAGTTTTAACCAAATAATAAAGATGTGATTAGGTAAGATAATAAAGATGTGATTAGGTAAGATAATAAAGATGTGATTAGGTAAGATAATAAATATGTGATTAGGTAAGATAATAAAAATGTGATTAGGTAAGATAATAAAGATGTGATTAGGCAAGATAATAAAGATGTGATTAGGCAAGATAATAAAGATGTGATTAGGCAAGATAATAAAGATGTGATTAGGTAAGATAATAAAGATGTGATTAGGCAAGATAATAAAGATGTGATTAGGCAAGATAATAAAAATGTGATTAGGCAAGATAATAAAGATGTGATAAGTTAAGATAATAAAGATGTGATTAGGTAAGATAACAAAGATCTGATTAGGTAAGATAACAAAGATGTGATTAGGTAAGATAATAAAGATGTGATTAGGTAAGATAATAAAGATGTGATTAGGTAAGATAATAAATATGTGATTAGGTAAGATAATAAAAATGTGATTAGGTAAGATAATAAAGATGTGATTAGGCAAGATAATAAAGATGTGATTAGGCAAGATAATAAAGATGTGATTAGGCAAGATAATAAAGATGTGATTAGGTAAGATAATAAAGATGTGATTAGGCAAGATAATAAAGATGTGATTAGGCAAGATAATAAAAATGTGATTAGGCAAGATAATAAAGATGTGATAAGTTAAGATAATAAAGATGTGAAATATGTAAGATAATAAAGATGTGATTAGGTAAGATAATAAAGATGTGATTAGGTAAGATAATAAAGATGTGAAATATGTAAGATAATAAAGATGTGATTAGGTAAGATAATAAAGATGTGATTAGGTAAGATAATAAAGATGTGATTAAGTAAGATAATAAAGATGTGATTAGGTAAGATAATAAAGATGTGATTAGGTAAGATAATAAAGATGTGATTAGGTAAGATAATAAAAATGTGATTAGGTAAGATAATAAAGATGTGATTAGGTAAGATAATTCTCTCATTAGCATTTAGACAAAATGGCTGTTCCACAAACCTGACATTCCACAAGGCTGATGGCAATTTGCTCCATTCTCTTCTTGGATTCAGTCACCGTCTTGTCCACAGCTTCGATGGCTCTCTTCATCCAGTTGATGTCAGATTTCTCATATTCATTTAGAGGCTACAATAAGTATGACAGTTGATGTCAGATTTCTCATATTTATTTAGAGGCTACAATAAGTATGACAGTTGATGTCAGATTTCTCATATTTATTTAGAGGCTACAATAAGTATGACAGTTGATGTTAGATTTCTCATATTTATTTAGAGGCTACAATAAGTATGACAGTTGATGTCAGATTTCTCATATTTATTTAGAGGCTACAATAAGTATGACAGTTGATGTCAGATTTCTCATATTTATTTAGAGGCTACAATAAGTATGACAGTTGATGTTAGATTTCTCATATTTATTTAGAGGCTACAATAAGTATGACAGTTGATGTTAGATTTCTCATATTTATTTAGAGGCTACAATAAGTATGACAGTTGATGTCAGATTTCTCATATTTATTTAGAGGCTACAATAAGTATGACAGTTGATGTTAGATTTCTCATATTTATTTAGAGGCTACAATAAGTATGACAGTTGATGTCAGATTTCTCATATTTATTTAGAGGCTACAATAAGTATGACAGTTGATGTCAGATTTCTCATATTTATTTAGAGGCTACAATAAGTATGACAGTTGATGTTAGATTTCTCATATTTATTTAGAGGCTACAATAAGTATGACAGTTGATGTTAGATTTCTCATATTCATTTAGAGGCTACAATAAGTATGACAGTTGATGTTAGATTTCTCATATTCATTTAGAGGCTACAATAAATATGACAGTTGATGTTAGATATCTCATATTTATTTAGAGGCTACGCTACAATAAGTATGACAGTTGATGTTAGATTTCTCATATTTATTTAGAGGCTACGCTACAATAAGTATGACAGTTGATGTTAGATTTCTCATATTTATTTAGAGGCTACAAGAAGAATGTACTTTGGTGAGTTTGCTGGATTCACACTCATTTATCAGTTCATCTAAGCAATTTTCTACACAGTTCATTTGATATTATGCGTGATATAGCCAATAATATTTTCTATTTTTGACTATCTTGACAAATGTTATCAGAAAATTGCTATTTGACTTTGATGTTAACCAGTTCTAACAAGATTTTCCTTGATTTGTTTTAACTAGTAGGTGACACAGAGGCTTAGCTTGACCACGTCAATATTTTAAACTTGTCCTGAACTAGCTAAGCTGCTTGACCACGTCTATATTTTAAACTTGTCCTGAACTAGGTCCTGCACTAAATAAGCTGCGTGCTAGTCAAGTTAATTATTTATTTTAGTAAAGAGCTATATTATAAAATAGCTGTTTAAACTTTAGTGTTAAATTATTATTTTGTTATATTAAAGACATTGAAAATTAACTCTAGTTATAGTCCCTGCTGTTTGACTCCAATACTATAAATAGAGGAGTCACCAACCTGGATGTTGATAATGTTAAGCTCCAGTTCACTCACTGAGCTACACGTTGACTCAAGCATCATGCAGCACTCGGAGCATCTGTTGGAGGATAAAGTAGTAAAAAAAATATTATTTTCCACTGCCACTATCTTCGTAGTCTATGGAACTGTAAGTGTACTTGATTGTATTTGACTCTCTAACATGACGTCAACCTTGAATGATGCAAGGCTAAGAGTATTTGTAAAAAGTACTCACTTGTTAAGTAGTTGACAAAAGGATGTGTCCACTAATGATGCTTCATGTGTTTGTGTCCTTAGAGTTTCTAGGTGCAGAATACCATTACAGAGAATGTTACAATCAGACACTCTTTTATTCTCTTCCTGAATCAAAGGTAAAACACAAGTCAAATGAAATAATCATACACAATTATTTTTGTGAGGATCAAATTAAAATCTATTGTATGTTGTTTTTTTAGATGGGATTTACTCATAACAATTCTAAAGGTTGATGCTAAAAAAAATAAAGTAAATAATATCAAAATATCCATAAATTAATATTATTTGCGAAACTATTGGTCAGCTTAGCTTGAGTTAAGAAAAGAGATGTTACAAAAATAAATATTAACATCTTATTATGAGGAACCAATATCAGGGTATCGGTAGCATGTATAGGTCACGATATTGAAGTCATCGATATTTCATAATAAGGGACATTTTGACAAAACATTTAGTCGGTATAAGCGCATTACCCGGAGTTAATTTTTTGTTGTGTTACGACAGCATACAAGAGAAAACATACATATATAAACATATTTTTAAAAAGTTTTTTTAATCCAATAGAATACAAACTAAAAAGTGGAAAATAGTTTTAAATTCCTCAAAAGGACTGTTCAAAAGTTGAGATGACCACACAATTTTTCCAGAGAATATTAACTTCATATAAACAAAACTTACAAGAACTTTCTTTTAACTGTTGAACATTTTCAGCAGAATTTAAGAATTTTAAAAATTATTTTCTACTTGTTGGTGCACTTTAACTTAATTTTGCCAAATATTTCATTGAAAAAAGTTTTATATTAATTCATAGCTTGGATTCTTTTTAGCATTCACATTTTAATCTGTACAGTGTACAGTAATCCCTCATTTATCAGGGAGATAGGCTCCAAGGCCAGCCGCAGTAACTGAATTTCCGCTGAGTAGGGACACCAACTTTTAAGCAATAAAAAATCAGTTAATGAGAAGTCTCTTCAGATGGCGGTGCCGTTTCCTGGGGTACCTCTTCTAAAACTACTACTTTATTTGAAAACCCGCGAAGTTTGGAATCCGCAAAAAGTGAACTGTGAAGTAGCGAGTGATTTCTGTACATTCTTAGCATTTAAATATTCATCTTGTCCACAGTTTGCATCAACTACTCAGGTAAAAACTATAACTAAACAATAATTAAACAGGCCTAAGCTTTATGTAAACTAACTAAACAATAATTTGGACAGGCCTAAGCTTTATGTAAACTAACTAAACAATAATTGGGACAGGCCTAAGCTTTATGTAAACTAACTAAACAATAATTTGGGACAGGCCTAAGCTTTATGTAAACTAACTAAACAATAATTGGGACAGGCCTAAGCTTTATGTAAACTAACTAAACAATAATTGGGACAGGCCTAAGCTTTATGTAAACTAACTAAACAATAATTGGGACAGGCCTAAGCTTTATGTAAACTAACTAAACAATAACTGGGACAGGCCTAAGCTTTATGTAAACAACCAGGCTGCCTGAATTCTCTTTTCTTTTCTAATTTTTGAGTCTATACTTTGTAGGAAATATAAATGGAATATTATTTTCAACTTTAAAGGGTGTTTCCATTGGAAAGTCATTTTTGAAATGATGCTTTTATATTTTTTTAAAATTTTAGTTTTTAAAGTTATCAATTAAAAATTCTATGCCATTGCTCATTTAACAATCCATACCCCCTCCTCCAAGATTCCTTTTAAAAACAAGAGAATGACAAAATGCCATTTGAATAATTTTGAATACTAACCTCAATAAATTTTTTCCTGTATAATGCTGCCTTCTCAAAGTTAGTGAGTACATTGTTAAGTGAAGGGTTTGCTCCAGCAGCCCATCGTAGTCTCTGGCTGATGCTAGCCTCCATTTGAACGTAGCGTTCAAGGCAAGATGTGATCAGGGACTCTTGGGAGATAAGAGCTTGTGCTGTCTATAGGAAGGAAAGATTAAAATTTGACTTTTAATATCCAATGACATCAATGTATGTTAGCTCCTGATTTTAAGGGAAATGTTAAATTAAACCACCCTCAAAAACAAAGTTTTTGACTATAAATCCCTTATATATGAGACATAACTAAAAGTATTGATTATGTTCAATATAATACGCATCGCGCATCAAACATTTACAGACTGAACATGACTGAATTCCCCTTGCTGTAAAACACGGGATGTGGTCATGGATGGCTGGAGTGAACTCCAGTGGCATGTGGAGGTCAACAATAGTAGACGGATACATAGAGATAAACTAAGAATGCATTAATATAAATTATGGTACATTCCATCGATCTGAAATTTTGATACAATGAATTGTTAGGTGACACGAGTCTATGTGCAAAATTTCAGTTCGATAGCATCACGGGAAGTGGGTTATTTTTTACTTTTGTTTTTCCGCCCAACCACGAGGCCACAACAGACAGACAAGACGGTGAAGCTAATATAAGGGATTTAAAAAGGAGGACTGATAGAAAGGTTTTCTTTATGTGATTAAAATACACTTTAATTTTTGTGATGTCATTGATTTTACCTTTTTCATTTCTGACATGACAGCTGCCCTCCCTGGATGAACCATCTGTGAATGTTGTCTGCCAGCTTGAATAAAGAGGTCCTCATGGAGCCACTGAAAACGAGCTAGTTGTGGCTGGCATCTCTGGACTTGACCTTTCATCAGGACGATGTGTGCATCAAGGCGCCTAAAATAGAACCAGAAAATCATTTACTTTGTCTATTTGGAGTGCACTATTTCACCATTTGAATTCAGACATTGTAACAAGATATATTAATTAATTTTAGGCACACACAAATAAGAAAATTGCCATAACATAGTCAAATGCAGCTTGATATGCCTGTATCTACCTAGAACAGAATGATCATGTTACATATTTTGAGCAGATTTTGAAAAGTATTCAACTAATTGTTTTTGATGTATATTTATGGATTTAGCTAAAATAATGTTTAATTTTCTGTATTCAGGTTTTAAAAGTTATGTTGATAATATACTTGGCCAAGTCAAGCTTCCTCCAAGCAGTATCCAGATTGCTGGTGAGGGCAGTGATTTGAGTGAGGTGCCTGTGCTGGAACTGGCCACTGGTCAGACATGTTTCCATGCCTTTCTTACAGAGCAGGTCAAGTGGAACTTTGAGCTCAGCACCAATATCTTTGAGTTCAATCTCAGCTTTCACATTGACACCAAGCTCTCCAAGAAACACACAAATTATGTAACCCAACACTTGTGAGGGGAAACCTAAAACCTGGCAAAAACAAAGGAAAATGGAGGTCAAACAAACATTTTATATAACAAGCACACCTAAGTGATTGCAAAGTTTACAAATTACTTAATTACCGAATACACAAATATAACTCAATTTCAAGGACAAGTCGCTCCCCTTATATGTCAATTGAAAAGCAATTATCGTGTTGATAAAAATGTATAAAATGAGTTACGCGTGTATTAGTGGACCCTTGGCCTTGAAAATTTGGAGGAAAAAAATCGACTTATACTCGAGTGTATACAGTATTAACATAATAAAGATATATCTGAGAATAATAAGCACTCAAGTTGAAAGTTTTTAAAAAAATGTTTGGGCATCAGTCCATCACAATGTGAATGTGTGTTAACTTGACTATACTAACCTGTTTTACAATAATTATGTCTATACTAACCTGTTTTACAATAATTATGTCTATACTAACCTGTTTTACAATAATTATGTCTATACTAACCTGTTTTACAATAATTATGTCTATACTAACCTGTTTTACAATAATTATGTCTATACTAACCTGTTTTACAATAATTATGTCTATACTAACCTGTTTTACAATAATTATGTCTATACTAACCTGTTTTACAATAATTATGTCTATACTAACCTGTTTTACAATAATTATGTCTATACTAACCTGTTTTACAATAATTATGTCTATACGAACCTGTTTTACAATAATTATGTCTATACTAACCTGTTTTACAATAATTATGTCTATACTAACCTGTTTTCTTACAAAATCAGCAATAAACCGTTTCACTGGTTTAGCCATCTGTTCTTCATCATATATGAATCCACCACTGACACCTTCAGGGAAGAGAAACATGGAAGTTAAATGTTAGTTTCTTAACTACATATCCAACTTTTAAAGTGAAAGTGTTATGAAAGCCATACAATGTACAACTAGTGTTATGAAAGCCATACAATGTACAACTAGTGTTATGAAAGCCATACAATGTACAACTAGTGTTATGAAAGCCATACAATGTACAACTAGTGTTATGAAAGCCATACAATGTACAACTAGTGTTATGAAAGCCATACAATGTACAACTAGTGTTATGAAAGCCATACAATGTACAACTAGTGTTATGAAAGCCATACAATGTACAACTAGTGTTATGAAAGCCATACAATGTACAACTAGTGTTATGAAAGCCATACAATGTACAACTAGTGTTATGAAAGCCATACAATGTACAACGTGTTATGAAAGCCATACAATGTACAACTAGTGTTATGAAAGCCATACAATGTACAACTAGTGTTATGAAAGCCATACAATGTACAACTAGTGTTATTTTATACCTTGAAGTGCCTCTGCAAACTGAGTAGTCATGTAAAAAAAATCTTGCATGGCTTGCAATCGCTTCAAGAAGAAAAGATTAACCAGGAGAGGCCTTGTAGTGGAACTGAAGTTGGACAACTAGATGAAAAACATTATCAACGTTTGAACATGTTTTATAATGCATATTACATATTTATTTCAAAACAAGATACATTTTATAGGCAGCTAATTTCTGCACAATTATAACAGATATAATCCAGGTTCAAAAGTGGGTTTGTGATTCCATATTTACTGAAAATATCTTTGAAAAGTGAATTTAGTTGAAATTATGGATGATTTGAATCACAAAAAATCAAATTTTTAAAGTTATCAATTATAATGATTTAAGTAATTTGATCTCTTTGTACATTTTAATAATGAATAATACTCAGGAAATAATTTTTGACAAACAAACTAAAAAATGCATGTCATGAAAACGATTTTGAATAAAAAGTTTTTTATGACAAATTTCTTTCAAAAGATTACTCCTGAAGGACATTTGTGCTTTGTTGGAATTATCATTTTAATTATTTTCTCAGATGTCATTCTGTGTAGTTGTGAAAGTGAACATGAAAGTAACACAATATTGAATTTAGCCACACACCTGCATAGACTTGGCCTCTCGTACGGTGTCCACCTTCTTCCAAACTGCAGGCACCTCTAGTGATTCCATGCTATCCAGCAGCTCAGCAAAGTCCGCCTCAAGCCTTGTAAACAACCCGTTAAAACCCATCAACAACATTTGGCCAGAAGTCAGTTGATCAGAATACTGTTTGGCTGAGCTGCTGTTACAGCCTTTTTGTAACAAGTTCATGAACTCCTGCTGCAGGCGTTTCATTTCCATGTACACTTCAGGCTTTTTGTCCTGATTTGAAAGAAATACAAGCAATAGTGATAATGGCTTGGTTAAAGAAACAAAAAAGAATCTGGTATAAATATAAAGCAAGCAATAAATAAATGACAGAATTAATTAATTTACATATCTCTAATAAACTACAAGAAAACTCTAACAAATAAATCCACTTAAAGGTTAATTAAAAGTCTGTGACCTTGTAAGGTTTGGGAATAAAGGTTATATTTGGTTAGATGTCCTTAAAGTGGCATGACCTATGGATGAACACAAGTAAAAAATTTTTTTATAAAAGTGGCTGAACATTAAAAAAACTACAAATTGTGTACCTCAATTCCCATGATAGCATTGCGATGCATTATCTCCACTTGAGCAACCAGGGCGTCAAGGGGCAGACTACTTTGCTGAATCACATTTTCTAGCTGGGACAGGATACTGAGGAAGTGCTCATCTTGAGACTGGGTCAACTTCATAGTTTCAGGCAGGATGATAGATCTAAAATTCATATTCAAGTCCTAAAGAAACAAAACAAAATAACATACACTGTGTTGAATTTACCAAGGATTCAACTATTTAAATTTAAATGCAAAATAATATTAAAGTATTTCAGTTAACATTTACAGTCAAAACCAACCTGTAAAGCTATGTACACATTATGGGTTGCTCTTAGACTGTGTTGTAGATTCTTTACATGGGTTAGGTCACAAATCTAGGGACAAAAGATAAATCTCTCTTTTATTATTATGCTCATACAATTCAAAATGTAACTGAAAATGTTGCCAAGTGAAAGCTCTTAGACAGACATACTAGAAGAGTGTTTAAGTGGCCTAAAGATGACTGAATCAATGTTCCCTTTAAGCTGCGCGGCAGCGCAGATGTCTATCCGACGCAGTACAGCAGTTTTGAATTACAGCGCAGTAAATTTTATAAAATAGTTCACTAAAACTGGATGCTGTGCAACTTTGCACAGAAGGTTTTTTACTCTGCACACGGACCAAAGGAAAAACTTGTTGCAGTGACCTTGAGATGAAATTGTATTAGCAGACAGCCAAGATTTCAAGATGTGGGAGAGAAAATGTTGAGAACGTAAAGCTTAATAATCTGAAATACAATAATCATTAACTCTTCCATAACAATGATTCTTGTAACCCAGTGGAACCTCTGTTACCTCACCAACCCTATCATGTAACCCAGTGGCACCTCTGTTACCTCACCAACCCTATCATGTAACCCAGTGGAACCTCTGTTACCTCACCAACCCTATTAAGTCAAATTTTATGTCAACAGACAAAGTCCCTTTTTGTCTCAGCTTTTTCTCATCAATCATGTCGATGATTTTATGTCAGTGAACCCAAATATCTAGCACAAATAAGGGGTAAGTAAATGTGTCACTGAGTGTCTGTTATCTTGATCCCATGACCAACAGCCTGTTTCAAAAATCTACTTTGTTATAAAATTGTGATATCTTTGCACACGTTCAGTGTACACATCTTGAGACCTACATTTCCTATATTAAAATTTTAATTTTCAGTTGTATATTTCACAGACGCTCCTTTCTATACAGAACATTGTTACGTCCTATGCGTTTTCATGGTTTATGTAACCATGTAATAAATGAAAGCAACACTCAGATTGTAATTAAATAGCATTTTGCTAAATAAGTAAACATGAAAACAGTTCAGCCCATTATGGTATCAGTAAAGATGAAAATATTTGCACAATACTTGGCACAGTTACAATAAAATGAGAGTGTCTGACCTTGAAAATGATTAACTTAATTTTAAAAAAATGTTTGCAATTACTACAGAAGCTTCATACGCTAATCACAGAAAAACATTTGTTGATATCATAACCGAGTAACGGACCTGTGTATACTGATTGAGAGTTTCCAAGAAATGGTTGACATTGCCACTCATGCTGCACAGCTCATCAAGGAACCAGTCTCCATCACGGGAGGTCAAGTCCATCAGTCTATCACCAGCACCTAGATATTAAATATGTAGACACTTTCAGCTAATATGGTGAATATATCGGGACAGAGTACATTCAAGTTGATAGTGCTGTATTAAGAAAAATTTTCTATGAAAATTTAACACCAATTTTGTCAAAGATATGAATGGCATTCTGTACTATCTAAATCCAGCTAATTTTTACACAAAGTGTTATTTACCTGCTGCAGCTCCCTCCATAAGTAGATATCTTTTGTTGAGAGTGTACAGAGCTGATACAATAACAGACATCAAACTTCTTTCTCCTTCCAGGCCATTTTCTTTGGATGAAAATAAATATTTTTATAGGTATGTCCAAAAAGAATTCATAAATGTCTAATTATTTTAAAGATCTTAGAATTAGAAAGCAAAGTTAGAAATTTCACGGATAAACTTTTAGCTAGGGGTCTACCGATATCTGGATATCGGCAATATCGGTATCGGTAGCATGTAAAGATCCCGATATTGACGTCACCGATATTTTTTTTTACGTAAAAAAAAACCAACAAAAAAAAACTATCATTTAGATTTACAATATCTCGACCCCGATACCGGTATTGAAAAAGCCAAAAGAGTCCTAGTATTAATATGTACAGCCACGATACAGTATGCCATGTGCTATGATATTGTTAAGGTATCCGCCGATTTTCGTATACTCGGAAATACTGTGTAAATAGTGCCGATGCCAAGTATACCGTAATTGCTCTAATAAATGGATAACATGTAAACATTATGTTCACGTAATTGCTCTAATAGCAAAGATGCACGAAGAATCGCAGATGTCTAAAACATTTCGTTTCGTATGGAATAACAAAATGTACCGTATGCAGACTTGTCATTGGCAACCATTCATCCTTCAACCTCATTTTCACTCTATTACTATTACTTTGTTCTCATTGTTTCATTCATAAAAGGTGGCCGTGTGCAAAAGCCATTAAACTATTGGTTAGAATTAATAATTATTAGTTAAAGTTGAAGTTTCAAAAGGAGTTCCTAATTTTGCTTGTACATTTTTATAAAGGACGGTTCGTTTTGTCATGATTCCTATGTAGGTCATGATCTGGAACTTGTAAACACATCAGAAACTTCATATCAGCAACAAAAAAAATCGGTAATATCGGCAAAACTGCATATCGGTAGACCCCTAAATTAATTAGGAGTGATAAATTTAAGAATGACGTCATCAAATAAGACCGCTGGTTTTTGTCCTTACAAATACTCATATTGGCACTCATATGGGAAAAAATATCGGTAATATAGGCAAAAATGCATATCAGTAGACCCCTAATATAAAATATAAATATTTAGGAGTGATAAATTTAAGAATGACGTCATCAAATAAGACCGCTGGTTTTTATCCTTACAAATACTCCTATCGGCACTCATATGGGAAAAAATTTTCGGTAATATCGGCAAAAATGCATATCGGTAGTCCCCTAATATAAGAGATAAATAATTACGAGTGATAAATTTAAGAATGACGTCATCAAATATGACCGCAGGTTTTTGTCCTAACAAATACTCATATCGGCAAAAAAAATATCGTTAATATCGGTATCGGCAAAAATGCATATCGGTACACCCCTACTTTTAGCCCCTTCTTAATATAGATCTTCCCAACAGAAAAACTTGTGAGTGGGAGGGGAGTGTATTTTTTTTGACAGGATAGGGGTAAGCCAGAGGGAAACAATAATCTGAAAATAGAATGTCCTATTTTATGGACAGCCCCTAAGACGTTTATTTATCGCTAAAGTTTTGGATACACGTTCAAATCTTACCATGGACAAAGATTCGAATAGTTTCATCAGCCTCTTGAATTTGTCCCTCCAGTGTTATGGTTTCATTGGTTTCTTGAGCTCTACGATCCATCAGCTGGGGTGTTTTATAGAGGGGAGGGGGAGATTTTTAGACTATTAGACACATTCAAGGCTTACAATTTAATTGACACATTCAAGGCTTACAATTTAATTGATCAATAAATAAATATAAAGAAAATTCTACATTATCAAAACACAAAGTTAAAGAGAAAAAAAAGTGAAATGAAAAGTTGCTTACTTTGATGAGTTTAGCATTGGTGTCTGTCAAGAGATTTTGAAGTTTGGATTCAATGTTGAAGACATTCTGTGCTTTGCTGATCTGAGAAGCAGGACTGGGGCTGTACAGGTCATGGTGTTGTGACATCATTTCTTCACACCTACAAAGTTGCACATTGAAATATTTTAGAATTTCCTGAACATAAAAGAACCATTTTTTTGGTTTAAATAAAGTACAAATACACTAGTGGTATAGAGATTTGAACAGTTAGACTACAGTGGTACAGGAGAGATGTGAACAGTTAGACTAGTGGTACAGAGATGTGAACAGTTAGACTACAGTGGTACAGAGATGTGAACAGTTAGATTAAAGTGGTACAGAGATGTGAACAGTTAGACTACAGTGGTACAGAGATGTGAACAGTTAGACTACAATGGTACAGAGATGTGAACAGTTAGACTACAGTGGTACAGAGATGTGAACAGTTTGACTAGTGGTACAGAGATGTGAACAGTTAGATTACAATGGTACAGAGATGTGAACTGTTAGATTACAATGGTACAGAGATGTGAACAGTTAGACTACAGTGGTACAGAGATGTGAACAGTTAGATTACAATGGTACAGAGATGTGAACAGTTAGATTAAAGTGGTACAGAGATGTGAACAGTTAGACTACAGTGGTACAGAGATGTGAACAGTTAGAATAGTGGTACAGAGATGTGAACAGTTAGATTAAAGTGGTACAGAGATGTGAACAGTTATACTACAGTGGTACAGAGATGTGAACAGTTAGATTAAAGTGGTACAGAGATGTGAACAGTTAGACTACAATGGTACAGAGATGTGAACAGTTAGACTACAGTGGTACAGAGATGTGCACAGTTAGATTACAATGGTACAGAGATGTGAACAGTTAGACTACAATGGTACAGAGATGTGAACAGTTAGATTAAAGTGGTACAGAGATGTGAACAGTTAGACTCAGTGGTACAGAGATGTGAAGAGTTAGACTACAGTGGTACAGAGATGTGAACAGTTAGATTAAAGTGGTATAGAGATTTGCACAGTCAAGCAATTAACTGAACACTGACTTGTTTGATGTGAAATCACTGATGAGTTCCTGAAGCCATCCTAAGAATCTGTAAGTTCGGTTGTCCTTGGCAAACACAGAACCAAACTGGAAAAGAGGTAAAAGTTTAGTTTAGGAGAATTTTAAGACAACAATAGTTGAAAGCATCATGATATTTTTTTATTTATAATTTAGGATTAACTTACACATTAAATAAAAATTGATAAATTATTTGAAGTACCTGTGATATGACAGTGTTGTAAGTGTGTAGTATTTTCACCACATTGTGAAGGAGAGCTCTCTTCTGGTCCAGTAATGTTAACATTTCAGTTTCCAACTGCTCACACTGTGTGATAAATCATGGTTCAAAATTATGAATTAAAAAACTACAACAATTAATGAATGAAATAAACATACTTGAAAACACACTTCACAAGCTGACAATATTTAGAGAATCCTAAAAATCTGGGGTAAAACTTCAAGCTTTTTTCATTGGTTCCCTTGATTCAAAACTAATGATTTTAAAAATTAAAATTAATTTAGCATGTTTGCTGTTCTAGCTCCTCAATGAATCAACTTTGATCAAGCAATACTAGGGTAACAATAATACTATCTTATCTGTTTACAGACGCTCCTTCTATACAGAAGATTATTACTAGGGTAACAATAATACTAGGGTAACAATAATACTAGGGTAACAATAATACTAGGGTAACAATAATACTAGGGTAACAATAATACTAGGGTAACAATACACTTTTTGCAAATTAGGCTGTCAGATTATTTTATTGTATAATTATATTTTATGATCAGATCTATTTTTAAAAAAACATGCATAGCATTTGTTCTTTCTGTGTACAAAAAAGCGACACAAACACACCTGAGTTATTATTTGGGATTGTCCTGCACTTTGTAAAAAAGATGATGCTGCAGCGAAGCTAGGTGCACCAAGGTCAAGAGGTGAAGAGACATCTGCACACATGGCTTGGAATGATGAACTTTGAAGTTTTTCCAGAGACATCTGTAATATGATAAAGTAATAACTTTTGACAGATTAATTACATCAGATGCATGTTATATAAGAATATTATCAGTTCTTTCACAGCTCTAGGTTTATATTTAGTCATATGGGCTTAATGTAGAAATTAACAAATCTTTCCTTTAAATTTTGCCAAAAATAAGAGTAGTCCTAGCAAAATTTCTTAACATTTTTATGCTACTTCACGTTTTCTTAACATCTGTAATATGTTGTGTTAGGTTAGAGAAAATTGACTGTTGAGGAGGGTATGAGTGAGCCTAATAAAAAAAACCTGTAAAAAAAACAAGTTTTTCGCTATAAATCCTTTACGTACGAGACGTAACCATAAGAATGTTCATAATAATACGCAGCCAGCGCAAGACCATCCAACAGTACAAAATTGTAGTTGTGTCATAAAAGATGTTTAATATAATGCGCACCGATCAGGAATATGTTTATAAAAAGTGTTGTCAATAAAATACGCACCTTATTGCGCGACAGAAAGGTTGTTCAATATAATGCGCACCCTTACACTCTATCTCAAAAAATAACATGATACATAGGAATAAATAAAATAATCTAAAAAATCAATAATTCAATTACGGTACATGTGATCGATCTGAAATTTTGATACATTGTTTTTATCATCGGTACGAAACTGCCTGCAAAATTTCAGCTCGCTAGCTTACGAGGAAGTGGGTTAAAAATTGATCCCAAAGTTTTGGCGACAAGGGTGCAAGCAAGCAGACACCACGAGTTAATATAAAGGATTTAGAAAAGACACCACAAAACAAGTCATCCTCGATCAACAAAAGATGTCTTTTTCAGGCTCATTCATACCCAATTTATTAACCATTTATTTATACCCAGCCTGATTGCAGTCCCACCCCACTTATCATCAATATGTTGTCTTATCTGTTACAGAGGCTCCTATGTTGTGTTGTATGGAAATTAAAATTTTAATTCTAAAATTCCTTTTTAAATAAATTGAACATTTAAAACTACTTCTTCTCTTATTTGTAATATTTTTCAAAAATATATTAGTTTGAAGATGACTAAAAAATTTCAAAATCATCATTAATAATTTTGATGTAATTTCCTTTTCTTTTATCATGTGTTTCTGTTGGATATTAATAACAGAATTTAGATTTCATTAAATCTGTGAGTAATATAGTTATTTAATTGATGCCCTAACAACCAAACAGTTAAAAATCAGACTTATATACAGTCGAACGTCTCTATAGAAGGAGCGTCTGTAAACAGATAAGAACCCACTTAACTCAAACCCGGTTAAATCGCCAACCCTATAAAGTTGACGGTTTTTTATTGGAACCGCCAAATTCTCTCTTTGTCTTAGCATTTTCTCATCGGTTAATTCGATTCTTTTAAGTCGCCGAAACCTAATACCTCGAGCACAAAAGAGGGCCAAATTTGCAACTTAACGTTGGTTAGCTCGATCCCCGTCTGTTCGCCTAGCGACGCACTCTCACATTTTTTGTTAAAAATAGCATCGACACTCTCGCTTTCCTTGAGACTTCCGGCTATTGTGTGATTTACGAGATTTCAATAAAAATTACTGGATGTTTTTATCTTGTTTCAATTTGATCCGTGTGTGATATTAGTTTCACGAGTATGTATTCACCAGAGGTGCTCAAAAATCACATTAGAGGTCTTTAATCATCATTATTTCGCAGTCCATGTTATATTATTATTAAACTTAATTTTCATTTTCTGATGCATTAATCATTTTATTTTTTAAGATAAACGAATATCTTTAGAAAAGAAAATAAAGGTTTGTATTGAGAATCGACAGTGGTTTTTATTTAATTAAATAAAAAATTATTATTCTTTTAAAAGTTTGTTGTTGCTTTGTTACCAGTAAGATACGTGACTGTGACTAACACGCGCGTGACGGTGAAATCAAATCATTTTCTTAATATTCCAGTATATATATAATATACACGCATCACTGTTCACTGTTGTAGGTCGTATTCTGATAAGGAATGATTTTTTAAAAATTCGCTTAGTTGCCGAGGTCTAACACACAGTGCGCCTTTGATGTGATCAACGGTCAAGGCCGCAATAGTTACTATTTATATTACAAGTTTGATTGACTGAGGAAATTCGAGTGCGGTCTCATAGTGGCAGATATCCTGCACGTCAAAAGCATTAAACTTAAAATTACCATATTGATATGTTTAATTTTTTTTTACATTTGCTGATTCGACGGGCATTGCAAACGCGAGCGGCGGTGACATGCCAGGCCACAGGCGCCATGGGACGAGGCTAGGCGAAAAATTTGACCTTAGTTTTAACGCATGCGCAGACAAATATAAACTGGTAACTTTTTTTTTATTAAATGGAATCGAAACATGACCACAGAGACGTAATCAAAGTCATTTACTTCGGCATAAAAAATATATATATATATAAAAATTCCCGATTAGTCATAACTTTTCCCGACTTTCAAGGCCGATAATATTTTTTAAAAGAATTCTCGACTTTTTCCCGTCTGAGTGGGAACCCTGGTTATATTTAAAGGTCCTTAAAAACAAACAGTCTTAACAACCTCAGGAAAGAGTGAAGAAATATTAGGGTCCCGATATTCCGATACGATTCCGATTAATCGTCCCATCACTAATTAACGCACTTCATGTACATAAAGAAATTTCAGGCACATGTTAATATTTTGCCACCACATTGGTTTTTGTTTAACTTGATCATCGGTTATCTCGACGCCATTTTTCATACCCCAAGGCCGTCGACTTAACCGGGTTCTACTGTACAACTGTATGAACTTACAACATGAATCTTGTGAAAATTGCTGTATTCATTGATTTTGTCCCCAACAGAAACCATAACTTGATCTTGGGTTGCTTTGAGAACCATGTAATCTGAATATCTGGAAGAAGGAAAAGTTACGTCAATGGTCAATATCCTGCATTGTTAGAAGTATTATATCATTTTTGTATGGCCAGAAAAACTTCCGAGTGGTAGCATTTCAGTATTTTCTCAGTCTTTTCCAACAGCTACTAATATATGTTAGGGGCTGTCCATAAAGTACATCACGCTATTTTTGACCATTTTTAACTCCCCACCTGTCACAAATCTTGGACCCCCCCCCTAAAGTATGTCACACTTTCAAACAAAAAGTTTGATTTTTATTAACAAAATAATTAAAATGTAATATAAAACACCGTGACATCACACATGACCGTACACCCCCCTCCCCCCTATCACAAACTGTCACACTTTCTTACACCCCCTCCCCAATCTGGGGCGTGACATACTTTATGGATGGCCCCTTATGTCAGTGAGTTGGAAAGTTTAAGGCATAGGGACAAAAGTCTTTTCAACTTGACAATCAAACAGCCATCCAAACTAGTGAATATTTCCCAAATTCACTGTTTTTAATTTAATAGTAAAACAAATTCCTGAAAGTTGAGAAGGGCTAATTACATAAAACGCTATATTCTAAGTATAATTTCCATTAATATATTAACATTCTTTTCAATTCACGATATAATCATTCAATTGATGTTGACAAAACATGGCCGCATCCAATAATATGAAAGTGGACCCTAGTTAATTAACTAGTTAATCTCTCCTTAAAAATATATCTTCATTTTTTTTTATTTGTTGGATACCATATAACCATAAAATCAGTGGGGTAGCGAGAGGGGGGCACGAGGGGAAAATGCCCAGAGCGGCACTTTTTAGGGGAGGTAAATTCGTCGTCATTAAATAGCTTCTAAGAATTTATTTTTTTTTAAACGTGTAAATTTTTATCAAAATAAAATTAAATACTAAAATAAGAAATCGATGAAATAAATAAAATAACTAAACTAAAAACGTTTCTGTGCCATAACTTCAAACTCAATATTTGATATTAATTATTTTGATACATATTCTACTTAAATGAAAAACCAAGAGGTTTGAGTAGTATGAGAACGTGACACTGATCCGCTGGTAAACTAAATTGATTCTTCTAATGTGACAGCTACTCCTGTTGTAGACGCGGAAATTAGTGTACCGATCAATTTCATAGATGAGCAAATCAAATGTTTAGGGCGGCAATTTGTTGAGGGTGGCAAAAACAGCTTCAAAAAATGAAGAAAAAAAAACGTTTAAATAAAGTTGAATAATATAAAAGAAAAACATGAAAAAATTAATAAAAGAAATATATGAACTTTATTAATGTCAAAACTTAAAACCCCAAAATGAATCTAAAGTCTTCTGATACTAATGCTACTGAACTGAAAAACCAACGGACTGAAGTGGCATAAAAACATGACATTGATGTACCTATAACTGGTACCTACAACTGATTCACACTTGTCAGCTGCTTATCTTTTAGGGGCGAAAATTGCTGTATCTGTTAAATGCTAACTACTGTAACTTCTGCTTATTTGTGGGCTTACCAATGTCTATATAACTTTGACTCAATAATTCCAGGAGGCACTGGTTCAACATGATAACTTTTAATTCAAACTTTATGTACATTCATTTACATCATGAATATAATCACACGTCCGCAAAATAGAAACACACTCCAGTCGGCCATATCTTTCTTATTTTTCTCCCACGTGACTTCCATTCTTCTTCTTGTCATGTGACCACAACCAACTAACTTCTGACCTCTCTCTCACGTGACAACTACAACCAATAAGACTTCAACAAAATATATGCTATATAATACTATAATGCTTAAATGTTAAGTGGATACGTTAGCAATTTAATTGAGCCTTCTATTTAAAGAATGGGAGAGCTAATTATTGGCGATCAAAGTGAATATATAGCAATATTATGTAGAAAAACAGTTGAGAAGAAAGTTGTATTCATCATAAGACGACGTTGCTGCAATAGTTCATGTGAGGCTTTGGCAGTTACATAATTTGGAAAACAGGTTTGTTTTTGTACACCAGCTAATCTACTGGAAATACACTTTGAAATGTTGCCTTTAAATTAGAGTAAGTATCTGACATGACATTTTCAAGCAAGGGCCATTTTACCTCAAAGGTTTTAAAAAAAAGGAATTATTGAATCCAAGAAAATGTGATTTATTCAAGCTTTTAAAGATATTTACAGTGCTGGATTTACTTATTTGCTAAACAAGCTGTAGCTTAGGGCCCCCGCCTTACCCCCACCCCAAATTTTTTATTTTCATATTAGGCACTGACAGAATTTCTGGAATTCAAAAGTACCGCCATATCTAAAAAAGCTTAGTGCCCCATCAAGTCTAAATCCGGCCCTGGATATTAAGGCCAGAAGTTACCGTGCTGAATAATATAGCATTACTTCAAATATTCCTTAAAACTGTCATAAGTAATGCAAGCATCTTTAAAATTAAGTTAAATTAAAAATTGATTACGATCAATAATGAATACACCAAAATCTATTAACCTATAATATTTTTTGTAATTGAGCTTCCCATGGCTGAAAATATTGATACATCAAAGATCGCGCAATGAGGAAAAGCAGAAAACTTCAATTGTAATCAAGAAATTAAAGCTCTTATATCTATTTCTAACATGAAAATGTATAGTGTCATTTTTACTTTCTAATAAAAATAGTCTTTTCAATATAGCATCAACATAATTTATTTTGTGCGGTAAATATGGGCGGCACATACCCACGCTACGCCACTGCATGAAATAAAATCAAACTACCTATTCCCATGATAGCTCACCTGTCAGACAGTGTTGATAGAATAAAACTACCTATTCCCATGATAGCTCACCTGTCAGAGAGTGTTGAGATGCTGTGATGAGGATCACTCTGGGCATCCAACAATGTCTGCTGAATGACATGCAGGTCCTCCACACCTGCCGCCGCCTCCTCCAGCTTGTCAGAGGTTTTCATCCACTCCTGAACACCTGATGCCAAAACTGGCAGACTTGAAACCAAGTCAGACCTGAAAATAACATCAAAATATGTCCTTTAATGTTAGCCTATTTAAACTATTACGTGTGCATAGATGTACATAATTTATGGAAGCCTAAAATGAAGAAAGGAAGAGGAAAACATTACATGGCGATATCCTAAAAGTAGCAGCATTTAGAGATGGATAAAAAAGTTAAAAATTACCATAACTATTTCAAAAGCATTTTACTAATGGCAAAGTAACTTACTTGTTTTTAGCCCATGCTGATTCCATTTCTGTGAGGCGAATAGAGAACATGCTTGTGGTAATGTCCCGTTCCATCTGTTGTTTGCTCTGTCTCATGTCACCTCCTGGTCCTCCAGCTTGAGCCATCTCCCCTCCATAAAACGCTCCGGTGTAGCCACCGTCCCCACCACCAGTGGTCCAATCAACCAAAGGGTCATAGACAAAAGCCTCAAGAAGGGTCAAGAGAGACTCTCTCCCTTTTCGCATTGTTTTCATCACATGTTCAGAGGAAACCCTGAACGTGCCCTTGAATGATTAAAATGAAGTTTGAACGTATTTATAAATTCTTAGTTTGTATAAAATGATGCATTCATCATTTACAATAGAAAATTGAGCGACAGTTAAGTCAATTGCTTTTAATGCTTTTGATTGTAAACTCACTTCGACTCCAGTGAGTCCCAAAGCTGTCTCTATATTGGCTGTCATTCTGAATGGAACCTTTTCAGGCACTCTCAAACCTTTGCCTTTCTCAAAACAAACATTGTAATCAATGTGGACCACCTAGATGAATGGAGAAGGCAGAAACAAACATTGTAATCAATGTGGACCCCCTAAATGAATGGAAAAGGCAGACAACTAATGCACTGAGCTTTGTCATCAGTGATCAAATGCTAGTTTTTTTTTAAAATTATTCCATTGTGTGTTTTCTATTCATATTCAATATAAATCTAGTCGGATATATAATATTTAGATAGTGATTATACCAATATCCTAAACAAGAGGTAAAATTAAAGTCTTCAACCAAAATGAACTAAGCCTGAACAGATAGAATGCATGACAGTATACCTCCCCAGTAGCAAGATCAACCAAGACATTGTCTAGATGTCTGTCTCCCAAGCCAATGATGTACCCAATCATGGACATGACAGCTGTTGACCTGGCATAGGACTGGGTCACCTGCCACCATTCTCCAGCACCTGAGCTGCAGCACCAGATTTCTCTGCAGAAAAACAAAAACATTTTCTAGAGACCCTACTAATAATATTAACAAATGATTGTCAAAGGATGTAAATAGTTGACCTGTAAATTTATATTGGTTTAATAGTTGTAAAATTTTGATAAAAGCATACTTGGATAACAGGTCATCTGGTGTTTCATCCATTAGGTCATCTAGAACTTTACGAAGCACACTCATTGGCCACTCTTTTCTGTTGTCAACATTATCAATACCCTGGGATGGAAATAACAAATGTTTGATATTATTGACACGGTGAGGGTGTTTGGGACTTCAGGTTGTTAACATCGGTTCTAAAATCTGGACAGGTCCTGTTTGTCTGGACAGATTAAGTGTAATTTCAATTAGTCTGTATTAGCAAAGTACTCGAAGTTCATTTTTGGAGCATCAAATTAGTCAAAACAACTATTAAATGACAATACACCATGTTTTTGTATTTTCTGGCGTGTAACCCATGACAATCTCAAATGTTGAGGTCATGTTATAAGCTCAATTACAGTAAGGTTTTTAACAATTGAGTAACAAAGAAATATAATGTCTCACCTTTTCTTTGAGAGCTGGTGTAAGTTTATTAAAGAAAACTTCACTTGGCCTGGGAATATTTGGTATCACAGGTTGAACAGCGTTTGCACTGTTTATAGGCTTGAGGGCTTGAGCCAATGCTTCACGCTGCTGCCATTTTTTGTACAAACTGAAGAGGGCAGTGGCTCCTTCCACCCACTGAATGAGACCTGATCGGGGGCCAAGTGGTGTCACAGAGTAGTGTCTGGCTCTGTACAAGTGCCTGCTTTCATAGCCCCTGAAATCAAATTATTGGGGGAAAACATTTACTAACAAATTATAGTTAATAACATTCAAGTCCTTTTCATTGTTGTCAAAAACAATTTTAATTTATCTTAACCAGCAATATCTATTGACTCACCTTTTGTGGTGTGTAAACATGGTGTTGACAATTGAGAGGAATTGCATAATACGTTCATCCAGGTGTAAGTCTTCAAGTCCTTTAAACAAATAGGGGTGTCTACAAATAAATGTAACAAAATTATTTTAACATTATTTCACTCAACAATGTTTACAAAATGAAGAGAGATTTGTTGTGAAAATGAAGAGAGATTTGTTGCTTATTAAAATTGTAATGACTAAACTGCTTGAGAAACAAAGCAGCAATGAAAATAGAAACTCACTTTTTTCCATCAGAGCCAACAAAGATGAGCTTCTTTGGTTTAGTTTTGGTGGGTAAAATCTGGGTTGTACTGTGCACACCAGCAATTGTTATAATCTAGACAAATAGTTATAGAATTGTATGAACCAATATGTAAATTTTACAGAGGCAAAAATATTTTGTGTTTCTAAGCACTAATGAGTTGTGTGTATGAATACCTTTCCTGCTGAAGTCAAGCCAGGTGTTTCTAAGCACTAATGAGTTGTGTGTATAAATACCTTTCCTGCTGAAGTCAAGCCAGGCATGGGAATGACAGAATTGGTTAAGGCACTGAGTTTTGGACTGATGTCCTCCATCTTTAGCTGCAAACTGTTTCTTTTCTGTGCACGTTGCTGGAGACTATGATGGATCTGTCAAATAAACACGATAAATGTCATCCACTTAGAAATAGGAATAGCACATTTTTATTGCGGCATCACTATATTATTCTTTATTGAAATTTGAAAAATGATGTCCATTTTCTCCTGGCAATAAGTATTTGAGTTTCTGTTTGAAGCTTAGTTAGGATTTTTAAATAAACATTAGAGATCACAGTGATTTTAATTCATTGAATATAAATATAAAAACGGATGGAGCAAGACCAATTTTGCTTCTTTATTTTTGTTGGATTACAGTGCAGAGATACAACTGTTTAATGTTCATTCATTTCTAGAACTGTCAATTGTTGTTTATTCAAAGTTTTAATTCCCATGAATGAGTAGATCAACCCTGAAACGTACACATTTGAATAGACTCCAGGTATCCTGTGGATTGGATGGATCTGGAGGCTCACGGAGTCTCTGCACAGCTGCATTAATTTGTTTACCATAAGAAAACTGAAAACTTTTCTCTTGGGGTGTCTGTGCTGGCTGTGATGTAATCTCATTGAGATGCTCCATGGTGTACAATGTCTTGAAAAGAAAATAGATTCCAAATAAAGTTCAAAACTTGTATTTTAAAAAAATAATAATTTGAAAACAATCCTTTATTCTATAAAGCCTGAGAGAGATTTGTACTAAAAATTTCTATCTTTTAATGAGTAGATTTTATTTCTCACTCTCATATTTAAAGAAGCAGATATAATTAGATGTTAACAAACACAAACATCCTGGACATTTTATTCCTTACACTTCAATAAATCACATTTAAACTGCTTATAAAATGCCTCCTCCTATCCCTATATTTCCCTATTTGTTTAAACCCTTATTATCCTCCACTCTGACATAAATCTTACCGGCTTCATTATGGTTCTGTGTTTCTCTTTAATAACAGTTGCTTTCATGGCTTTTGATAAAGATTTATTGGCTTCCACTCGTTTGATTTCAGCATCCAATTGTGCCAGCCTCTTTTGGACATCAGCTTGGTGCTGGTTTAGTGTCCCCAACCACAGCTCTTCCCACAGCAGTGTGATACGACGCAACTCCTGGACCATTAGTTGGACCTCGGCAATCATTCTAAAGGAAATAATTTAATGAATCGTTTAATGAAGATTAACAATTCCTCTCTTTTCAAAAGATCAATGCTTCTTTCCAAACATTCCTTGTTCAAAAAATAATTCAATGTTATAATTTCTTTCCTATTTTAAAAGGTTTTGAGACCTTAATATTGATTATAAACAAAAGCATCTTTATCTTGCTTTGGTATACGTTTTCTGGTGTAAACTGTTTGCTTACTGTGGGTTGAGTTTGGACAAAGTTTCAACAATTGAAGACAGACAAGCCTGAAGCTCAGGGCTAGAGACTTCATCCATGTCCTCATCTTCTACAACACAAATAGGATCTTCTATCTCAGGAACCAAGTCATCGTCTTCCTGACACTCTTCTTGTGATAAGAATGGTTTCAGAAATCCTTAAAAGAAAAAAAAATCCTTTCATCATAATAATATGCATATTATAATTAAGTGCCATCACATTTCCTTCTTGACCATCAACCTCCAACAAGATAAATATACAAATGTATTTAAAATGAATTTCATGATTTAATTACATTTAGTATTCAACTGGCTAGTATTACTTAGTAGCCAAGCATTTAATCTTCATAATTGCTAAAAAAAATATACCTTTCTGTACTGGTATTTTAACTTGGATTTTTGAAGAACTTCCAACAACAGCTGGATAGACAATCAGATGTGGTGAATCTGAAGCTATACGGCACAGCAGTTCAGATATACTTTGTCTAACATAACTTTCTGGGTGGCTCAGACGTGAGAACAACTGAGGAATAATTCCTGGAGAAAAAACAATAACTTTTTAAAAATTTGTATACTAATTATCAGTACATTTCTCAATTTTTTCAAGTAACGATTTCCTATAATCTTAAAGCTGTTTGGTCAGATTCCTAAAATTATTCTATCAGTTTTATTTTTTAAAACATACCTTTCCATGGTGATGTCGGAGTCTGTGAAAGGCCTGTCTCCAAGACCTCTCTGAGTTCAGAGGCATGTTTCACCAAGAGTCGCAGCAACCTTAAAGTTGAAATAATGTTGCCACCCTTGTTGTCAACATTGTCGCTCTATGAAAAAAATACAATTTAACGTTTAATTTGACAAAGCGCGGTAATGCGCGCCTAGCCTCTATTACCAAAGCGCGGTAAAGCGCGCCTCGATAGTACTCTTTTTAGAAACGAAATCACACAAAGTAAAAACTATTCAGTGCGGGATATAAGATGTATTCGACTTCCGGCAATGGCGGCGATTGCCTTCGCTCGTGTTTTCGCTCGATTCGCGAAGTTTCGGGGTAGTTTTTACGTGTTTTTTTTAAAATGTGATTTCGCTATACTTTTTTGTAACAATAATAGTACTAAACTACAGGTAAAATAGTATTAAACTCAAAACGGTTTGAAATGTAACATATCTCATTTAAAAAATATTTAAAAATCAATAGATATAAATTTTTATTCATTCATTTAAAATATTGGGATATTTCATTGGTTAGTATTTTCATAAAATGAAACCACATTTATGTACATAAAAATTGATCTTACCAGCCCATTGACATGGAGATAAGTGAAATAAGCTTTAGCAGACAGCTGGTAGTAGTGGTAAACCCTTTTGACAACACCTCTCCAAACTACCAGCAGTTTTTCCACACACAAGTCTGGAGCCCCAACCAATGAAAGGGAGCAGGCAAGAAGTTGTTTCCTTGTGGTTTCTGTTCCATCATCATACATGCTCTAACAAAGGAACCAGATTTCAATGTGTTTGTCTTTGAAACTAATAAGTATAAAACTTAATTGAACACCAAGTTTAAAGTGGGTTAATCCTTTAAGATATTAGAGTTGTTAAATAATGGGTAAAAAAGCTGTTATCTTTTTCTCTCTTAAGAGAGAGAAAAACATTTTATTTAGTTTATACTGAAAACTTGAAAAAGAGTAAAATTATGGTCCTCACCTGGTCCTCATCAATGATATCCTCCTCACTAGATTCCATGTTATGAATCTGACTCAATACAGACAGAACTTTCTCTTTTTCTTCCTTTGAAGTACCCTAGTTAAAATTTAGAAATGTTATTTATGTCAATTAGGATGTAACAAAGATCCATATATGTCATTTAAATTTGAACTATTTAAGTGAGAAGTTCTAAAAAGTTAAATGGGTAAATCCACCATGAACAATAAGATTGTTGTCAAGTTAGCTTCTGGGATAATTCATTTCAAACTCAAACCTTTGGTAAGATGTTGAGGACTTGAGCCTCTTCATCCTCAGTCAGCCTCACATAGCCATTGCTGTAAAGAAAATAGTGCATTGAAAATGTATTACAATAAATAGTTAGTTTATAGAATATACATAAATTATTGGTCAATCAACTTTGTTCTTATTAGTAAATGATATAATCAGTATTTAAATTTCAGTAAGATACAAGAAAAGAGTTATAATTCACAAGAATCATGCTTATGGAATTTTTAAAAATATCTTTATTACTCCTATTTCTTGAATGCATTTTTGTCTATTTACCACTGTTGATTTGAAATTAACTTCTTCTTGTTAACGTTTTGTTGAAGAGAATCTAAAATTACACTAACCATATATAGCAGGAAAATAATGATGGTAAGTAAGCTAGCCATAAATGATCAAAAACTAAATAACTGACCCGCAGTAAGACTTAAAATGGTAATATATTTAGCACACCTGGCATTATCCACAGCTTTTCGCCCCCATTTGTAACACCATCCAGCCAGTGTAAACCAGGACTTTGCTAGAATGGGACTCTGAACACTGCTAAGATGAAGCAAACGGCCAATAATACCTTCTGTGTCTGGCAACATAGCATTATCTCCAATGGATGTGCCTTGAGAAAACAATCATACATAATTCATGAGGAAACATATTTACTAATTCATAAGGAAACATATTATACATAAGGAAACATATTTCATAATTCATAGGAAAATATATATACATAATTCATAAGGAAACATATTATACATAATTCATAAGGAAACATATTATACATAATTCATGAGGAAACATTTTATACATAATAAGTATGTACATCTTTCAATGATTGTTTATGCTTAATTCTATTTTAATTTTTTACTTTTACAATAGTTAGAAAGACATACGACATATTTTAACCATAACAGGATAATTCTCAGAAATATAATAATTTTCAATAATCTCTTAATAATAAATAACAATGAGTTCCACTAAAAAATGGCTAAAATTGTGACAAAGTGTTTTAAAAAGTAATAATTCTGGACAAAGAAGTTACCTGATTCAAGAAGACTAGCTTGACCCAAGGTGACAGCAATTTTCTCTAGTTCTAGGAGACTGCTCAGATGAGAGACAAGGGAGGATGGAGGGACTGAATCATTATTCAGACCAATTTGAGCAATCTGGGTTGTCAATGAGCTCAACAATTTGGGGTCAGCCTGTTGTGAAATTTCAAAGTTAGGATAGCAACAACAACACATAAATAACTATGATGTTACTAAATTACGAACATGATGTCCAAGAGAAACTTTTAATAATTTCCAAATAATGAGTTATTATCATGATAATTAGAAACAAGAAGCATTATTAGACCTTTATGTACTTACTTGCAACCACTTAACCAATGTTAACAGAGACTTTGCATTCAACTGAGCACAATCTGTATCCAATGTCCAGCTAGATGTTCCATCTGTTGGCCAACTGGAAGCAATAACACTGCCAGCTAGTACATCAAGAGAACTCCTCTGTTTGCCTATTGTCCTAAGGAGTTTAGCCCCTTCTCTCTGAAATAAAAAAAATTATGTTTTAATTTCCTTCTCATTTGTTTGCTACACCAGTGCTTCTCAAACTATTTAGTATGGCGGACCGGCAAAAATTTTTCCATAGCACCAGGGACCGGTGAACTATTTTCCCTGTACTGACATGGTAGCGAAATGTAATTTATTTATTCTGTTTATTTTATTTTATGTGCTTATTGCCGTAAAATTGACATATTCTATATGGTTAGTATAAATATAATGGATGAAAATGGAAGATTATAATTAGAGTGTTCAGCCTTTTATTGATAACTTCTGCGGACCGGCAGCAGATGGCGCACGGACAGGCACCGGACCGCTGACCACCACTTTGAGAAGCACTGTGCTACACCATCAAAGCCGACAGTGTTCAGAGGAATACTGGGTTCTTACAATTTTATAGAGCTTACATTAAATTTCCAAAGTAATATTAGTTTTTAAATACTTGTACTGGTATCACAAATATTCAATAGTATTAAAACTGAGTAATAAAATCTCGTCATAGAAAACTTGATTTAATTTTTTATTGTAATGTGTAAATGAGAGAGCTACAAGGGATAATTATCCTGATTTGTTTTATTTAAAAAAGTAGAAGAAAAAACAACAAAAACTTGGATGTGCACTTGAATATTTGAAAGCAATTAATGAACTCTTGAAATCCTCGACGGAGTATTTTCTAGAAACACACTAGACACTATTTTTATAAGTCAATAAAAGATGAGGCATTTCAAATACTGTTAGTTTACCTGCATTTTCAACATTTCCTTCTGCATGGAGCATCCAGCAATAGCTCTAGACCTGATGCTTGTCATGGCTGTGAGAAGAGATTCTGGCTGACTGCTGAGAATTGAGCCAGCTTGTCTCAGTAGAATTTCTTCAGCAGTAGCCACATTGAGTTGCTTTCTGGCTGCTGTTGCAGCTGCCAAATGTATGCTTGAAAGCTGTTCTCCGAGTTCTAAAAAGATATCATAAATTAGACCCTTGCTAATCAATACAAATAAGCACTGGAAAATAATTTAACTTTAACATGAATTAATAATAGCTTATATGTGTGATATTTTGATAATTGAAAGAGTTGTATCAAATTTTTATTGCTGTATTTTTGCGGGGACGATAATTTATTTTCGAAAGAAAATTGGCTCACTTTTAAAGAGTTTAAATTTTGAATAAATAAAATGCAATAAACAAGAAAGATGTCAGTTATTCTTACCAGTATTTTTATCACAGACCAACAACCTTTGCTGTAGGTTAATTGTCCTTATCAATTGGTTATACACACTGAGATCATCCTCAATTCCGGGATCTAGGCATGTGGACAGTGGAATTAGACTTGTCTGTGGATCATCAATAGTTTTACTTGAAACAATTTAACTTTGAAAAAAGAGACTTTGCATTTTATAAGGCTATTTTATTCCCTGATTATATCTTTACGTCGAAAGATAAAACCTCACATTCTTGAAAGTAAAATTTAAATGTTAAAAATATCTTTGAAGACAAATTATAACTTAAATACGTTTCTTGAACATAATTCAAATGACATATTTAGAGAAAAACCTAAACAAAAACTAACTGTATTCTGACGAGCATCAAGTTGTTTTCTGAGGGCTACAAGGGAGGCCAATTGGGTGAGACAATCGGGGAGAAGAGCTGGTGGCCAGTCCATGGCACAAACTTTCAATAGACCATCACCAAGCCTCTCTGCTTGCTGAATGCATCTCACTGTATCAGTTCTAAAAATAAAACATTTAGCACCATGTCACATTCTATATTATTCAAAAGGCTTATTCTTTTTTGCACAGCATAAAACAAGTAAAAAAACTCGAATGAGTATTTAAATTTCCAACAACGAATTTCCGATTTTTTTATTTCAGGGGAAATCATTCTAGGTTACATTAAAATTCTATTCAAATAATTAATTCTGAAACTAAACACAATATGACTTCACTAGCGTATCAACCGTAAAAAATGACGTAAGTTTTCAAATTAAATACACATCAGATTAAAAAATAACGTAATGCAGAACTTTCATTCATTTTATTTATTTTTATTTGATTCATTTATTATCATATTGAATAATTTTATGCGGAAATTTCAAAAAGTGTTATTTTTGGTGCAGTAATTTGGTGCGCTGCTTTCTAAAATTAGTAGCACTATAAAACAAAATCGATCGCAGCGCCACCTAACTATAATTACATCCATACATACATACAGAAAATGGGAATTATGTATATTGATGTCCCCTCACACCAAGAATGTGTCAAAATAATGCGCACCGCGCAACAATCTAACATAAGCATCCATAAAGCGGGAAAACCCCATTACCTATCATTCTAGATGACATTAAAAGTAATGTCAAATCAATAATTCTGAAACTAAACAAAACAATTGCTTTCTGCTAATTGCTGCTAAAATAACGGGAGTCGAACGAAAATAGATTTTTCAAAAATTCCTTCTCCAACATTGTTCTAAATATTATTAGCTATTGTTTGGCGTTTGTTTCAACCCGATAGATGTTATGGTTGGCGAGAAATTGACAAATACTGATATTTTTAAAGTTTTTTTTTATTTTCCAGGAAATCCAGTAAACCTTTTCGATAATTTTTTGGCCGTTGAAAATCCTTAGGACCTCATTAGCATATTTGAAAAAGACCCGAACCCTCTATCTGGTATGGTTCAGGAGGAGTTGCATGTGCAAGCTCGAACAGTGCACAGACATTTCAAATGTATAAACGCAATTCCCAAGGGAAATTGCGTTAAAAATTCACTATGTATAAAAAATTTAAAAATACAAAACCTATTTATTTAATTACATGTATGGATAGATTGTAATGTAATGCCACTTATTGTTTACTTATAATTTAGAAAAATTATTTTAACTACTGACACAAGAGTAGTTCTTTGATCATTGCAAAGGATAATTTGGGGGTGGGTGGGGTATTTTGTGTAGGGGTGGAGGAGAATAACTAACACAAAAAAGATAGTAAATGTATAACATATAAACAGGGTATTAGTTAGCCTGACAGGACGTAACACAACAGCGAACGTTTGATCTCTACTGGGACTAATTGGATTTCACAGCAGCTAAGTTTTTTTATTCTTTCGTTTTATTTGTGTACTATTTGTTCGTTGAGGAAGGCTCTTTGCCGAAACGTTCGCTGTTGTTACGTCCTGTCAGGCTAACTAATACCCTGTTTATATGTTATACATTTACTAATTTAAAAGCCTGATTGCAGTCTCACCCCCATTACTTTATTCACAAAAAAAGATAAAAGTTGACAAAATATCAATAAAGAAGTAGATTGTTTGAGCTTGATGACCTACCTGTACAAAGTATCAGTCTGTTCCATCAACTGGGTTGAGGCCTTGATGAACATCCTGTGGAGCTGGTCCTCCTCTCTCCTTATATCCCAGCTTGAGATGCCCCCACAGCCCTCTGGACGCTGACAGCTGTTCTCTGTCAGGCTCATGCCAGGGATGAGCTCCAGATTTTCTTTAATGCCTTCCAGATTTCCTTTCTCAAAGTCAGATAGTGCTCTGTGGATTTCATTTGAGATGTAATTATTACTATAACTGATGGTTTATTGAGATTGACATGTCTATCACCATTCTCTGTTGGGTCAACATGTTTTTTCAATAGGTTTTTATTGCTTACAAAGTACTTATTTTCTAACAGAATTCCAGATCATATGCAAGACCACAATATGTAATGAGCGAACTTAGCAGTACTTTGTTTAAAAATGGGTATATACTTGATATAATTGATGTCCACATTGAACTTAATGATTCCTCCTGTTGTTGTGCCATCTGTCTGCCACTGTTGGTGTTTCTGAGCCATAGACTCTTGCCACTGAACAATGGATCCCCAGTCACACAATCTCATGTAACAGTCTGTCACCTAGTCCCAATATTCAAATATAATAAAAGTACTTCATAATACATGATGAATGCAGCTTAACATATTTTGATGCCCACTTGATGTTGAATTATTTAGATCTATACCATTTTTACATTTTCTTAAATCAACATGAGGTCTTAAGGTCTTCATTGCAATACAATTTAGAGTTAAAATTAACCCTACCGAATCGAGTTACCGAATATTAGGTAATTTATTTAATTCCTATATAACGAGTTACCGCTTTCTAGGTATTTGGGTCAGCCTGTGGAAATCCCTAGGGAAGTACTAAAAATATCTAACCAATCGGCGTGTAACCTAAATAAAAGTCATTGCAAATGGCTGCCGCGATGTTTTGAATGTATTTGTGTTCGTTTATGGGAAATGTTTTTGAAAACATCTTGTTAAATACTGAGAACATAAAAATACACTTAAAAATATACGCTGTGCAATTAAACACCCCAAACCATCACATTCACAAAAATTAAATTTATTACATTTTACCTGATTTGCAACAAAATTCACAGTAGCAGGTAAGAATGTTTTGTTAGCTTTTCCACTATTCAGTCCTGTAAACTTAGAATTCTCTTTATGCCTAGGACTTCCCCTGGGAGAGTGTAAAGAATCAAGGTCTTCGCCTATGTCATTGCTTTCTCCCAACATCAATGCAGTCATAGAGCTCTGGAATTCAGTTGCTGCCTTTTCATATCTACAATAAATTGCATGCAAAACATTTTTCAGAAACATTTGTTAATAATCTAGATTAAAAAATATTTGTGTCAATAAAACAATAATATCTTTTAAGCTTCAATTGATTGTCTGACTAAATACAAATTGTAAATAAATCTGCAAATATATTCATTTTTACAAATAAAAACAGCTATATCAGTATAAATTAGAGTGAGAAATCTGCGCCCAGCCTGCTTATGGCACACAGAAGCCTGCAGCAATTTTACTAAAATCAATAAATTTTTGTTGAAATGAAAAATGTGCGGCCAAATGTTTTAGTGACCCACTGATCTCGCCCTCACCATGAAAAGTTTTCTCACCACTGGTATAAATTTAATTTACAGAAAATAAATATTTACCTTACCTATTCCTTATAAAGTTTTAAACATTAAAAATCAAACAGCAAAGTTATGTAAAAAATAGTGAGTATGGCTCCTACCACAAAGAGACAGCATACACATCTCTTTTAATATTTATTTTCCATATAAATCCAATCAGGTTTATTACTTGCGTAATATACCAGTATCTGCAATGTCTCCTATTACATCACGTTTAGAACTTTCGAAGCTTCTCGAAATGGGACAGAGGGCCTGTTAAAAACATTGCACAGGTTACTAGTTCCACTGAAAGTAGAGTACAACCATACCTCTTGTTGGCCTTCTCTGCAGCAGCAAGAAGCCAGGTCATTGATCTCCCAGTGGAATCTTTGAATAATTGGTAGAGTCCAACAATACTTTCAGGGGCATTCAATTCACATAAGGCTTGTACTAGATATACAAGAGCTTGCTCAAACACAGCACTCTGAACAAAATTTATGTTAAAACTTTAAATACGAATTAGAGGTCTATCAATATCAAAATTTTTCCAGTAAATAAAAAATACAGGGAATTTAAGGAGGTGCTTAAGTGGGGTTTAAATTGATTTAATGAAATGCTTTTAGGTTTGAACAAATTACATATGTTTAAATACAAATATTAACTTTTGTTAGATAAAAAGTTGATGTATTTTTATGACAAAAATTCAATGAATTGATGTTTTCAATAACACTTGACATACAGATGTTTATGATGTTTTTTTCAGAAATTTAAATAATAATATTGGTAAAAATCTAACTTTCACCTGTAACTCAGTCACATGCAGAAGAATGTTAAACACATATTAGAAACTTTTATGTCTTGAAAATTTTGTGTATTTTAATCAGTAATGTCAATGATAAATAAAAACAAGTTATTTTTTATACTCATTATATAAAAATAAAAAACCCATTATTATTTTCAAAAGCAAAAATAAAAAACAAATCCAAAGATCTTTAGCATCCTTGGCATGACATGATAGTAATTCAAATAACCTGTGTTGTCCCAGCGTCCTCTAGATCTCTCAATAACTCAAAAGCCTGACGAACAGCCATAGCCCACATGCCACAGTGGGTGGCTATGGTGAGAAGGGCCATGCGTATTCTGGATAACCATTCTTGGCAAGTGTTACGGTTTGTTCGGAAAAATGTTTTGACAACCTGAAAGTGATAAAAAAAAACATTTATAAAACTGAATATTTTTATACTTAACTATCTGATCCCCAGACAAAATGTGATGTATCTTTAAATGTATGTAAATAATTAATTTTAAAATAATATGTTCCATAATTTGACATTAGATTTATAATATCTACCATAAAATTTAAGGACCATTATAACAAATATAGAATATCAGCTTCCATTCTTACCTTGTGAACACTGGGCATGGCAACAGAACAACCTTCATAAGCATTATAAAGCAGTTTGTCAAGATGTTCCATAAAGTTCATTAGCAAGTGGACTCGTTGAAGACACACATACTCACCAACTTTCTCCCCTATCAAATATAAATTTCATAATTTAAATAAGTGAAATTTTACGTAGATATGAATGTGATATAAAGCTAAAATAATTATTAGAAAGATGTATATTTTGTTTAAGTTTCATTGTAGGCATTTAAAGTCTAAATTTTAAAGTATTTTATTAACAAAATGAAATCTTTTTAGAATTATCTTGAAATAAATATTTATGTTCAACAAGATATTTCCAGTGTAGATATTTGATTACCTCTGACACTTTCCCTTTTCTCTTGAACATCATCTAAGTTTGTAAAGTTCTGAGATTCAGCAGCAAATGCTTTAATGACACCCTCAATGGCCATGAATGTTTCTGGAGCCTTACCAAGTGGTGTTCTCAAACGGGACAGAATGGCGAATTGAGCACATTCCCAGGTTGCCCAAAACCACAATAAAGATTCATTGTTGTCTATCTACAACAAGTATTTAAAACTATCAAAATTAATAGGGGGGGCAACAACAAGAATTTAGTAAATAAAAAAACAATTAAAAAACTATTTTTAAAAAACAGCACTTACCTTCATACCCATTTTAATTGCAGATTTGCCTAAAATGTTTTTATATAAAAACGTAAGAAAATTCAACAAAATGACAATTATATTTATAATTAATAAGTCATAAAATGTAAAAGTATACATATCTCATGAAAACAGGAATCTACTTACAACATCAGTGAGATTGACAGATAAATCACTGCGCATTTTGCCTTTCCCATTTCTCTGCTTTGCATGATACATGGCCTCAAGCCAGTGATAGCTGCCATTTTGACTAGATAGAACAATCATGTTAAACATTAATTTAATCAAGAACTTGTTAGCATCTTCAATTTTTTTCTAGAGATTATAAGCATAAAATATTTCCATAGGACAACCATACAAGAGTAAAAACAAGAGGACAAAAATTACGTAAATCAAAGCCATATGAAATGAAAAATGTCTACCTTTGCTGAGTTCCATTTAGAATGAACGCCATGATATGCCTGAAGTTGTGAGAGTGGAAGTTTCCTGTAGGGGCATGGGCCATGTGAGCTCTCCTAACATGCCAAGCAGCAGTCAGACCCACTTCTTTGTTTTTACGTTCACTGGACATCCATTCCTCTTCTCCTTCAAACAAAGCCATGCTGTGGTAGAACAAAAAATGGATTATAAAAAAATTAAAGACTATGCATGATCTACTAAATTGAATGAGGATTTTTTTCACTTATAAATTCAGTATTATTTCTCATTCATTTATCCTGTTTAAAAAAATACTCTTTTTTTTATTTGGCGTCCTAAATAAAAGATAATTACTCTTATAAGTGTAAACTCTTGAGGTAGTAGTACTTATAAAAGGGCATACTTCAGTATCTTATCCAGGGGCAAAATTTTAAGCAGAGACAGAAAAGATTCTCGAACTGTCTTTCTGGTATCACTCAGCCTATAGACACATAGCTCCATACACCTAGAAAAAGTATACAAAATCAAGATCTTACCATTAGTTTTATGACACTATGATCAAGAATTTTGAAAAATTATTTAAACAGCTCTAAAAAAATTTCAATAAACAATTTAAAAAGCTTTGAGTACCATAGTTTTAATAATTAACAAAAAATAAAATAGATTACTTTTTTGTGGTGCTTTCTGCTAAGTTTGTGCAAGTCTTGTAAATAGACTTGAGACACTGGGCGGAGCACTGAAGGATCTGCTGTTCTCTGTGGTAGCCTTTAAATAAAATTACAAAAAATTATTTAATTTAAATAAAAATAATACGGAACATCGATATTTTTTTTGTAATGAAGCATGAAGTTATTGTGAACACCAAATTACCTTGCATGATGATAGAATTAATAAAACTGCTCAAAGCTAATGTTGTGTAGACATTTGGTGTTGAGGTTAACCCAGCAATGATATCAGATGTCCACTTCATCAAGAGGCACCTAATTTTATAAAAAACAAAATTGACTTAACGTCATTTACATCCATAGCATAATGTTTGTAATACTAGGGATTTTTAAATATATTTTTTTTTAAAGAATTCTGATCTAAATAAAATTCACATTATCAGAGACAATTATTTTGTATTATTCCAGAGTGCATTTTCCTATTTTAAATCTTCATTGAAAGTATAAATAAAGAATAAGACACAATTTTTATTGTTAATCTAATAAGAAATCAAGTCCCACCTGCAGTCAAAAGCAGTGTATTCACTATCTAGCAGTGTGACAATAATCCTGAGAATTTCTGACAAGTTTTTATTGGTGGCCTGGCTCATTGTGGCAAGTCTCGTGATATCTAGTTGACCAGGGGGTGACAGCAGTATACTACTTGACATGAAGTTGGCATGTCTGTTTATATGACAACATTGAGGTTGGGTTCATTTAGCATTGAAATTTTTTATAACAACATTTTATTTTGTTACAGATATAGATACCGAGTGTTCAATCAAATTGTACTTTATAACGACCTACAAGCAGCTAGCCAAAGGGATGATAAATTTGGACACAAATTTTAAATATTTTGTTCCAGATTCACATTGTTGCTGAATTTTTAAAAGGATTATCATTTTTTCTTTCAAAATTTTCAAATATTTTGTACATCCATTTAATATGTATGAAGTCATTTTATCTAATACAGAATAAGTGCTTTTGCACATTCAATTAGTGCGCTTAGAATCATCCTCGTATTTGTATTTGTTCAGACTTAGATACAACTAACCTCCTGAGATTTTAAGAATACCTAACAGAACCCTTAAATCAGCTTTATATCATTTTTTTAAAATGGTGTTTCCCTGGACTGCGTATCTACACACTATTAAATTGACTCCAACTGTGGAAAAGTACTATACTAATGTACTAACACTACTTCGTCACTCTCTTAAAGGCACACAATTGATTAATATATTGATCATTCTGCCCTTACTCTTCAGAAATACACACAAATGTAGCTCATAAAATTTTTAATTATGCCATGGTAAAAGTGCTCAGACATTTTCAGGAGTTAGAAAAGTTAGAGAAAGGCACAGCAGTATATGAATTTTTGCTAACTTAATCTATATAACTTTAAAAATTCTGAACCTTTTTTTTCTCATTGTGGTCTTTCATATTTTTTTTCTCATTGTGGTCTTTCATAGTATATAACGAATTAAATAATCTATGTTTTTCATAACTCTCATAGAAAGAAAACTAACAAACTTTCACCGCATTCCCTGAATTGTTTGCAATTTACATTCCTCAATGGAATAATAGTTCTGTTTTACACATTTTTTTTTCAAATAACATTTAATAGCTATAGCTACAAATTTTTAAAAGACTTCAGTATAAGAAATTCATTACAAATTAAAAAATAGCCAACACTTTTTAAAAATTACCATGGAAATTGTAATTTTATGTACATTGTGGTTCTTATGTTAGACTAAACATGAACATTATTTTATGTACATTGTGGTTCTTATGTTAGACTAAACATGAACATTATTTTATGTACATTGTGGTTCTTATGTTAGACTAACCATTAACTTCCCATAGCCCTGACATTAATACATCCATATTATCCCAACGTAAGGGGAATAACTCTAAACAACTATTTAAGATCTTTTACAAAAATCAATGCACCTCAATAGTTTAAAATCTAATTGGTTTTAAAAAAATATCAATTTGAAGATAAATGAATTACCTATCAGATGATACCAAATATGTATGGGTTTGTTTAGAATTAAGATAATTTAAAAAATCATTAATTTGAAAAATGTGTAAAAAATACAATTTTAAAGGATAATTTCTTAACATTTATTGATAAATTTTAACCTCTGTTTAATTGTGCATGAAACTGAGCAAAACACATCTCATCACAAAGGTGTGTGTTACACAACACACACCCAAACACAGTTTCAGGTCTTCTATTAGACTCATAGCGGATGTTTTTCTGGCGACACTGAAAACATTGTTTTTTGCGCCCTGGGAGCCGAATCCTGCGATGCTCCACAGAAGTTCCAGGAACAGCCAAACCCCCAGCAGTAGGGACCTCCACCTGCCTTCTTTTCCTTGAAGAGCCTTTCATTAGGCTACGGGCAATGTCCATATGAAAGTTGAAATGGGAAACTGGCTTTGATGTCGGGGGGACGTGGCATGTTTTTGTACAAGATGTATGCGTTCAGCGCCGCCACCTCAATTAGAAACCATAAGCAGCATCTCCACCACTTGTGACTTTTTCTGCCAATAGGGTAGTATGATCTCAGCTGATCATGTCTGTCTACACCACCCATATTGGCATTGTATATCAAAACAGACTGGGGGATCTGTTTATCAACAAGGCCTTCTTTTGTCCGGCGTGATGCAGTGTCCATTGTTGGTGAGGCGTTGGTTGAGAGCATGGAGATGGCACGTTTGTCCCTCCACCAACATGCAACCAAACTCCCTATCTGCCTCATTTGGCACTGATTTTTATTTAATTTTCCTTTGAGGTCTTTGGGCCAGTGTCTCCTGTTCTGTCGTGTCGTTGCACATGAATATGTGCTGCTGGATAGCAGGTCATGTGCTAATTTCACGGACGAAAAATAATTATCAAAATAAAAATGGTGGTTTTTATGAAGATATGGCTGTCCTAATTTTTGAATGACACTGTAACCCAGTCCATTAGGCATCACAGTGTCAGACTTTCCAGTGTAAAATTCAAAGTCTAAAAGGAATGATGTTGAGGAGTCGCAGCAGCACCACACTTTGACACCCCATGGATGGGGCTTTCCTTTTATATATTGTTTGAACGAGAGACGACCCCTGAAAGGTATCATAGCTTCATCAAAAGCTATAGCAGCTCCAGGTCTGTAAAGTGAATTACAGGCAGCTTTGAGAACTGTGATCACAGGTCTAATTTTATAGAGAGCATCATATCCATCTCGTCCCTTCGGTATGAAATACCTGCTGTCAGCCAGATGGAAGTATCTTGAAATTTCCTGAAACCTGTTTCTCGACATCACATCAGCTACACAGGGAACTTTTAATAGAGGATCTGTTGACCAGTACATCGTATAGGCAGGCAATTTGTGGACACCAAACATCATATTTATATATATGAAGGTTTGAATGTCACTGACTGTGACAGGGGTGAAATTGTTTGCATTTCTCTGGGCAGCATACAAATTCGTCTGGTCAGCAATAATTTCAATTAAATTATCAGGAAAAAATAATTTAAAAAATTCTAATGGCTGTGACTGATATTCAACGTTTACATTGTCAAGATTAGGCCCAACTCCTGATGTAAACATGTCAATTTCCACTGGATTGAGATTAGCACTCCAGGGAAAATCCTCGGTAGGAGTAGCTTCATTATCACTATCATCACCTATCGAGTCGTCGTCAGAGCTCTCGTTTTCAAATTCACTGTTATTTACACTTTCAAAAGGTGTTTCTCCAATTCCATTTTCAATATCACTTTCATTTGAATCGCTATCACTGTCAGAATTGTTTGAAATATTGGACACTGAAGGCTGAACCAAACTTTCCAAGTATCTGAATGCCATGCTTTCAATGTTGAGATTCAAAAATGTGTAGCTCGCTGTGTTTGTCAGTGTATTTCGTTCCGCTAAAAAGGAAAAGGAAGTAGAGCTTTTCTACTTTCCAACTATAGCTTGTCTACCATTTTAAACCAAACTTTTATGGTCCAATACATCGTTTATTTGCTATGTGTATAGAGCCAGCGATGGCGGGCTACAGCGGGCGATACGGTATAAAACGCTATCGGGCGATGGCGGGGGATACGGGAAGTTACTGGCTAAACATGAACATTATTTTATGTACATTGTGGTTCTTATGTTAGACTAAACATGAACATTATTTTATGTACATTGTGGTTCTTATGTTAGACTAAACATGAACATTATTTTATGTACATTGTGGTTCTTATGTTAGACTAAATATGAACATTATTTTATGTACATTGTGGTTCTTATGTTAGACTAAACATGAACATTATTTTATGTACATTGTGGTTCTTATGTTAGACTAAATATGAACATTATTTTATTCAAAATCATGGCAGATAAATATTTTATAAAATTATTTTTTAAGCCCTTGTCTTAAGTATGAAACCATTGTCTTAAATGAACTCCCAACTCCAAAAATTCAAGTAACATAAATTATGGGCTAAATACTCCCATGAAACATTAAACTTAGTGGAGTGTTTGTTAAGAAAAATTTACCTGTTACAGTGTGAATAAAAGGCATGCAGGATTGTGTAGACAACTTGAGATTGGTACTTGTTCATCCAAGGGTCAGTTAATAACAGGTTGGAGGAAAGTAGGGTGAATATGCTAGGGGAAAGAGCCCACATCTGGAAAGAAGATTTAAATTCAAATAAAAATATATATTTCTTTTAAATGTGAAAATTCAATATCTTGATTGCTGAATTACTAAAATACAATAAGCATACTTTGTTCACATTTTAAAATAAATAAATATAGATTGCCTTAGTGAGAAGGCTAAAATAAATATTAAAAACATTCGTGCCATATAATCTTTAAAGATATTTAATATTTATTTTACTTAAAAATTTGGTATTATTAAATAAATTTTATATTAACATACCATTTTATTAGAGTCAATCAGGGCATATTTTTTAAGTTTAATACTTTGAGATTGTAAGACTTTAACTCATTCCATAAGCCATTTATAATTCCCTTAATTAAGTTATATTAAAGAAAGAATCTCCATATCTTCATTGATTTAAATTTGTAAAATATTTTTTTAGCCACTAAATATATATTAATCTAAGGAAAAATGCATCCAGAAAATTGAGAAGATTAATTAGAAATGTATGACAAAGAAGTAATTGCTAATTAAATTGGCACTCTTGATACACTAAATATAAGTTGAACCATAACAAAGCACACACAGACTGAATATTAAACAAGATAAAAACTCCAAGTTTTAACAATGAAATCCCTCAGAGTCAGAGCATGACAAGAAGTATTGAGGGATACCATTTTTCAATAAAAATAATAGAGGTAAGTTGCTAATCTTAAGGTTGCAACTGTTGGCACTCTCCTAAAAGGACACATTTTGTAACTTATGGTGTAAATGATTTAAATTTTATACAAGTATAAATTTCTAAATTTGAATACAACTTTTACATCCTTTTCAGCTGAAGTGAGCAATCATATTTTAAAAAAATGCTTTTATCATATTTTTACTGTAACCTACCCCTATCAGATTACTCTTAGTATTGGCTATCTCTGTCAATGCTCCAATGTTGAACATAATGGCCTGTTGGGCTTGTCTTAGGCTGTAGTGACTTGCCCTAAAAGGGTTTTCCCCTGTAACTAGCTGCAGAGGTTTCTGTTGACCTTGATTGAGCAATATGTTTAACCCAACTTCTAAGTCACTCAGTACCAATCTGTTCAAAAATGAAAGTAATACATCATAAAAATTGATTTTAAAAATACATATACTAAACAACAAAAAATGAATACATTTTTAATAAATATAATTTTCTTATACCTGTATGCCTCCTCAAGAAGAGGTACACTTTTCAAAGCCAATAGAGAATGATAAACAGCCATCATTTCTGTCAACACCTGATGAAAAATATTTAGAATATATTTTTTTTAAAACACATTCAAAAAACTTTTATGAAAGCCTGTGAATACAAATCTTTTATCAAGAGTGTCTGCAATTTTTAAAATGTGTGTAGATTATTTTACCAAAATATATTACACAACTTGAAACCTATTAAAATATCTTTAAATTATTGTTACTAAAAAAATGAAGAATGACATCGAACAGGTTTCAGAGTTCTGTTTGGTGGTAGTACCTGTGGGCAGTGAGAAAACCTGTACACAAGTAAAGCTGAGTCAGGTCCGAGAAGATGTCCAAGAAAATATACAGGGAGCTGGGTGCTGAAAATCTCTACAATCTGAGTAAAATGGAAATGTTTGATGATACAGTTACACAGAGTGGATTTAGGTTATAATGTTAGATTATTTGAACTAAGTGTGTGAACAATGCCTTTCTCATAATCAGAATGTTAACTAATTTTGTTGTTAAAGAAGGTATGGTCAACTAAAGTAAATGACATTACCTTCTTCAACAAACGCAATACAGAAACGGCAACAGGATCTGAGGTTATCTTAGATGCAATTGTCTGTGAAATAATATATGGTAGTATAATATCACCACAGCTCATTGCATGCTCTGCTGAAAGTTGATGAAGCAACAGCCTGGCACTGTCATTGCCTAGATTAAAAAAAGGTAAAATGTTGTCAAATACTAAAATTACAATTATAAAATACAAAAGGGCCATTAATGACACTTTTAATACAAAATAAGCTTAGTTATTTGATGACTGCAAATATTATGGTTCTTAATTAAAAAACAAACTCAAAATTACTTACTAATGATTGTTATGTTTTCTGCACTTCCATTTTTCACAGAAGGACCAATGCTACCTAGAAGCTTGTTGAGTAACTGGAATAGATAGAAATTCAATGACACTTTAAATACATTTTTTTAACAGAAGTATAAAAAGGATTAACTTTTATTTATTTCCCCTGTGAAGCAAGCTTGATTATAATAAATATAAAACATATCTTTTACTATCATTCACAATTTTAAAAAAAAGACTATTTGATGAAAAGATAGCTAAAAATCAAAATTTCAACAAAAATAATTTAAAGTTAACTTGATTGAGTTAAAGACAATCAGGAAATTAAATACACAGTCCTTTTTATTTTAAATTAAGAACATTTCTTACCTGAGCCAAAAAGTCTACATTGATCTGTCCACCTCTAAGAGTGCTGATAGAGTCCCCTAGACTAAGCACCACAGTGTAGAACACTCGCAACAGGGCTGTAATCTTTTCTGTTACAGTTCTAACAGAAGTCTCACTTGATCCCTGAATTGCCTGGTTCAAATCCTGCAAAATGTTTGTTAGTTATTAATGCAACCATAAAAAAATAAAATATAAAAAAGCATTCTCATATGAAAAATAAAAAAATAACTGTCATTTTTGTTCATGAAACTGACCTGTCCAAACATGATTTCCAGGTCCTCTGTAAACTGACCAAGCAGCATCACAGAGAACTGAATGTCTGACTTCCAGAAGGGCTGAAGCTGTACAAGTGCTGAAGACATGTGGTCAATAAGGTGCATGTTCTGGGTGGGATCTATAAGCCAGCCAATCACAATGTCAGATACTTCCTTAAAAACAAAAAGTACATTTAACCCTTAACAACAAAGAAATAACTGAAACTTGATCCAATAAAAAGTTTTAGGGGATTTCAATTATTAGAAGCACATTAAATGTTGAATATTTATAATGACACCCTTGGTAGTTTTCTGGTACTTACTCTAAAGCAAGAGCTAAATACATGGGGATAAACTCTTGCAATAACAATGATGATGTCCATCACCACAATGAGCAAATTTGAAGCATTTGCAGACTCAAGCATGTGTTGAATATTGACCATTACATTCTGAAAGTGAAAGATTTCACTCAATAAAATTTTAATATCTATTCTATTCATTATAAAATATTGAAAATAAATATATATTACTATTTTGAAATCACCTGCAATTTCATTAATTTGTAAATCTAATCATTGACAAGGAATTAAAATAATTCTTTATATACTGACCCCCATGAAATCCCTTGCTCTTTGCTGCGATTCATCTTGCTTCAGCATCTAGAATAAAATTTATTTATCAAATTACTAAAACTAGTTTTTGCTTTCATTGAAAAAATATTTGTACATAATATAATCCTTCATTTCACACAATAGCATTTTAAATTTAAAATGATAAAATAATGTGACAATTTTTTTTAAAAATTGCAATGTTGGGAATAGTTTTATTAAATATTTGTATTTCTTTTCATTTCAATATATTTTCTTTTAGTTGAATACATGTTACTAAGTAAATAAGCTGCTTTTAAAAGAAAAATTCTGTGTAACATAATATACACCAAAACCTACCTCTAATAGGGCTAAAGACACAAACACTTTCACATCAGTGTCTGAAGAATTCACATTTGTAAATACCCATTCAAAGAATCTGTAATTAAAAAAATATTAATTAAGTCATTTCAAATTTTCTCAAAAGTATAATCAGATTTTGTTTATATCAGTTTATTTTTATTTTTTAATAAGCTAAGAAAAGCCCAATCTAGCTTAAAATTTCATAGCTAGTAGTGCAGGCAAAGTTACAATTCCAAAGCAGGACAATGTGAAAGCAATTTGAAATAAATAGATTATGCAAGTTTCCTTGTCTTACTAAAAAAGCTTTTTAGTTCTTAAATTACAATTCTTCTTTTGTTTTTAATGAATGGGGGAGAATTACCCTGGTATCTCTTGTCCAAGATAGCTGCCCAAAATACCAATACACTGTGCCACCTCTTGCTTGAGCTCTTTACCACTTCTGAGGTAATTTAATTAATGAAAATAGCAATAGTAGCAGTAATAACAAAATAAAATCTAAAATGTCTCTATAACATATATTACACATACATTATATATTACGTATTTATCGGCACATAACATGCACTCTCTATTTTAAGAGGCAAATTTCAGGAAAAAAATTTAAACATTATATCAGCGTATAACACACATACATCATGTGCCCCCTATTTTCCGGAAAGGCATGTTATACGCTGATAAATACGATAGATTTATATATATATATATAAAGCCAAAACTTTAAATTTATGATGTCATAAGTAACACTTATTAAACGCTCTTGTTGAAAATCTAAATAACACTATAATGTCTCCTTTATATGTCATCTTTTAACCAACTACGCAAAAAGACAAGTGTGTTGACATTATTTGGTTCTAATTGACAATATAACTAGCCGAGCTAACAATCATTCACATGCAACTGAGGTAACTGGTATGCACAACACGGTCTTGGCAAGGAATGACATTATCGGATATCGGTGTTCATTAAGTTTCTACAAGTGTAGAGGGTTAATGGATTCAGGAACCTTCAACTCCATTTTGTAACGCAGTAATTCATCAGAAGACCTGTCATCATTTTCTGTTTCTGAGTCATATTCCATTACTGCCATTAGCTTAATACGCTTTTCATTTGGTTTGATAAGTAGGCGAAGTGATTAGAACCATGGTAGGCAAACTTTATCAACATTTTGAACATCCCCGTCAGTCAATAGTTTAAAACCAAAATTTTCGTGTAATTGTCAGAAAATTTATTATTTATCGGCCGCTATTTTTCATTATCTTTTAAAATACTTTTTGACTTTTTTTAAGTGATGGGTCCATTAATTGTTAAAAAATAACTTAATCGTTAAAAATTTTTTAATGATTAATCGAGAGATTAATCGTTAATTTCCGCAGCCCTAATATATACATATATATATACTGTATATATATATATATACCGTAAATACTCGCTCTAAAGCCCGTTCGTTCATAAGCCGACTCCCCCCCCCACTTTTGGTAGAGAAAAGTATTAAATGTGTGTAACCCGCTCGCAAGCCGACCCCCAAAAAATAATAGGACAGCTTAAACAAAATGGTACACATATTTTTTTTAAACAAGCTAAATCAGTCATTATGATTGTTTATTTTGTACTGCCTATCTTTGTCTTTGTGCTCTTTGTTAGGCAAGAGTTACCGGTATTAAAAAAAAATTAAAATTCTTTGGTAAACAGTGACAAAAGCGCGTACATTAAAATTCGTTGTTAAAAACAAAATTTGTGAAACAATTTATTAAAATGTTCACAAAAATAAACTAAATAAATTATTAAATAAGTAAGTGCAGATGTTTAATAATATTTTATAGCTTCTGGTAGAGCAGTTGAATCTTGTAGAATGTAGAAAAAGACCTTGATGATCTACAATAAAAACGCTGATATTCAATATCCATGCAGAAATAAATTATTGACCCGCTCGTAAGCCGACCCCCCAACTTTTCCCCTTAGATTGTGTCGGCTTGCGAACGAGTATATACGGTATATATATATATATATTATATATTAATTGAAATTTAATGGTTGTTGAAGATTTGACTGTTTGACACATGAAAGAATGAACTCCAGGTAAAACACCAATTTGGACGAATTGAAGTTATGGTTAGCTAATACAGATGAATCTTGATTTTGATACTAACAATGATAAAATATATTTGTATGTATTTACTTCTTAAAATCAATTAAAATTGTTTTATTGAAATTAATTTTCACCCATTGTTTTACCTTTCAAATAAAACACTTTGCAGACTTTCAATTGTTTCAAAAATCTGTTTGGGGGACTGAAATAAAAAGACAAATTTAAAGTTTTGATAATATTAAGACCATTTTTAAATAAATAAATGTAATCATACAAAAAAAGTTAATGTTATATAAAAAACAAACTAGTGCATGTCAAAAGTAGTTAGAATAATTTTATCACAGAAGCAGTCTGAAATTTAGATCAAGTCATGATTCTGATAGGCTGAATGACTTAAGCATAAGGCTATAACCCAAACAAGTATTCTTCAAGAAAAGGAAAAAAGAAGAGAAATAATACACTTGATGCAAATCCTTTTATTTAGTGTTAATAATGCACTAGGACCACCAGCTATGACACTATACAAAGTTGGAGACCATGTCTAAATTATTGCAATAACACATGGGTTCAGTAAATAACAGGAAAGGTAGACACCATGTTTTAATTACTTACAGAAACAAATAAGATTCAAAATTGATAAGAATATGCTTATGCGCAGCTTTAAGGGAATATTGCTTCCATCATATTATTAATCCATGTATGTAGCAAGAATTAAATTGGATAAATAATTTTCAAAATTTTACCAACAACGATTATGAAGTAGTTTAATTTTTATAAAGTATACCTCTGAAAATAGTAAATTAATTTGGATGAAAAAAATCTTTAAATTAAATAATTTATAATGATTGAATATGGATTGGCTATATGCATACATAAATGTTTAGAATATTTTGAAAAAAGAAAACCCTGAAAAGGGTAGCTCCCTCATCTACATAAAAATTTCTCAAAAAGACAAGGGAACATTGGCCAAAGCATTATTTATAAACAGAACTTCTTCAATAAATTTTTTTCAAACCAAAACATTTCTGGAAAAAAATATTGAATTTATAAAAATGAAAAGAAGAAAAAAACAACATAATTTAACTCATGCAAACAAAACCATTATCTCTTAATTAATTGAATAAAATTAGTAAGATTTAAGCCTAACCTATCACAAAATGTTTAAAATTAAGGGTGACAACGCAATATTATTTAGGCCGATGCTACTCGTCTCGAAGTTCGAGTCATCCAGCATGAATGCTAGTCGTCTCGAAGTCGTTTTGTTTTTAAAAAATAGACAACAATACCTAACCCAGACCCTAAAACTAACATATTAATTACGTTAATGGATAAAAATAATTGTACTTATTCCCTATTTACTTATTACCTATTTTCAAGTGTAAAAATACAACATTTCATTACCGGAAGTACGCTTCGCTCTGCCATATTGCCATAACAACAATGAAAATACTTCGAGACGAGCAGCCACTTCGTATTATTTATGTAAAAAAAAGGCTATTTTAAAAAGTGAATAAAAAATAGTACTACATTGCCAACACAATTAGGAATTACTTTAGTTGTTTTAACTTCTGGCCCATGTAGATAATCCTTCAATTGACGTGCAGAAGTTAATCGCCTTTCTCTTTCAAAACCAACTCTTGTGATTCTTTTCATCAGTTTAATCAATGGATCCTCAATGAATGTTTTGTTTCCGTCTTTACCATCAACAACTGAAATAAATATATTTAATTAAAATCAGTTAATTAAAAATGTCATAATTGAATTAAAAAGCCAATGGTAAGTAATATTCAGCTATTATACGATCAATTAAGATAAGTATAAGATGGGACGCGGTGGTCGAGTGGCAGCGCACTGGAGTGTCGTACCGATGGTCACGGGTTCGAATCTGTGTGAAGGCAAGGGTTTGTTCCCGGGGCCTAGGGCGTCCCTGAGTCACCCCGCTCCGAATGGGTACCTAACACTACATGTAGTTAGGCGGCTGGGTAATGCGTGGAACCCACAAAGCCGTGGCCTGTGAACGCTGCATCACTTGCCAAACAGATCATCTGTCATGGTCTGTGGACGCAACTATCTTCTGTATAGAAGGAGCGTCTGTATAGATAAGACAAGATATGCTTCATCCGATTTCTGGCAAGCTACGCCTACAAGTACAAGCACAATGATTTTAACTGAGAACACGATACAAACATGAACTACAAAAAAAAACTTCCAAAAAATAAGCAAGTAAGCTACCAGCAATTAAAAATAAAATAACCTTTCTTTTCATAGCCTGAGTTTGATGTTTGAGGAGGACCTTGTGGTCGAGAACGTTGAGTATCATCCACACGCCGTCCTGATCGTAGATTATTTGAATTGCCCCTTCTATCGATTTCATCATTTCGTCTTCCTCTTGGGATATAACTTGAAATATTACCACTGCTGTTGCTGATACTGTTTGAATTACTGGTACTGGTGGAATTTGACTGAGTCTGTGAAGTCCCCCCTCGGCTTGTGCTTCGTCTAGATTTTTCTTTACTCCGATTATCACTTCTATGTCCTTCTCGTCCGGAATAGGAATGATTTCTGTCATCCCGCATGCTTAAATCACTTCTTGATGAGGAATGTTTAAGCCTGTTTTCAGTGATATAAGAACTTTCTCCCCTTCCCCTACGATCAACTGCCCGGGTTGTTGGTTGGGTTTGCTGATCACCTCGTCCATCTCCAGCGTTGCCAGTGCCGTTGCTTTTGGCATCTTTTTCTGGAGATTTGACATATTCAACATTCAGTACTTCACTCATAACAAGAATAGGTTATGTCAGGTTTTCATAATGGTTATAGGCTGGTTGCTTTAGCTCATTAAATATTATTTGTATTGCTGAAAAAAATCTCTCAGTCTCGACATATGAAACTGGGAATCTCCAAAGTCCGCCATGATTTAACAGTTCAGCACTAAATATCTAAATTTAGCTGTTATTTTCTGCTAAGTTGGGGTAACTTTCAGGGAAATATAACATTTGAAAACAGAAAGTTTCTCCAAATTATACTTTTATTATGTAGAATCAAATTATTAGTTTATTGCAAAAATTGGTTTAGGATAAAGTTTAGAAATTTTAATGATTCGTGTCTTGCTAAGGCTTCAAAAATGTCTAGGCTTTAACTGTAAACTAATTAAAGTAAAGAATAAATAATCATGATAAAATTAAAATGCAAATGACTTGTTTGTAAAAATGAAATATTGAAATTACAATAGTTTAATTTTATAAATAATAGTATTTGAAACTACTATATTTTTTTAACTAAAAAAGGACGCACTCGTTAGCTAGCTACATTTAATTAATTTGTGCAGGCAGTGTGGGGGGGGGGAGAGAGAAGGTTTGGCGGTGGTGGCATTCATTATGACTTCGGTTTTGTATAGGTATATTTCTTACTACTTACTTCAATTTCATATGGCTATGGCTATGGTCATAACGTCTGGATTACCTATATAGACTAAATTCAAGAAAATTTGATCTACTGAGTTAAATAAAATAAAAATATATATATTAAATATGTAATGTAGAAATATTTTTTTTAAATTTCTAAAGAATTTGTAAACATTTTTTTATTTATTATAAATTCCTGTAAAAGAATCTATTGTAGGGACCTACGATTTATTATTTATTAATTAGTGTTAGGGACAACAATAAAAAAAATTAAAAAATATTTACTTCCCAACAACTCTCTTTTAAAAGATATAAATTAAAAATCTAATGTCAACATCATAATTACGTCCCCCAAGACAATCGCGGACAGATCCTTTATTGTTCAATAAAGTTGCAAGACCCTTAAAATTTATATGAATTATATGTAAACAGATCTGTTTAATAAACATTAAGTTAAAATTCCTTTTTTTAACGCTCCAAATTTAGACAAATCTTATATATTAAAGACGCCATATCATCTATTTATGTACTTATTTGTAAGTGCAGAAAAGAAATTTTTTTAAACCCGTAAAAAACCAAGTTTTTGACTATAAATCCTTTATATACGAGACATAACTTAAAGAATGTTCATGATAATACGCAGTGCAAGACAATCCAAAAATCAAAAATTTAGTTGTCTCGTGAGTCGTGAAACGTGTTTAATATAATGCACATCGATCGTGAATATATTCTCAAAAAATATTGTCAATACCATACGCACCTTATTGCGCGACAGGAAAGGTTGTTCAATATAATACGCACCATGACAATCTGGCACAAAAATTATCATGCTACATGGAAATAAATAAAGATAATCTTAAAAAATCATTAATTTAATTACAGTACATTCGATCGATCTGAAATTTTGATAGATCATTTTTATCATCGCCACGAGTCTTCCTGCAAAATTTCAGCTCGCCAGCAAATGGAGAAGTGGGTTAAAAATTGATCCAAAGTTTTTCGGCAAGCAAGCAATGGCTCAAACAAACAGACACCACAAGTTAATATAAAGGATTTAAAATTTTAAAAAAAACGTCAAAAACCAAGTTTGTGACTATAAATCCTTTATGTACGAGATATAACTAAAAGAATGTTCATTATAATACGCAGCGCAAGACAATCCAAAAATACAAAATTTTAGTTATGTCTCGTAAAACATGTTTAATATAATTCGCACAACATGAAAGTATTAAAAAGGTGGTTTAATATAATACGCACCGCGAGACTCTATCTCAAAAATTAACATGATACATAGAGATAAATAAAATAATATAAAAATTCAAAATTTTAATTACAGTGCATGCGATCGATCTGAAATTTTGAAACATCGTTTTTATCATCGGTACGAGTCTGCCTGCAAAATTTCAGCTCGCTAGCTTTTAGAGGAAGGGGGTTAAAAATCGATCCAAAGTTTTTTTCGGCAAGCAAGCAAGCAATCAAGGGCTCAAACAGACACCACGAGTTAATATACAGGATTTTTAAAAAGGTGTCATCTTTGGTACAGGTGTGTGTGTGTGTGTGTGTGTGTGTGTGTGTGTGTGTGTGTGTGTGCGCGCGCACGTGTGTGTGAAAAGGGGGGGGGGTTAAGGGAGTGCAGAATGGGAATAAAATTGACACATTACTGAATTGATCGTAGATGTGGTATTTGAAAATAGATTCCATTAATTAGTAAATTACTCTTCAGAAATTAAAAAAAAAGAATATTCTTTGTTGTTTTTAATATATCATGATATGGAATGACGCTAATTTGCTAAGCGTGGATAGATACTAAGAAAAATTATAGACCAATCGTCCGTTGTGACGATAAGGCCTGTGGTCTCTGCACAACTCATTTGATTCCTCTTCCGCAATAGCACTTCTTGACATCATTAACTAGAGAAGGGGTACAAAAAAAGTAATGGCAGAAGTAAAAGGATGTGATTCTAAAAAAGTCTCTATAATATTTGTAAACATCTGTTTTGAACTTTTCATTGCTGGTCCACACCAAATCAATGAGGACAGAAACGTTTAACAGGAAAGGAAATAAATATCTTATGGGAACCTAATGGGGGAAAAAATCAACTTGCATTTGCTAACAACTGAATAATAATTAGAAAGAATAACCTATAATTCTGGCAAGTGAAGTGACTATTTTATAGTCAACTTAAAAGATACTAAACACTTGCTTGGACCATAAACTTAACACTGACTGGCTTCTTTTTTGCTCCCCGTTATTAACGCCGTTATTTTAGTCGAAAGAGATGAAATAACTCTTTGAAATTCTTTGAATAACAGTATTATCTACCTTGTTTCTCTTTTCATTTCAACGATTAGATGTCGGGTCGTTTTGAGTCATTTTTAAAAAAGAATTTTTACATATTCAGTAACCCTAAACTATTTTAATTAATTTCTTTCAAGGTCATGTTTGTATTAGGGGCCGTCCATAAATGACGTCACGCAATTTTGACCGATTTTTCACCCCTCCCCCACTCACCACAAAAAGTTAGACCCCCCCCCCTCCAAAAATACGTCACAAAGCTTTGACACCCCCCCCCCAAAAAAAAACCACAAAAAACCCCAACCCTATTTTCTATTTTAAAATGCGTATGTTTCAAATCATATTTTTGTCATTTTATTATTTATTTAGTGTATGTCTGCATTGTAATATCGTAATACGCGTGAAGCTATGTAAAACGGCATTAAATAAATTGTAAGCCAGTGCTTCTCAAACTTGTTCGTATTAGACGACCGGCAGGTATTTTTTTAATGCATTTCATCAGGTACCGGTGCATTCTTTTCCCGTTTTGACGTGATTTTCCCTGTACTGACGTGATAGCAAAATGAGCCCCTACATGGCTTAAAGCCCTATAAGATTAAGTATGATTTCGGCTTGTTTTATATAATATATATTTTTTTAAATTGTCTAGTTGCCAAGGCATAGCAAGACAGCTAACGAACAATGCAGCGGTAATTTCAAAAACCATTTGATGTGATTAACCTTCGCGATTAAGCTCGCGAATAATAATAATAATAAATTGATAATTTATATAGCGCTGTATCCCAGTAAGGAACTGACTATGTGACTATTGATATTACAAGGATCATTTCATTGTTGATAAACCAAGAATATATAGATACAAGACGATTCCTCAAATTGATTTCGATCTTATAATGACAGTTTTCCTGCTATGTATATGCACATCAAAGGCATTTGATCTAAAATTACCACATTGATATCAAATCTCATGTTTTCTAAAAATTATTTGGTATGCGCTGGAAGAGGAATATGGCGAGTACTGTACGAACCCCACATTTGTGCAGGAAAGTAGGGTGTCATCTTGTGCGTCGCAAAATACAGTAATACTGCAAGTTGAAGACTGAAAAATACTATGACATTAATAAAATATCCAATATTATCATAACTTTTTACTCCGAAGCTCACGAGTTTTTTTGTTGTTGTTTATGGACGAGGAGGCGTGTTTAAATTGTTGCATTCTCTTGTGGAATTTATAAACTAATGAAAAATACATGGCTACCGATATCGGGCGGTTTAACCGAGGGGTCTGTGAACAGCGGTAAATTATCTCATTTGGGGTAAAAAGGGAACTCTTGGCGTTTGACCAAAAACCAATCGAACAATTATATCAAACTTAAAACGTTTATAATTGTATCAAATAGATCCCCCCCCCCAAAAAAAATATAAAAAATAAAAAATTGATATTCCGTGTCGTTTTTGACTTAAAATATCTTTACATAATCCTATTCAGATCATTTTTAGACACTTGTCATGCTTGTAAAACTCACCAGTTGCATTTTCGGGGGGGGGGTGGTGCTAACGACGCTCCCCCAAATCCCCGAGTCATGTGAGCAGGACCTCGAGTCTGTAACGCACACAGAAACTTGTATATTTTGGGGTAACGGGCAAAAAAGTTCGTCGACTACTGCCGTGAGAGAACCAAACGGAGCGGCGGTGACATCACAAATGCTTTGATGTCAACATCAAACGACGCAGGGTAACAATTTCATACATTCTCATGAGTTCTCAAACTTAAGGATTATAATTAGATTTAATTTTCATTTCTTGATAACTTACGCCGACCGGCGTCTGATGGCCTACCGACCGGTACTTTGAGAAGCACTGATTTAAAAAAAAATTAAAAAATCATTAAATAAATTGTAAGTGACCAAATATTTCAGTGGAAGTTTTATTTTAATTTACCCTTTTGATGTGACGTCACATTTCTTCAACCCCCCTCCCTCCCCCTCGTCACGTATCGTCACAAAAGTGTGACCCCCCCCCCTAGGTGCGTGACGTCATTTATGGACGGCCCCTTAGCTAAATGAGAGTAACATTGTCTATTTCTTGTACTCTTACACATGTCAATGTAAGTAATTTAAGTAATGTAGTTAATAAAAATGTAAGTAATGTAGGTAATGTAAGTATGTACGTAATGTAAGTAATGTAAGTACTGTAAGTACTGTAATGTAAGTTATATAAGTAATGTAAGCAATGTAAGTAATGTAATGTAAGTTATATAAGTAATGTAAGCAATGTAATGTAAGTTATATAAGTAATGTAGGTAATGTAAGTACTGTAAGTACTGTAATGTAAGTTATATAAGTAATGTAAGTATTGTAATGTAAGTTATATAAGTAATGTAAGTGATGTAAGTGATGTAAGGAATGTAAGTGATGTAAGGAATGTAAGTGATGTAAGGAATGTAAGTGATGTAAGGTATGTAAGTGATGTAAGGAATGTAAGTAATGTAAGGAATGTAAGTGATGTAAGGAATGTAAGTTATGTAAGGAATGTAAGTGATGTAAGTGATGTAAGGAATGTAATTAATGTACTCAATCGTTCATGTCACAGAGCAAAGATATTCTTATCTTCTTCCTCAATTTATTCAAGGCTCACGATCAATAATCCATCATTATGGATCCTGGAAAAAATATTGTTAGGCCTAAATAGATAATTAATTTTATCAAAAACAAACACACACACACATGTATATATATAATTATCATCTGCACAAGATAAAAGCAAATTAAAATAATTTATTTACAAATATAAAATGTTCGTGCTCTCTCTCTCTCTCTCTCTCTCTCTCTCTCTCTCTCTCTCTCTCTCTCTCTTTGTCTCTCTCTCTCTCTCTCTCTCTCTCTGTCTCTCTCTCTCTCTCTCTCTCTCTCTCTCTCTCTCTCTCTCTCTCTCTCTCTCGTGGGGCGGGCGCTTATGAGGTTTAACATATGCGGTTCACTCATTCTCTCTTATAGATCTCTCTTTTGCCTTCTAAATTATAAATATTTAATTTTTATACCAAACACCCGCCCCACGTTTTTAGTCATATTAAATCGAAGTACTTGAACTTATAAGTTTTAAATTATTTTCTTCTTTTTTTACCACGTTTTTATTAACTCGCTTTCGTTGGGCATTGTTTGTTTGTTTGTCCAAGATTTTTTCAAATCTGCCAACGTAAAATTGAACCACTTCTGATGGTCCTAGAGATCTGAAAAATTTTACCACAGATAGATCTTGGATGACAATGCATTGTATCAAAATTTCAGATCGATCAAATGTACCGTTATTAAATTATTGAACCTTTAAGTTTATCTATAGTCTATATAAAAGCATCTGTACCGTCGGCTTTTGTTGACATCATGTGAGTTCGCCCCGTGACCACATCACAATGTTTTTAAAACGTTGGGCGGGCGCTTGTGAGGTGTTTGGTAAAATAAATAGAGGTAAAAAAATATTTTTAAAAACCAGGTTGTTATAAGTGGACTAAAAAGAATAAAATAAATAGAAGTAAAAAAAAGATTTTTAAAAACCACGTTTTTATAAGCGGACTAAAAAAGAAGAAAATAATTTAAAACTTATTAGTTCAAGTACTTCGATTTAATATGACTAAAAACGTGGGGTGGGTGTTTGGTATAAAAATTAAAGATTTCTAATTTAGAAGGCAAAAGAGAGATCTATAAGTGAGAGAATGAGTGAACCGCATATGTTAAACCTCATAAGGGGCCGTCCATAAATGACGTCACGCGATTTTTGCCGATTTTTGTACCCCCCCTCGTCACGCGTCGTCACAAAAACTTAGACCCCCCCCTCTAAAAATACGTCACAAATCTTTGACCCCCCCCCAAAAAAAAACAACACAACAAAAAAAAACACTTTATTTTCTAGTTGAAAATAAGTATGTTTCAAATCACTTTTATTGTCATTTAAGTATTTATTATTTATTTAGTGAAGATCTACATTGTAATATCGTAACCCGCGTGAAGCATTTTTAAAAACGTTTAACCGGCCTTCAGAAAACGAACTGTGATTAACATCCTTAGATTATATTTTATTTTAATGCATACAAATTAAACATTGACTATTAATCATCACGGTTAACGTCTTTGTTTAGAAAAAAAATTATTTAAAAATAACATTTTAAAATGTATTTTTTAAAAAATCCCTCAATTGACTGACGGGCATCCCGTAAGAAAGAGGTCGGCGAACAGAGGTAAATAACCTCATCTGGGGTCAAAAAGGGAATTCTTGGGGGTAATGCAGACTCATTTGGGACATATAACATCCACTACAATCCACTAGATATATTAAAATACGTCATGTGTACGTGTACGCTTGGAACATATGTCCCATTATTGAACCGGTTCCTTCCAGAAAATGCATTTTTTTAAAATTTGACAACTATGTAGATTTCTTACCTACGTACTATACGAAGACACCTAAATCTACCCTACTTTCATTTATATTGACACGAGTGACAATAATCTTAATCCACATGACTTGTCTGTATCACGTATCATTTCTGTGATATTTAAAATTAATGCCTTAAAAACTGAGCTAAGAAGAAAAGTTGTTTTGTGCTCCTCTCGAATTGCGATGTCAAGAATTTGATGCATTCAATAAAGTTAATGAATACTTGACTAATTTTAAATGGGCTCATTTACCATTATATCTAGAACAGTGCTTCTCAAACTTTTTAGTATGGCGGACCGGCAGGAATTTTTTGCCATTGCACCAGAGACCGGTGCACTATTTTCCCTGCACTGACAATTTTTTCTGTCCTTTTTTTAGAACATCTGCGGACCGGCAGCGGATGGCCCACGGACAGGCACCGGTCCGCGGACCACCACTTTGAGAAGCACTGATCTAGAAGACTAGAATGGCCAGGGGCGTTTGACCAAAAACCAATCGAACAATTATATCAAACTTAAAACGTTTTTAATTCTATCAAATAGATTCCCTCCCCTCCTCCCCTTTTAAAGAAAAAGGATATTCCGTGTCGTTTTGACTTAAAATATCTACACATAATCCTATTCAGATCATTTTTAGACACTTGTCATGCTTGTAAAACTCACCAGTAGCATTTTCGCTAACGACGCTCCCCCAAATCCCCGAGTCATGTGAGCAGGACCTAGAGTCTGGGGGTTGGGGGGGGGGTAACGCACACATAAACTTGTATATTTTGGGGTAACGGGCAAAAAGTCCATGAGAGAACCAAACGGAGCTGCGGTTACATCACAAATGCTTTGATGTCAACATCAAACGACGCAGTGATAACAATTTCATGTTATCTTGTGGATTCTCAAACTTAAGGATTATAATTAGATTTAATTTTCATGTCTTGATAGCTTACGCCAACCAGCGTCTGATGGCCTACCGACCGGCACATTGAGAAGCACTGATTTTAAAAAAAAATAATTTAAAAAAAATATTTTTTTTTAAAAAGTCATTAAATAAATTGTAAGCGACCAAATATTTCAGTGGAAGTTTTATTTAAAGTTACCCATTTTGATGTGACGTCACATTTCTTCAACCCCCCTCCCTCCCCCTCGTCACACATCGTCACAAAAGTGTGACTAGGTGCTTGACGTCATTTATGGACGGCCCCTAAGCGCCCGCCCCACGTTTTTAGTCATATTAAATGGAACTACTTGAACTAATAAGTTTTAAATTATTTTCTTCTTTTTAGTCCGCTTATAAAAACGTGGTTTTTAAAAAAAAATTTTTTTACTTCTATTTATACCACGTTTTTTATTAACTCGCTTTCGTTCCTGTTTGTTGGTTTGTCCAAGATTTTTTCAAATCGGCCAACGTAAAATTGAACCATTTCTGATGGTCCTAGAGATCTGAAAATTTTACCACTTATAGATCTTGGATGACAATGCATTGTATCAAAATTTCAGATCGATCGAATGTACCGTTATTAAATTATTGAACATTTTAGTTTATCTATATATAAGAATCTGTACCGTGTGCTTTTGTTGACATCCGTGAGTTCACCCCGTGACACATCACAATGTTTTTAAAACGTTGGGCGGGCGCTTGTGAGGTGTTTGGTAAAATAAATAGATGTAAAAAAAGATTTTTGAAAAACCACGTTTTTATTAGTGGACTAAAAAGAATAAAATAAATAAAGGTAAAAAATGATTTTTAAAAACCACGTTTTTTTAAGTGGACTAAAAAGAAGAAAATAATTTAAAACTGATTAGTTCAAGTACTTCGATTTAATATGACTAAAAACGTGGGGAGGGTGGTTGGTATAAAAATTAAAGATTTCTAATTTAGAAGGCAAAAGAGAGATCTATAAGTGAGAGAATGAGTGAACCGCATATGTTAAACCTCATAAGCGCCCGCCCCACGTTTTTAGTCATATTAAATCGAAGTACTTGAACTAATCAGTTTTAAATTATTTTTTTCTTTATAGTCCACTTATAAAAACTTTGTTTTTAAAAATCATTTTTTTACCTTTATTTATTTTTAGTCCACTTATAAAAACATGGTTTTTAAAAATCATTTTTGTACCTTTATTTATGTTATTCTTTTTAGTCCACTAATAAAAACTTGGTTTTTAAAAATATATTTTTACCTCTCTTTATTTTACCAAACATCTCATCAGCGCCCGCCCAACGTTTAATAACAAAGCGATGTGGTCACGGGGTGAACTCATGGATGTCAACAAAAGCAGACGGTACAGATGCTTTTATAATGATAAACTAAAAAGTTCAATAATTTAATAACGGTACATTCGATCGATCTGAAATTTTGTTACAATGCATTGTCATCCAAGATCTATCTGTGGTAAAATTTTTGAGATCTCTAGGACCATCAGAAGTGGTTAATTTTACGTTGGCAGATTTGAAAAATTTGTGGACAGACAATGCCACAGGAACGAAAGCGAGTTAATAAAGCGTGGTTAAAAAGAAACGCACCAAAATTGTAAAGAATTTATTTTGAAATCCTTCACCTTAACTCGTGGCGTCTGATTGTTTTTCGCAAAAACTTTGGATCGATTTTTAACCCACTTCCCCGTATGCTAGCGTATTATAATGAACATACTTTTAGTTTTGTCTCGTATATAAAGGATTTATAGTCAAAAGCTTTGTTTTTTTTCGTGTATTTTTTATATATCCAGCTGCATTCCAGAATTCCTCAGACTTTATTTTAAAGGCGTGTGTTAATTTAAATAACATAACACACAGGACGAGCTTACGTTAAATCTAAAATAGGCACTCGATGACGTTATAAAATATTTTCATTTATTGGAGCTTTCTAAATTAGTGCTCTGCTGTTTTGCAACAATTATTTGAATTCAAATTTTTTTTCAAAATATATATTTAAAATAACATTTTAAAACTCCCAACATTTTTAAGAGCTTGAATTTTGAAATGATATTCTGCAAATTGGAGAAAGAGTGGAAATAAATGGCAGATTTACTCCAACTAATCAGATAGAGAAAAGAATAATCATTCTTGATGATATGAAACTATTACATTAAAAAAAAGTTATAATCACTATCAATCATATTGAGATAACATCATTATACAGAAGAGACAGCTTTAGTTTATGAAGCATTGCTTGAACTGCTTTATACTTTTACAGCAATGCTGTCAACATCATCATACACAATACTGTCACCATCATCATACACAATGATGTCACCATCATTATACACAATACTGTCACCATCATCATACGCAATGATGTCACCATCATCATACACAATACTGTCACAATCATCATACACAATGATGTCACCATCATCATACACAATGATGTCACCATCATCATACACAATGCTGTCACCATCATCATACACAATGATGTCAACATCCTCATACACAATGATGTCACCATCATCACACACAATGCTGTCACCATCATCATACACAATGCTGTCACCATCATCATACGCAATGATGTCACCATCATCATACACAATTATGTCACCATCATCATACACAATGCTGTCACCATCATCATACACAATGCTGTCACCACCATCATACGCAATGATGTCACCATCATCATACGCAATGATGTCACCATCATCATACACAATTATGTCACCATCATCATACACAATGCTGTCACCATCATCATACACAATGCTGTCACCACCATCATACGCAATGATGTCACCATCATCATACACAATGCTGTCACCACCATCATACGCAATGCACGGAGCTGACACGGAGCAGCGGTGGAGTCCGGCAGCCCCCTGGGCGACTGAGCAGCCCTCTTCAGGAATGCACTGCTCACCTCCATGGCATGAGGAAGGGGCTAGAAAAGGTGCCCTAAACATTGCTTGCTCCAGCTTACCCTAGCTAGCATACCGCGGCTGGTGGGGACCCTATACCAGCGGTCGAAATAAAAAAAAGCAAACGAGGATAGTTCCTCTTATATTGGGCGCATGGAATGTGCGCACACTCATGGACAGAGACGATGCGGACAGACCCCAGAGGAGAACAGCCCTGATTGGAAAAGAACTCGCTAGATACGGCATCGACGTCGCAGCCCTGAACGAGACCAGGCTCGCGGGAGAAGGAGAGCTATGTGAAAGTGGATCTGGCTACACATTTTACTGGAGTGGCAGACCAAGCGAGGAGAGGCGTGAAGCAGGCGTTGGGTTTGCAGTTAAGACAACTCTTGTCGGAAAGCTGGCTGGACTTCCCAAGGGAGTGAATGACAGGCTCATGACCATGAAACTCCCACTGGCTGGAAAGAAACACCTCACCATCGTCAGTGCCTACGCTCCAACGATGACCAATACAGATGAAGTGAAGGCAAATTTTTATGAAGAACTTCACACTGTCATTGCCGACGTTCCAAAGGCGGACAAACTCATCTTGCTAGGCGACTTCAACGCAAGAGTTGGAAAAGACAACGTTGCCTGGGAAGGAGTCCTTGGTCATCATGGAGTGGGTCACTGCAACAGCAACGGTCTTCTTTTACTCCAGACCTGCGTTGAACATGAACTGCTGATCACCAACACGATCTTCCGCCTCCCAACCCGTAACCGGACGTCATGGATGCACCCCCGCTCGAAGCACTGGCATCTTATTGACTACGCCATCGTGAGGAAGAGGGACAGGCAGGATGTACGAGTGACCAAGTCCATGTGCGGCGCTGAATCCTGGACAGACCACCGCCTCATCATCACCAAGCTCAACATCCGCATTCAGCCGAAACGGCGCCCGCAAGGGAAGAAGGTCCCCAAGCGGCTAAATGTTGCCAAACTAATGACCGCCAGCTGCAAGCAGTCCTTGGTGGATGCTCTGGAAGAGCGCTTGAAATCCACCTCTCCAGGCAACCAGAACGTGGAGGCAGACTGGGCGTCACTCAGAGAGCTGATTTACACCACAGCTTCAGAGACTCTGGGGCACCAGACCAGGAAACATAAGGACTGGTTCGATGAGAACTGCGAAGACATCAAGCAGTTATTTGATGAGAAACACCTCCTACACCAAGCTTACCTCAATAATCCCAGGTCCACGGCAAGGAGAGATGCACTCAACAACATACGCAGGACTGTACAGCAAAAGCTCCGTCAGATGCAGGACGGTTGGCTCAGCAACAAAGCCGACGAGATCCAAGGCAATGCAGACAAGCGTGACTACAAAAACTTCTACAACGCTTTGAAAGAAATGTATGGCCCCACGCCCTCAGGATCAAACCCCCTCCTCAGCGCAGACGGTAACACTCTCATCACAGACAAAGAGAAGATCTTGAAGAGGTGGGCCGAACATTTCGAAAGCGTCCTAAATCGCCCTTCAACAATCAACGAAGAAGCCATCAATCGTCTTCTCCCAAGTGCCCACAAACAAAGCACTGGATGAACCCCCCAACCTTGCTCGAGACCCAGAAAGCAATTTATCTTCTCTCCAGTGGTAAAGCACCTGGTTCTGACGCCATACCAGCTGAGGTCTACAAGGATGGAGGAACAGCCCTGACTGAAAGGCTCCACCATCTATTTCTCTTGGTGTGGCAGCAAGAGACGATCCCGCAGGACTTCAAAGATGCCTCCATCATACATCTTTATACGCAAAAAGGAAGTAGACGGGCTTGTGACAACCACAGAGGCATATCCCTGCTATCTATCGCAGGAAAGATCCTTGCCAGAATCCTGCTCAACCGCCTCACGGTCCACCTTGACCAAGGACTCCTGCCTGAAAGTCAGTGTGGCTTCCGAAAAGAGCGAGGGACCATCGACATGGTGTTCGCTGCCAGGCAGCTGCAAGAGAAATGTCAGGAGCAGAACTTCAACCTGTTCTCCACCTATGTCGACCTGACCAAGGCTTTTGACACCGTTGGCAGAGAGGGTCTGTGGAAGATAATGGCCAAGTACGGTTGCCCAAGGAAATTCATCGTCTTGGTGAGACAATTCCACGAGGGCATGCAGGCCAGAGTCCAGGACAGCGGAGAGTTTTCTGATCCCTTTCACAGTCACAAACGGGGTCAAGCAGGGCTGCGTCCTGGCACCAACACTATTTAGCCTCATGTTTTCCGCCATGCTGACAGAGGCCTTCAGAGACGAGGGTGTTGGTGTTAACCTGAGGTACCGCACAGATGGCAAACTGTTCAACCTTCGGAGGCTCCATGCAAAAACCAAGGTTATGACTGACATCATCAGAGACCTCCTGTTTGCTGATGACTGTGCCCTCAATGCTGCCTCAGAAGCCGACATGCAACGCAGCGTTAACCTGTTCTCCAGCGCCTGCACAAACTTTGGTCTGACGATCAACACCAAGAAGACTGAAGTCCTCCATCAGCCTGCGCCTGGAAGGCCCTACGTTGAGCCCAGCATCACTGTCAACGGCCAGAGACTCAACACAGTGCAACGGTTCTCATACCTAGGCAGCACACTGTCGCAAAATGTCACCATCGATGACGAAGTGAGCGTCAGAATTGCCAGAGCCAGCTCCACTTTTGGCAGGTTGTACCCAAATGTCTGGAACAGAAGAGGCATTACCATCCAGACCAAGCTGAAAGTGTACAGGGCGGTGGTGCTCCCCACACTGCTATATGCGTGTGAAACATGGACTGTGTATCAGCGCCATGCTAGGAAGCTTAACCACTTTCATTCAACAAGCCTCAGGAAGATCCTCGGCATAAAGTGGCAGGATAAAATACCAGACACAGTGATACTGACCAAGGCAGGTCTCCCCAGCATATTCACACTCCTGATGCAGTCCCAGCTTCGTTGGGCAGGGCACGTGGTCCGAATGCCAGACGAGAGACTGCCAAAGAGACTCTTCTATGGCGAGCTCCAGCATGGCCAGCGGTCCCACGGTGGGCAAAAGAAACGCTACAAAGACACACTGAAAGTCTCACTGAAAGCGTTTGCCATCAACCCAGACACGTGGGAACTTGCTGCAATGGACCGTTCCACCTGGCGTTCTTCCATCCACGAAGGTGCCAAGTCATGCGAGGCAAACAGGATCACCTCCGCAGAAAAGAAGAGGCAAGCCCGAAAGGCCCGTGCTGTCAACCCTCCTGGAGATGTCCCACTCGTCCCTTGTCCCTTCTGTTCCCGAACCTTCCGTGCTAGGATCGGCCTCATCAGCCATCTGCGCACGCACAAACAAAGCCAGTCCCAGCAACCCTCGGATGACTAGAGTGGTCTTCGTCGAATCGACGGACGAACAACAACAACACAATGCAGAAATAGAAATTTCAATACTTTAAGAATTTCAATGATTAGGTCATATCAAGAACACTAATCGAACAAATACAAATACTCGCTTTTCCCCTCTGCGTGAAATATGTTGTCTGATCAGACCAGGAAAACCAACACTATCAACATTTGAAATTCTTATAAATATGATAGACTAGACATAAACCATGGATAAGCGTAGGACTCAATAATCTTCCGTTTAGAAAGAGCGTCTTTAATAGATAAGAAAGACTAAAATAATATTGTAAATTAAATTCCTAAGTCACTATACTTCATATGCCGAAGAGAAAAATTATTATACAATTACGCATTTAAACGTTTTTGCATATTTCGCATGGTCCTGCCCATGACAAATATCACAAGACATACCATAACTCAGTCCCGCCTAATAACAATATCCCTTGGCTCAGACTCAATGTCAGATTTTCCTGAGTAAAGACAATCTCAAATGGCTTGTCCAATGAAAATTTCATGTTATAAGTTATAGCCAGCATGACAATGTCACGTGGCCATTTTCATGGACAAATTTACATAGTGCTGTCTAATTGTCTTGTCTTATCTATACAGACGCTCCTTCTATTCAGAAGATTATTGCGTCCACAGACCATGCAGCGTTCACAGACCACGGTTATTATTTATTTCCTTTATTTCCCTAACTCCTAACTAGTGTTAGGTACCCGTTCGATGCTGGGTGGACTCAGGACCCGTGACCATCGGTACGCCAGCCGAGCGCGCATGCCACTCGACCACCGTGCCCCTATATCATATGGCCTTGATGAATGACACATTTAACAAGCCTCTGAGTAATAACCATATTAATAGAGCACTTAAAGAAATGGAGTAAAAACATCGCATTTATTCAACTGTTTTTGTATTAACACAAACCACAGATAAGCATAGGACGCAATCATCTTCTGTATATAAGGAGCGTTTGTAACAGATACGATAATTATACAGTTATTGTTGCCTAAGCCTACAATCATCGTGGCCTGTACCGACAGCTTTTGTTGGCTAAGCACACAGCTATTGTTGCCGAAGCATACAGTTATTGTTGGCTATACCGACAGCTATTGGTGCCTATGCCTACAGTATACAGCTATTGTTGTCCCCCACCCCCTTGTTGCCCACTGTCTAACTGCGCCCTTTGCTTTCCTTTCACAGGTAACATTCATATCAGATTTATCCTGCCGCCGACACGGTCGTAACACAGGGGCTTGCTGTGTGTGACATGCACCATGTCTTACCCTTCCCCAAGGCAACACACCAAGCCCTCCCCCGCGCCCCGCATTGCCATTCAGATATTATATTTCTCTGTGTCTTACTGTTCGCTTCTTGTGAATATTCTCCCCCCTCCACTATCTGTCGGTTAAAATGGGCGAGGCTTTGAGAAGGGGGCTGTAAACACAATGGAGTTGTAGTATGATATTTGTGATAGGTAAGTTATGCTAGATACAGGATATAACGTACGTGTTGTGTTAATATAATACAACAGTAAGATCCACTGTTGTCATTCTGTTGTGTGTGGCAGTGTACCGGCCATCGTTATTGTGTCAAATAAATACATAAAATAAGCAAGGCTCAGATTAACATTTATATTATTTCTGTTATATTTAGTGTTGTGTATTTGTTTTCATTGAATGATCGTACATCTAACATTCTTTGAAGTAGATTGATAATAACTGGAGAAAACATATTTACACTTGTAGAGCTGGTTACACTGAAATTGTGTTGTTTACGTCTCAATAGTAAAGTGAATTTTGTGCTGAACTGAAGTGAACGTTTGGTCATGGAACAGAGCTTAGAGTTCCACTGAAATTGTCAGTCGAGGAAATTTGCTAAGTCGAACAGCGGCTAATCAGACATAGGATTAACTGATCAGGGACAAATCGATTAACTGATCAGGGACAAATCGATTCACTGATCAGGGACAAATCGATTCACGGTCAAACATGGAGTGGACATTATCTTCTTTCATCTTTCTGTTGGTCATCCAAATGTCACGTAAGTCCATTTATATTTTTATTTGTCCTTTAAAAAAAAATCCAGAAAATCATTCGAATAGCTATTCCATTAATTGAATTAAGAAAATCATTCGAATAGCTATTCCATTAATTGAATTAAGAAAATCATTCGAATAGCTATTCCATTAATTGAATTAAGAAAATCATTCGAATAGCTATTCCATTAATTGACTTAAACAAGGATTTCTCAAATCCTGAAAATTCGCTTCTCCATCGGATACTAAGATAACGTTTTCATTATCAGTAATTAAGTGAATGTTTAGAAAATATCTTACCTTGTATGACACAATGAAACAGTTGGGGCAGTTGGTCTCAAAAAATGTGTTGTCTTTCGGGCAGTCCATAAATGACGTCACACGATTTTGACCAATTTTCACTCCTTCCCCCTCGTCACAAGTCGTCGCAAAAAACAAAATAGACGTCAGAAAGTATTGCCCATTGCCCCCCCCCCACACACACAATAAAAGCCGTATTTGCTATTGGAAAATAAGCATGTTTCAAATCACTTTTTTATCATTTAAGTATGTGTTTAGTGCAGAGCCGTCTTTACACCATTTTGGGCCCCCGGACAAAGAAATAGTGTTGGGCCCCTGGGAAAAGAAAAAATGCGCCCCCCCCCCAAGGAATAAAAAATCAATATACATAATATATATAAATAAACATATTCCCATGGGGCCCCTATGCTCGTGGGCCCCCGGGCAAATGCCCAGCGGGCCTATGAGTTAAGATGGCCCTGGTTTAGTGTAACTGCATGCACTCTGATATCGTACTTAACACGCCTGAAGCCATGTAAAAGGTCATTAAATTAGTTATAAGCAATCACATATTGAAGTGGAACTTTTAATTAAATGTGTGCGTTTTTTTTTATGCGACGTCACAGTTCTTATACACCCTCTCGTCACACATCTAGTTGCGTGGCGTCATTTATGGACGGCCCCCTTTGAACAATGGTTATTAGTAAAGTTATTACTAAAAATGGCGTGGTTTGTCTAACGATTGATTCCTTGCCGCTATTTTTTTCTTCATTTTCTAAAAAAAACTTTCTTTTAAAATAAGCCCCCAAAGAATAAATAAACGTAGAGGTGACTAAAAATAAATCACTGTATTGTTACGAAATAAATGAAATATTTAAACGAAAGCTACGTAATATAAGATTGTTTTGACACACGAACCTTTTAGTATGGTCAAGTTCTTTAGAGCAGTGCTTCTCAAAGTGGTGGTCCGCGGACCGGTGCCGGTCCGTTGACCATCCGCTGCCGGTCCGCAGACGTTATAAAAAAAGGGACAGAAAAATATAATTATAATCTTCCATTTGCAACCATTAATACTAACCCTGTAGAACATGTCATTTTTTCGGCAATAAGCACATAAAATGAAACAAATGAAATAAAAATAAATTACATTTCGCTACCCCGTCAGTTCAGGTAAAATAGTTCACGGTCTCTGGTGCAATGGAAAAGTACCCGCCTGTCCGCCATACCTAAAAGTTTGAGAAGCATTGACTTAGAGCACATGTTCCCAATTATTTGGTGGTGATCTCAAACAGTGTCGTCATTAAAGGCTGCGAGGGGTGCTGACCGCACCGGGTGACACCATCACAAGGGGTAACACCAAAATGCCAAATTCTGTATGTTCCCGTTATTTGGCACGGGGAGACTCGAAGAAAAGTCGTGAGGGGGTGACACCATGAGCAAAAACATTGGGTGACACCAACCCTAGTGACGCCTCTGATCTCAAATGGTGCTGCAAAGGTTATTATTATTTTTGGGGTGGGGTCTTACGATTCAGTCACGAAATTAAATATTGGCCCAATACATTGGGCGTTGGAAGAAGACAATAGCGTGTACAAATGGTCCCCGGATGCAAGTGTTACTCTGGCAGCACTTGCCAACTAACCTCTTAACCCAGTGGCGTAACGAGGGTATGTGCTGCCCGCGGCAGAACTCATGTTTGCTGCCCCCACATAGGTACGCCACTGGCGAGGGTATGTGCTGCACAGGGTAGAACTCATGTTTGCCGCACGGAAAATATGTTGATTCTATAAAGAAAAAATATTTGTATTTGAAAGTAATATTAAAGACGCTATATGCTAGAAAGAAGTACATGCAGGTCGTTTTGTTAAATTTTCTTTTATTTATGGCAAAATCTCTGATAAATAAATGTTATCTGCTATGCCATCTTCAACAGCCAAATTAGCTATATTTTAGTCAATAGTAGTGCATATATTATTGATAGTCATTAATTTTCATCAACGCAATTTTATAGAAGCTGCTCTCACAGCTTTCTTTATTTATGACGGTTGTAAGGAATATTCGAAATAATGTTATTTCACAAATTAGGGTAACTTTGAAACTAAATATCTTAATCAGTGGCGTAGCTAGAACTTTTGCCGCCGGGGCGGTCTCCAATTTGCCGCCCTTTTTAGGGGCCGTACATAAATGACGCCACGCCCCTCGGAGGGGGAGGGGATTCATACATTTGTGACAAGGGGGTGTGTTTAAGAAATCTGACGTCACGTCAAAACGCGCAACTTTAAATAAAATTTCCACTTAAACATTTGATTACTGACACTTTCTTTAATGACGTTTATGTAAAACGCGTGTTACGATATTAGCGTGCAGCCTTACACTAAACACATAGATCTACTACTTATATGACAAAATTTTGATTTGAAACATTCTCATTTTCAAATAAGAATTACAGCTTTTAAGGTGGGGGGGGGGTAGGGGGTGGTGGTCAAAGGTTTGTGACGTCATATTGAAGAACGGGTCTAAGTTTTTGTGACGACATGTGACGAAGGGGGAAGGGGTGGAAAATCACCCAAAATCGCGTGACGTCATTTAAGGACGGCGTTTTAGTAGATTATGTGATGGTTTTTATAAATTAATAAACATGAATAAATAATTGTAATTGAAGCGAAGTAAAGGTGGGGACAGGGCCGGCTTTAGGGAATTGAAGGCCCTAGGCGAAGTGAATTTGGTGGCCCTAAATGTAATAGAAAAATAAAAAATAAATACGGAAAGAATAAAATTACACAATTAATTAAAAACGACCTGTATTTATATCTAAATGAACAAATAACTAAATTTATACAGCCATGGTCGTGCAGATGTCGTAAACCTTCAACAAAAATCAACTTTTTGTGCTTTGATGGCAGCAAAGTCTGCAATAAATTGTTAATAATCCAGAGACTGGACGATATCTCGTTCGATAGATATCATTACCAGACTGGTAATAGATATCACTACCAGACTGCTGATAGATATCATTACCAGACTGTTGATAGATATCATTACCAGACTGTTGATAGATATCATTACCAGACTGTTGATAGATATCATTACGAGACTGCTGTAGATATCATTACCAAACTGTTGATAGATATCATTAACAGACTGCTGATGTATATCATTACCAGACTTTTAGATAGATATCATTACCAGACTGTTCGATAGATATCATTACCAGAATTTTGATAGATATCACTACCAGACTGCTGATATATATCATTAACAGACTGTTCAGGTGTTCTTGCGTCATAGTCGTTCTCAAATAGTCTTTTTGTTTTAGTCATTTCAACTTGGAAAAACTTCTTTCCCACGATACAACAGTAATCGGAATTGTCAATGCTATACGACGGGCTATAGCGACATTTGGAACAGCAGTATTCAAACCATGATCATAATTAAAACGTAAAGAATCAAGAGAAGACGAATCTGTATCTGGAATAACGTTGAAAAATATTTGCAATTCCCTGCATAAATCCTGCGGATCAATATCTGAACCAGATGCATCGGTGAGATCAATATTCAAATCCATGCAACATTTCATCAAATCGTTTTGGTCGAATTCTGCAATTTTTTTTGAGTTGTGCAGAAAACCAAAAAGACCAAAGTAACGTTCCATTTGCTCAAAACGTGCAGTCAATGACATAACTGCTAAATCTAACAAAACATTTAAAAATTCCACTCGATATTTTCCCTTTGAATCTGTCAATGATTCATCTATGCCCTATGCTTTCATAGGCGAACTGTTTGTGCACTTTCTGTCTTCTCAAGCGTGTGGCAGCTGGAAATATGATTTCATCTGGTTCCAACTGTAATTCTTGGGCCAATTCTCTGGCCGAAATTTGAGCAGATACAAATCCATTTTCTTTGATTTTTTATGAAATCGATTGCACTTTTTATACATTCCAGTGCAATGTAAAAATTGCTTGTCTTTCGATTGCATCAATTTGCTGATCATATTCATTTGAAACAAGAAATCGTACTAGATGACTAAAGTTCGGTCCTTGCTTTTGGATCTTTGACACTTCCACCAATGCATCGTACACTGCTGCTGTTTGATAACGAATAGCTTTAACAGTATCGAGCCTGCATTCCCAGCGTGTATCGGAAATTGGCTTTACTCTCAGATTTTTTACATGAGTTTTCAAGATCTTCCATCGCTGCGTTGAAGCACCAAAACGAAACATAAATTTTATGCAAAACTCCAAAGACTGTCGCTGCAACCACTGAAGATTTCGCCCATTCTCCAGGAATTAGATTGAAACTGTGACATCGACCTAAAATGATTTCGGATTGAGTTCAAGTAGACGTTTTTGTACACCACGATTGCAGTCTTTGATATTCGCTCTATTATCATATCCTTGCCCTCTGCAGTTCTGGAAACATAAATTCATATCTTCAAGCTTTTTCAAGCATGCTTCCGCGAGACCTAAACCAGTGCTGTCGTCGACAGCCATGAATCCCTAATTTAGGTTACACGTTTGTCAATCTTCTGAAAATGTGTCTGGACAGATGAATTTAAATTTAAATTTAAAAATATTACAATGCAAACATGCACTGTTTAAAAATAATCAGCGGGTAAAGGTTGTCGTAGACTCGTAGTTCGCTCTTTAAATATATTTTTTTCCATATGAGTCCTGTGCGAGGCCCCCACTAATCGGAGGCCCTAGGCGGCCGCTTAGTTTGCCTATGCCTAAAGCCGGCCCTGGTGGGGAACATCTTTACCATTGCGTGTCATATTTATGTAAGCAGTAATAAAAGAGGCCGCCCAAGATGATATACCTATAAATACACATTTATAAAAATACACGATACCTTTTTTAAAAGGCAACAAGAAAGTTACTGAGGTCGCAGGTCCCCCCCCCCTCATGAGACAAAATATAATCCCAATTTACACCCAAAACACATTACCGATCAAAGAAATTGTATACATTAGTTAGTATTTAAGCATATTTATACATTTATTTTCATAATAGAAAGGTCGTGTATTATGCTATCAAAATTTAAATTATTTGTAATATCTTGCTCTATGGGCAATATTGCAAGATTTTGTTGTCTTAAATCGCTCATTGTGGAACGAAGATAATTGTTTTATCAACTTCAGTTTGGAGAAGCTCCTTTCACAACTAGCGACACTGATAGCAATAGTTGAAAAAATTAATAGCAAAATTACAATGTTGGGTAAAGAATTTTCCAATCTATACTGTTGAATAAATTTTAATAGATCAACGGGGCCTTTCCCCCGTTTTTTCTAACAGAATGCCTCTTCTTGTAGTATTTTCATATTCTTGTAATAAATCTTAATAATTTTCCAATAAATAGACGATTTTCAAATTATTTACACATTACTTTAATTTGATAGGCTTAACATTGTTAATTAATAAACGTATTTTAATGAAAAACACAAATTATTTGTGCTACTTTAATACAATAAAAACCAAATTAATTTTTAATAACTTACCGTACAATAATTTTCTGAAAACTGAAACAGTAATATAAATTACTACTTGCAAGTTAAACACAATATTTGAACTACCATGCCTTGTAGGTACTTGTTCGTGCATCATTCTGCGAGTGTCGAAATTCCACGCAAAAACTGTCGTGGCGATATTAATAGCACATATTATTCGGCCCAGCGTTGATGTGTTTTTGTGGTATTTTCTTATAAAAGCGTTATTTGTGACGTATACCGCTTAATTTTCCAAACAAATCGATAACTTTTTTGAGCGATAAAATTTTTTTGAGCGGTTTTAAGTTGGTTATAACATCCACTCTGTAATCAAACCAATGTTGTGCGAATCCGTTATATAAGATTCGAAAGTACGAGTATTTTTGCTTCATTCGAGCTTTCCCCCTTCAAAAGAAAACTGATGGTTGGCGGAAATGATTGTACTTTTCAAATGCCCACAAATGCCGCCCCTAAATGTGTGCCGCCCGGGGCGGACTGCCCCCTCCGCGCGCCCCCCAGCTACGCCAATTATCTTAATAAAGTTGAATAAATCAAAAGTATATTTTCCAAAGTGAGTAACTGCCAAAACCTCACATGAATTTCTAGTTTCTAGTCATCTCATCTTAAGAAGATTACAACTTTCTTAACTGTTTTCTTACATAACATGGCTACATATTCGCTTGATCGCCAAAAAATTTCTCATTTCTTTTTTTACTGGAAGGTTCTATAAAAATGATAGGTCTCCAAATAAAATTTTAGAAAATATCAAAGCATTCTTTAAGCATTCATTTAGTTCCTTTTAGTTACATAAAAATAGTAACACACATAATTAACATTGCATTTAATGTAAAACTTTCATATCCTAACTGCAACACATTACGGTGCATATAAGCAACGTTTATCATTTAAAATTTAAAGAAATGTTTAATTCATTCTATACAGAATATTATTGCGTCAAAGACAATAAGACCAGGTAGAAGTGACGAATGTAAACAAAAATGTTAGCTGTCACAAGAATACGGACATAGTCATAGTAAAGTATAGTCATTTTGATTCTCATGTGTACAAATAAGTAAGCAATTTTAATTCTGGTGTACTTTTTTTCATTCAACTAAAATGTGTGTAAGTTCAAATATCAAATTAATATCATACTTAAGCTTTTAACTCTGTATACTTTCCAGCCATGAACAAGTATTAACATACGTTGGGCCCCTGCTGTCCAATATTTTAAGACCATCATTTATTTAAAAATCATTTCAGAAATGTCATAAGCAGTTTCACTTTTTGTTTCAATTAAATCTTTGAAAGATTCTACATCTACATTCTAATTTTCAATCTTTACATATCACATAACTGGACTTGTTTGATCCTCATGTGAAATATGGTTTCTTGTGGCTTCTAAAACTCCAATTAGATTTTAAATTTGAGGTGAAAAGTTGTTTGTTTCTTTAAAACCCATTTTCACATGATGGTCTTGAAGCATTGGATCGTACTTTGCTAGCAAATGCATCAGTTTCAGAATGGTGCCTATAATATTTCCTTTATTATTGTCCTCCTTGACGTAGAAAAGCCAAATTCTATTTTGCCAGAATTTAATAATGTCAAACAATCTAACAAGAACTTATTGCCACTTTTTCCCTTTTAAAACGTATTGTTCTTCTGACTTGTTCTCTTTTAATAGTCTATTCTCTTCATCCGATTTCTGATTTATTCAATTTGCAAAAACTTTTGTAATGTTGAGAATTCGTTCATGAGTTGCTTCTTTTGGATTTATTTAATGCCAGTTTGGTATAAAAATTAAAGATCTCTAATTGAGACGGCAAAAGAGAGATCTATTAGCGAGAGAATGAGTGAACTGCATATGTAAAACCTCATAATTTAAAGCACCCGCTCCACGTTTTTAGTCATATTAAATCAAAGTACTTGAATTTATAACTTTTAAATTATTTTCTTCTTTTTAGTCCACTTATAAAAACGTCGTTTAAATTATTTTTTTTTAACCTTCATTTATTGTCAAAATAAATTGTTTTGGCTGCAAGTAATCCAAATGGCCCCAGTGAAGCTGCAACTGGCTATGTCACTGAACTCGATCCTAATAGTTATTGTACTCATTCACTCAATACAAACTATTTACACCGTTTTTAAAAAAAAATTGTTTCACCACCGTGGTCAAGCCTATCTGACAGTGTCCCAGTCAAGTGGTCAAGCCCATCTGACGGTGCCCCAGTCACCACCGTGGTCAAGCCCATCTGACGGTGTCCCAGTCAAGTGGTCAAGACCATCTGACGGTGCCCCAGTCACCACCGTGGTCAAGCCTATCTGACAGTGTCCCAGTCACCACCGTGGTCAAGCCTATCTGACAGTGTCCCAGTTACGACACAAGGAAGTCGTTGGCTGCACCGCACCGACCAGGAAGACGAAATTATTCTAACGTCGTGTGGTCAATCAACCGTGACACGTTTTACACGCAGCTCTAGACCAAGTGCACAGCAGCGTGTTATTGTTGGGACTTGATGCGTCAGTCATTGTGCCGGTCTATCCGCCAATCATTGTGCCGGTCTATCCGCCAATTATTGTGCCGACAAACATTAATAAATAAGCGCTTTGCAGAAAAGAGATGAAAGTAAGACATTAAAAAAAAACACACATAAAAAATAGGAACACTGTTCCTAATATTAAATATGTTTTGTAACTTGTGAATCTTAAAGTCAATTTTGATCTGTATAAAATGGTCTTGGTCACAGTGTACATTGTACATACATTAGATTCATGTCTTAAGAGATGCAGACACATTTATAGCATCATTTCCTTCAGTCATCAGACACTGACAGGTCTGACAGGTGCTGTAGGTTTAGAAAATATTGAGAGAAGCTCCGGCACTATAACGGTTACATCTGTCGTAGCCGTCTGCAGTTCTCATTTATCTGTTCCGTAAATCAACCGTTGCTTTTTCAATAGTCTCTTATAAATCAACCTCGCTTTGCTTCCTTGGGAAAGTCAATTTATCTGTCCACCTCGCTTTGCTTCCTTGGGAAAATCAATTTATCTGTCCACCTCTCTTTGCTTCCTTGGGAAAGCCAATTTATTTGTGTTGGAAAGGGACAATATATATCTTCTACATTCATTCCTTGAAACGGTGTGTGTATTTATAAACAATCTACTCATATGTTTTATAAACTTCCAACGTTTAATATTTGGTAATTCTATATTCAATGACATCTGAAATAAATAACTATGTCATTGATTTAACACTATGGACATGTTGACATATTGTTGTTGCTATGAACGTGCTAAACTTTGCACATGTATTTTAAATAAAGACCAGCACATAAATTCTTGTATTCCGAGGAATGACAGACATACCGTTAGCTAAAGCTAAGACATTAGAATGTTGATGTCAGCTTGACGACGCATGAGATATTTCACCTGCGCTGACAGAGTTTGTGATGCTAGGAATAGCTAATAGATCCTCAGTAGTGTTAATCTCCCAGCTGTAAAAGTGGCCAAGTTAAAGCTAGATCATTTGGGCATCGCTTTTCAGGTGAAATGAAGTGAAAATTGTTAGGCCATATTGTTTAAAACTGACTCATTGTCAAAAGATGGAGTCATGAAGCTAATAGGTTGAGTCGAATGATTAGGATAATTGCGCGTCCATTTTTTATTTTAAAAAAAATTGCATTTTTTGTAGTTGTTGGTAGATTACAGCGTCTTGATCATCAGTGCTAAAATTTTTAAAAAAACCAACTAAATTCAACTTAGATGTCGCTCTCATCGCAAACAAAATGTACTGAAATAATGCAGTCTTGTTACATGATACTTGGCCTACAGCCAAACATAAAACATAAATTACTTCATGGACTGAAGAGCTTCAAAATTTTGTCGCCTATACTCCTCCCTCCCATCAAAACTGAGAAATTTGATGCCAAGGTATAACGTGGGGGTGGGGGGGGGGAGTAGCGGTTGGAAGATTTGCAGGGGAAATTATATCTGTCAGATACAGTGGCGTAGCGAGGGTCATGTGCGCCCGGGGACATACCACAAAATCTGCGCCCCTTGTCGGGTTTTAAAATGCTGGGGGCTCAGCGAGCCCCCAAGAAAATTTTGAAATTTTACGGTTTATGTGGTTCATTTTTGAAGCATCTGGTTTTTAATGAAATAGAATACAGACTAATAGTTCTGTGTATAATTATGATTGTAAACAATTTATTACAAAAAAAACTCTACTAATTATACATGACTCATATAGAGATAATCTACAGCAAATTCATCCTCCTTGATTTGAATGTCGCAAACTCGTCAATCACATTGTCAAAATTAATATTCTCAAGTGTTTCTCTTTCGATGTTGAGGAGTGCAAGATCACTCAGACGGTTTGTTCCATTGAAACACGTAAATAAGACAAAATAACCTTCAGTTTGCTGAAGGACCGCTCACAGCTTTCATTTGAAACAGCAATTGTTAGAAGTATTTGAAGTGAAATGCGCAGATTCGGAAATACGTTATGTCCATATGAAACAATAAAACCAAGAAGATCCAAAGGAGTTTGCAGCAGAACTTCAGTCCGGGCACTGAGCAGCGTTTTAAACTCCGATTTGTGTGCACAATTCTTGATCATTGACGTAAGTGTCGTAGAAATTAGCAAAATCTAAGCAAGTTTAACGAAGTGTATCGACTTTTGTCTCAGCAAGAAGAGTTTTGACGTCTAGTAAAAATCCAAATTTTCTGTTTAGGTTTTTTAGACGTAAACACCGTATTGATATCTCCTTTTGGAGTCTATCAACTACGCTGTTCAAATCACGTGCAATTTCTTCTTCTGTCGAAAGTCCCGCATCTCTTGTTAATTCTCCAGGCATCCTCCGATGTCGTCTAATCCTTCTGTCAACTTCGATTCCCAAAGTTGTGCATCTTCCTTTCCATTATCTACCGCAACTTGGCTCAAATTATCACGAATGTTGACACTTTCTTGCTCAAGCGATTCAAGATCAGATGCTGCTTCCTTGAAATTCACAGTAGGTTCCTGCAACCGTTTCTGGACACGATCAATTTCCCAAGTATGATGTTCCAGAAATGTAACAAAACTAGAAAGTTAAAGTTTAATATACCTACCAGCAAAGCTTCTGCTTCACATCTGGTGTCAGTCGTCATTTTGTATGTTCTGATATTTTTCCAACAGCCCTACCAGTTCATCTATAAGTCCTTAATAAATTGCTTTAAAAGCTTCTGATCTTGCACTCCAACGTGTTTCAGGCTCCCTCTTCATTTTGATTGGTACCAACTCTTTTTAATTCTTCCAAACGAGTTGTTGAACGAGAGAAAACAAAAATTTATACTTTCAACTGTTCCAAAAAACGTCATATATTCGCTGTTGAAGGCCGGATATATGCCCAGTCATTACAGCAGCAATGTCATACAATTGTGACCGACAGTCGGCTAGTGGTATGCTATTAGATTCCAGTTTCTCTACGATAACTCTTTCAAGGCTTGCTGCGTCTTTGGAATGTATATGTACAAAACCTAAAAATGATTCTTCGATGGTTACTTTTTTATTTTGAAAATCCACATCCACAAATCTGATGACTCGAGAAAGCTGTTTCCGGTGTCCTAGATCGAGTTTTGAGTCAAGTAAGATACTGTAGTACTTGATTTTTTCTGATTTCACTCAACAGCTGATTCCTTACAGTCGATGTAAGTAGGTGGATAAATTCATTTTGGATTTCCGGTGAAAAATAAGATACGGAACCTGGATTTTCTCGGGCATGTTGTGAGTGTTTTTCTAACAGTGGATCATACTGAGCAACAAGTTTGATCACAGAGAGACAGGAAAGAGAGGCGGTGTCTGATGTTTCATATGAAAGGAATCCAACTTGCTTTGACATACCGACATAATCCCGTGAGAGGAGATACCTTCCCTCCCCTCCCCCACTTTACTCCCTTCACAAAGGGATTGGGAAGTAAGATTTTTCTTTTTAAAGAGTCAAATCATGCAGCAAAGGGACGCGAATTAACCATTCTGTAAGCCAGTGGTTCTCAACTCTTTGAGATTCAAGGACCACTTGAAAAATGTGTGTCTTAACTACGGAACAATACTAAAAATTGTGCTACTGCCGTTCGGGAAAGTGAAATATAATTATACTGTGTATATAGATAGCTATAAGTAGTATACATGCTAGTTTGTAAAACTGTACTAATATGCTACGATTTACGTGCTCCAGAAACAATATTGTAATGGCTTTGTTTTGTAACGAACAAATGTCATTTATATTAGTCTCATTGTCTTCTTATGTAATTCTACTTGCTAACTATAAAAAACTAAAAGTCACAAACAGTAGTTTTTATTAAAAGACTGCTATATTAGTTTATTTAGTACGAACGATGTTTTTTTTATTGTAAGCAATGCAGAAAATCCACTTTCACAAAGTTGCAAAGGGTAAAAGTATTTTAAAAGCTATATTTGAAACAGTTCGGAGTATTCTAAAATTCCATTAACCCCACTTTAATTACGATGCTGGTAATTTTATTTCATTAGTCAATGTGAGTGATATTAGGACTGGAAACCCACGAAAAAACACTGAACGTTAAAAATCACAAAAGTAGAATTTAAATTGGTTCTGCATTGATTGAATATGACCAGAAATCAAATTTATCAACAGTTTATTTATTTCCGCATTTTCTGATTTCTCGGTGGTTTCGTACAATTGATCAAACATGTGAAAGTTACATTGAAATATCTTCTTTTCCTAAGATCAAGATTTTCGTAAAAGCTTACACTTTGCCACTGAGAGTAATATAATGTGTCTGCTTTCCTTGCTGAGTTGAATTAAGTTTATTGAGTTCTTCAAAAATTTCAGCCAAAAAAGACAGAACAGCAAGGCATAAGCTATGGTTCAAATAATCATAAAGCTTTGATTTTTTTTCTACAAGAAACTCTCTTACGTCATCACTTTATTTAAAAAGTCTGATAACCAGCGAACTTCAGTATACATCAGTAACTGTCAATGTTCAAGATTCATATTTGAACATAAGAAATCAAAGAGACGAGCATTTAATGGACGAGCCTTGATAAAATTTAAAAACTACTTAGGCCAGATCAAAAATATATTTTAAGTCTACGTTAATTCTTTCACTTGCTAGTCTTTATCGATGAATCATACAGTGTGTACATTTCATGCTGTGCTCGCGGACCACCAGGCATATCTTCGTGTACCACTAGTGGTCCTTGGACCACAGGCTGAGAACCACTGCTTTAAGCCACTCCTTTTTCTTGTCTTGGTCATTGTGGTTGCTTTTAGTGTCGTCTCTGTCTGTTCTATTAATAAAATCACCTTTGTCTCTTACTGCTCCCCTACTCTCACTTGCAGCAACTCACAGTTTTTTTTTAAAAACGCCAACAGCAATCCTATTTTGTGGATGTGTCATTTATTTATGAGTAGAATGGCGCCCCTTAACGCTCAATGGGGGCGCCAAAATCATACTTGCCAACTGGTTTGTAATGGAGATAATTTCGGAGCTCCAAAATTCAATCTTGCAAACGTATTTGGGATACATAAGTTTACGTCAAAATAAAATTAAATAATGAGTTTTAATACTCATTTTGGCGCCCCCTAGCGTGGCGCCCGGGGACATATGTCCCCCCCCCTGCCCCCCTCGCTACGCCACTGGTCAGATATAAGGATCCTATTTTACACCATCAGTCAGTTTACATCTGAACACAGGCAATGAAAGCACAGGGTTATTTTTATCCAATAACGCACATCGCTATAATTTGTTGGTGTTTTTTTTTAATTTGCTTGACAAAATCAAAAAGCGTTTGCAAAATGGAAATAATTTTTTGAAGTATAAAAAACAACCTCTTAGATTGATTTTTTTTCACGCAAAAACAACACGTTATTTTCTGTGATAGAAAGGTCAAAACAATCTAATTATAGAACGGTGAAACAGAGGCTGAGAGACACTGCACAAAACAATATAATTATAGAACGGTGAAACAGAGGCTGGGAGACACTGCACAAAACGATATAATTATAGAACGGTGAAACAGAATCTGAGAGACACTGCACAAAACAATATAATTATAGAACGGTGAAACAGAGGCTGGGAGACACTGCACAAAACAATATAATTATAGAACGGTGAAACAGAGGCCGAGAGACACTGCACAAAACAATATAATTATAGAACGGTGAAACAGAGGCCGAGAGACACTGCACAAAACAATCTAATTATAGAACGGTGAAACAGAGGCTGAGAGACACTGCACAAAACAATATAATTATAGAACGGTGAAACAGAGGCCGAGAGACACTGCACAAAACAATCTAATTATAGAACGGTGAAACAGAGGCTGAGAGACACTGCACAAAACAATATAATTATAGAACGGTGAAACAGAGGCCGAGAGACACTGCACAAAACAATCTAATTATAGAACGGTGAAACAGAGGCTGAGAGACACTGCACAAAACAATATAATTATAGAACGGTGTAACAGAGGCCGAGAGACACTGCACAAAACAATCTAATTATAGAACGGTGAAACAGAGGCTGAGAGACACTGCACAAAACAATATAATTATAGAACGGTGAAACAGAGGCCGAGAGACACTGCACAAAACAATCTAATTATAGAACGGTGAAACAGAGGCCGAGAGACACTGCACAAAACAATCTAATTATAGAACGGTGAAACAGAGGCCGAGAGACACTGCACAAAACAATCTAATTATAGAACGGTGAAACAGAGGCTGAGAGACACTGCACAAAACAATCTAATTATAGAACGGTGAAACAGAGGCCGAGAGACACTGCACAAAACAATCTAATGATAGAACGGTGAAACAGAGGCCGAGAGACACTGCACAAAACAATCTAATTATAGAACGGTGAAACAGAGGCTGAGAGACACTGCACAAAACAATCTAATTATAGAACCGTGAAACAGAGGCTGAGAGACACTGCAGGTCCGTGAGGAGGTTCAAGTTCTGATGGCCACATGATTTAACGTTCACACTAAGGAGTAAAATGTCGTATTGCCATTCAACATGTCGCATCTATTTGTTTAAATGTCCGCACTGAAATACAATGAAATGAACACAGTCTTATCTATAGATAACACACGTGTCAGTGTTTATAGATTTACTATTTGTAAACACCGACTCAATGAAATGAAAGCTTGGAGTGGAAAGAATGTGATAAAAATGTTAGAAAAAATGTTTAAGACGATTAATAGAGCATTTTGCCATTGCCCTGAAAACAAGCGATGATTTTTGTTTGAATACAAGTGACGCCATGTCAGCATCCTTGTTTTGTTCGGTCGTAAACTTCCAGATCTTCATCAGTCGGCGACATCTTTTACCAGTGTAACACTTTTAGGATGAACTATAAATTGAAATAAATATTTTAAGGTTATCTGATTGATTACCATCGAAATTCATTTTACGTTATGTCACCTTCCTCATTCTAGTTGAACCGTTTATGATGACGAACAGTGTCAAGAGTTTTGGTCGTCAAATTTTCCAAAGAGGCCCTATGACGCTGGCCCAAACCTTCCTGTTTAGATATCGCTGTCCAAAGGCCGTCCATAAATGACGTCATGCGATTTTGGTCGATTTTGCACGCCCCTCTCCCACTCTTCGTCACGCGTCGTCACAAAAACTTAGACCCCCTCTTCATTATGACGTCACAAAGCTTTGCGCCCCCCCCCTAAAAGCTGTATTTTCTATTTGAAAAAGAGCATGTTTCAAATAACTTTTTTTGTCATTTAAGTATGACTGTATTTAGTAAAAGGTTGCACTCTAATATCGTAACACGTGTGAAGCCATGTAAAACGTCATAAAATACATTGCAAGAAATACATATTGAAGTGGAACATTTGTAAAAGTTGCGATTTTTCATGTGACGTCACATTTCTCCAACACCCCCTCCTCGTCACACATCGTCACAAATGTGAGGACCCCCCCCCGCCCCTAGGTGCCTGATGTCATTAATGGACGCCCCCCTAACTGCTGCTATCAAACCAGTTGGCTATGTCTATTGAGCTACCAAGACTAATGTCTGTACTCAGACATTTTCTTCTAAAGTTAAAGCGATTCTTTTAAACACTCACTGAAGCACGTATTTATAAAGAGATGTTCTAAAATATATCTAAAGTTTTGTTTGTCTCCAAACTCTTTATCTCGACTAAGCCTTTTTTTCATCATGTTTTTTATGCTTTTAAGCAACAACAAAAAATGATATCGCCTCAATATGTAAATAAACTGTACCAGACTGTACCGGACTGTACCGGACTGTACCAGGCTGTACCGGACTGTACCCGACTGTACCAGACTGTACCGGACTGTACCCGACTGTACCAGACTGTACCCGACTGTACCAGACTGTACCAGGCTGTACCCGACTGTACCAGACTGTACCCGACTGTACCAGACTGTACCCGACTGTACCAGACTGTACCAGACTGTACCAGACTGTACCAGACTGTACCGGACTGTACCCGACTGTACCAGACTGTACCGGACTGTACCAGACTGTACCCGACTGTACCAGACTGTACCCGACTGTACCGGACTGTACCGGACTGTACCAGACTGTACCAGACTGTACCGGACTGTACCAGACTGTACCGGACTGTACCGGACTGTACCAGACTACCGGACTGTACCAGACTGTACCGGACTGTACCAGACTGTACCCGACTGTACCGGACTGTACCGGACTGTACCCGGACTGTACCCGACTGTACCGGACTGTACCGGACTGTACCGACTGTACCCGACTGTACCGGACATTACCCGACTGTACCGGACTGTACCGGACTGTACCGGACTGTACCGGACTGTACCGGACTGTACCGGACCGTACCGGACCGTACCGGACCGTGCCGGACCGTACCGGACCGTACCGGACCGTACCGGACTGTACCGGACTGTACCGGACTGTACCACTTTAAGACATCATCACTTCTAGTTATGTACTTGTGTAAATTCGTCCGATTAATTATGTCACGATTCGGGGAAAATAAGTTTTACCTCCCCTTTTGTCAGTCATATGTGTGGGGGGTGGGGGTGGGGTGGGGAGGACCATGCCACGTGACTATGGTTTATAATTTCTACCAGGAAAACTCATAATTTCTTTAACTTTCTCATTTCATCCGTTAAGTAAGACGTTAGTCAACCAGCTTGTTATTCCTTTAGTCAACCAACTGTAGCAAGTCTTTAATCAACACACCCTGGCCCTGGCATGTGTCTGTTAAGTTTCTGAACTAAAATAGCATATACATGTATATGTTCAACCAGCTCTGGTGTGTCTTAGGCCAAACAATTAAGGCCAATCAACAGCGTCCTAACAATGATCTCGTGCTGCTCGTGACATCAAAGATCAAATAATGTGTTGTTTTTTTAATGAACACACAAAACGTTAACTTGCTGGCCATTAGCTAGTGACTCGGATATTAACTGAATGCGGTTTATTGATGTTCAAACATCACCCAGTTAAACAAACAACAGTTTATCTTTATGGGAGGGCTTCGCTTTGAAACATTTCATTCTGTAAACTAAAGAAGAGAAAGGAGACAACTACCAAAGGTAGGCCACTCAATAAACCTGTTTCTCCCAGTACAGGGTCTTGTTTTGCCAGCAGCGACAAGAGAGATTTACGCCACCGTGAGCCACGATAGAGAGGGTGGGGACAGCAAAGTCCCTTTCCCATTCAGTTTGACTTGCGTGGGTTGGTGGGAGGTTTACCAGGGGCGGATCCATAAGATAATAAACAAATACACAGTGCCACTTTTTATGACAGTGTTAGAAATAACCCGTAAAACAATGAGGACCAGCTGCACGCCTACTCCACGACTATTTATACGGCAATACGTTCACTTCTTGTCTGTTAAAATTACTTGGAAATAAATAGAAGTAGATTTTTAAAAACCGCGTTTTTATAAGTGGACTAAAAAGAAGAAAATAATTTAAAACTTATAAGTTCAAGTACTTTAATTTAATATGACTAAAAACGTGGGGGGGGGGCGCTTGTGAGGTTTAACATATGCAGTTCATTCATTCTCTCACTTATAGATCTCTCTTTTGCCTTCTAAATTATAAATGTTTAATTATCATACCAAACACCCGCCCCACGTTTTTAGTCTTATTAAATTAAAGTACTTGAACTAATAAATTTTAAATTATTCTCTTCTTTTTAGTCCACTTATAAAAACGTGGTTTTTAAAAATCTTTTTTTTTACTTCTATTTATTTTATTCTTTTTAGTCTTAGTGTATGCTATGGTGAGTTTTGAAGTATTGATTATGTTCAAATATAATACGCATTGCCCGACAAACATTTACAGACTGGAAATGACTGATCTCCCCTTGATGTTAAACATGGTTGATGTGGTCGGGGTTGATGTGAACTCGGCACGTGAATGTAATCTAAACAAGATCAGACGGATAATACATATGCTTATATATAAATAAACTAAAAAGTTCAATAATTTAATAACGGTACATACGATCGATCTGAAATTTTGATACAATGCATTGTTATCCAAGATCTATCTTTGGTAAAATTTTGATATATCTAGGACCATCAGAAGTGGTTTAATTTTACGTTGGCAGATTTGAAAAATTGTGGACAAACAGGAACGAAAGCAAGTTAATAAAAACGTGGTAAAAAAGCAAAACAAGCATTTTTGTGAAGCACAGCCTTGTTTAATTTTTTTAAATAAATCAAATTAATGCTAAACCCCTTGGTACGTTGGTCCACCACTCTCTTGACGCCAATGAACTTAATCTATATTTTAGCACAATTTTTTTGACACATGCAGATTTTTTTTTCATTACATCAAATATTAAAATTAATAGAAAAGAAACCATTGAAAGATCCCATACATTTATATGTATCATTTCTACTATTATGAAGACGTCCTTCATGTATTTGGCCGCCAAGCCACAGTTTCGCAGACACGCCAATGGACAGGGTCATGCCTCTAGCAGACGACGGACAGGGTCATTCCGCTAGCAGACCAGAATGATAGATGAACGCGTGTCTTCAAAGGTCAACAACACCCTCAAAGGCTTTCTGTGGTCGAGAGTAAAATGCGACGGTTCGGAAAACACAAAATTCGATGAGTAAACACAACGTTCGATGAGTAAACACAACATTCGATGAGTAAACACAACATTCGATGAGTAAACACAACATTCGATGAGTAAACACAACATTCGATGAGTAAACACAACATTCGATGAGTAAACACAACATTCGATGAGTAAACACAACATTCGATGAGTAAACACAACATTCGATGAGTAAACACAACATTCGATGAGTAAACACAACATTCGATGAGTAAACACAACATTCGATGAGTAAACACAACATTCGATGAGTAAACACAACATTCGATGAGTAAACACAACGTTCGATGAGTAAACACAACGTTCGATGAGTAAACACAACATTCGATGAGTAAACACAACATTCGATGAGTAAACACAACATTCGATGAGTAAACACAACATTCGATGAGTAAACACAACATTCGATGAGTAAACACAACATTCGATGAGTAAACACAACATTCGATGAGTAAACACAACATTCGATGAGTAAACACAACATTCGATGAGTAAACACAACATTCGATGAGTAAACACAACATTCGATGAGTAAACACAACGTTCGATGAGTAAACACAACATTCGATGAGTAAACACAACGTTCGATGAGTAAACACAACATTCGATGAGTAAACACAACATTCGATGAGTAAACGCAACATTCGATGAGTAAACGCAACATTCGATGAGTAAACGCAACATTCGATGAGTAAACACAACGTTCGATGAGTAAACACAACATTCGATGAGTAAACACAACGTTCGATGAGTAAACACAACGTTCGATGAGTAAACACAACATTCGATGAGTAAACACAACATTCGATGAGTAAACACAACATTCGATGAGTAAACACAACGTTCGATGAGTAAACACAACGTTCGATGAGTAAACACAACGTTCGATGAGTAAACACAACGTTCGATGAGTAAACACAACGTTCGATGAGTAAACACAACGTTCGATGAGTAAACACAACATTCGATGAGTAAACACAACATTCGATGAGTAAACACAACATTCGATGAGTAAACACAACATTCGATGAGTAAACACAACATTCGATGAGTAAACACAACATTCGATGAGTAAACACAACATTCGATGAGTAAACACAACATTCGATGAGTAAACACAACATTCGATGAGTAAACACAACATTCGATGAGTAAACACAACATTCGATGAGTAAACACAACATTCGATGAGTAAACACAACATTCGATGAGTAAACACAACGTTCGATGAGTAAACACAACGTTCGATGAGTAAACACAACGTTCGATGAGTAAACACAACGTTCGATGAGTAAACACAACATTCGATGAGTAAACACAACGTTCGATGAGTAAACACAACATTCGATGAGTAAACACAACGTTCGATGAGTAAACACAACATTCGATGAGTAAACACAACATTCGATGAGTAAACACAACATTCGATGAGTAAACACAACATTCGATGAGTAAACACAACATTCGATGAGTAAACACAACATTCGATGAGTAAACACAACATTCGATGAGTAAACACAACATTCGATGAGTAAACACAACATTCGATGAGTAAACACAACATTCGATGAGTAAACACAACATTCGATGAGTAAACACAACATTCGATGAGTAAACACAACATTCGATGAGTAAACACAACATTCGATGAGTAAACACAACATTCGATGAGTAAACACAACATTCGATGAGTAAACACAACGTTCGATGAGTAAACACAACATTCGATGAGTAAACACAACGTTCGATGAGTAAACACAACATTCGATGAGTAAACACAACGTTCGATGAGTAAACACAACGTTCGATGAGTAAACACAACGTTCGATGAGTAAACACAACGTTCGATGAGTAAACACAACATTCGATGAGTAAACACAACGTTCGATGAGTAAACACAACATTCGATGAGTAAACACAACGTTCGATGAGTAAACACAACATTCGATGAGTAAACACAACATTCGATGAGTAAACACAACATTCGATGAGTAAACACAACGTTCGATGAGTAAACACAACATTCGATGAGTAAACACAACATTCGATGAGTAAACACAACATTCGATGAGTAAACACAACATTCGATGAGTAAACACAACATTCGATGAGTAAACACAACATTCGATGAGTAAACACAACATTCGATGAGTAAACACAACATTCGATGAGTAAACACAACATTCGATGAGTAAACACAACATTCGATGAGTAAACACAACGTTCGATGAGTAAACACAACGTTCGATGAGTAAACACAACATTCGATGAGTAAACACAACGTTCGATGAGTAAACACAACATTCGATGAGTAAACACAACGTTCGATGAGTAAACACAACATTCGATGAGTAAACACAACGTTCGATGAGTAAACACAACATTCGATGAGTAAACACAACGTTCGATGAGTAAACACAACATTCGATGAGTAAACACAACATTCGATGAGTAAACACAACATTCGATGAGTAAACACAACATTCGATGAGTAAACACAACATTCGATGAGTAAACACAACATTCGATGAGTAAACACAACATTCGATGAGTAAACACAACATTCGATGAGTAAACACAACATTCGATGAGTAAACACAACATTCGATGAGTAAACACAACATTCGATGAGTAAACACAACATTCGATGAGTAAACACAACATTCGATGAGTAAACACAACATTCGATGAGTAAACACAACATTCGATGAGTAAACACAACGTTCGATGAGTAAACACAACATTCGATGAGTAAACACAACGTTCGATGAGTAAACACAACATTCGATGAGTAAACACAACGTTCGATGAGTAAACACAACATTCGATGAGTAAACACAACGTTCGATGAGTAAACACAACATTCGATGAGTAAACACAACGTTCGATGAGTAAACACAACGTTCGATGAGTAAACACAACATTCGATGAGTAAACACAACATTCGATGAGTAAACACAACATTCGATGAGTAAACACAACATTCGATGAGTAAACACAACGTTCGATGAGTAAACACAACATTCGATGAGTAAACACAACGTTCGATGAGTAAACACAACATTCGATGAGTAAACACAACGTTCGATGAGTAAACACAACGTTCGATGAGTAAACACAACGTTCGATGAGTAAACACAACATTCGATGAGTAAACACAACATTCGATGAGTAAACACAACGTTCGATGAGTAAACACAACGTTCGATGAGTAAACACAACGTTCGATGAGTAAACACAACGTTCGATGAGTAAACACAACGTTCGATGAGTAAACACAACGTTCGATGAGTAAACACAACGTTCGATGAGTAAACACAACGTTCGATGAGTAAACACAACGTTCGACGAGTAAACACAACGTTCGATGAGTAAACACAACGTTCGATGAGTAAACACAACGTTCGATGAGTAAACACAACGTTCGATGAGTAAACACAACGTTCGATGAGTAAACACAACATTCGATGAGTAAACACAACATTCGATGAGTAAACACAACATTCGATGAGTAAACACAACATTCGATGAGTAAACACAACATTCGATGAGTAAACACAACGTTCGATGAGTAAACACAACGTTCGATGAGTAAACACAACATTCGATGAGTAAACACAACGTTCGATGAGTAAACACAACATTCGATGAGTAAACACAACGTTCGATGAGTAAACACAACATTCGATGAGTAAACACAACGTTCGATGAGTAAACACAACAATCGATGAGTAAACACAACGTTCGATGAGTAAACACAACATTCGATGAGTAAACACAACGTTCGATGAGTAAACACAACATTCGATGAGTAAACACAACATTCGACGAGTAAACACAACATTCGACGAGTAAACACAACATTCGATGAGTAAACACAACATTCGATGAGTAAACACAACATTCGATGAGTAAACACAACATTCGATGAGTAAACACAACATTCGATGAGTAAACACAACATTCGATGAGTAAACACAACATTCGATGAGTAAACACAACATTCGATGAGTAAACACAACGTTCGATGAGTAAACACAACGTTCGATGAGTAAACACAACGTTTCGATGAGTAAACACAACGTTCGATGAGTAAACACAACGTTCGATGAGTAAACACAACGTTCGATGAGTAAACACAACGTTCGATGAGTAAACACAACGTTCGATGAGTAAACACAACGTACGATGAGTAAACACAACGTTCGATGAGTAAACACAACGTTCGATGAGTAAACACAACGTTCGATGAGTAAACACAACGTTCGATGAGTAAACACAACGTTCGATGAGTAAACACAACGTTCGATGAGTAAACACAACGTTCGATGAGTAAACACAACGTTCGATGAGTAAACACAACGTTCGATGAGTAAACACAACATTCGATGAGTAAACACAACATTCGATGAGTAAACACAACATTCGATGAGTAAACACAACATTCGATGAGTAAACACAACATTCGATGAGTAAACACAACATTCGATGAGTAAACACAACATTCGATGAGTAAACACAACATTCGATGAGTAAACACAACATTCGATGAGTAAACACAACATTCGATGAGTAAACACAACATTCGATGAGTAAACACAACATTCGATGAGTAAACACAACATTCGATGAGTAAACACAACATTCGATGAGTAAACACAACATTCGATGAGTAAACACAACATTCGATGAGTAAACACAACATTCGATGAGTAAACACAACATTCGATGAGTAAACACAACATTCGATGAGTAAACACAACATTCGATGAGTAAACACAACGTTCGATGAGTAAACACAACATTCGATGAGTAAACACAACGTTCGATGAGTAAACACAACGTTCGATGAGTAAACACAACGTTCGATGAGTAAACACAACATTCGATGAGTAAACACAACGTTCGATGAGTAAACACAACATTCGATGAGTAAACACAACGTTCGATGAGTAAACACAACATTCGATGAGTAAACACAACGTTCGATGAGTAAACACAACATTCGATGAGTAAACACAACGTTCGATGAGTAAACACAACGTTCGATGAGTAAACACAACGTTCGATGAGTAAACACAACATTCGATGAGTAAACACAACGTTCGATGAGTAAACACAACGTTCGATGAGTAAACACAACGTTCGATGAGTAAACACAACGTTCGATGAGTAAACACAACGTTCGATGAGTAAACACAACGTTCGATGAGTAAACACAACATTCGATGAGTAAACACAACATTCGATGAGTAAACACAACATTCGATGAGTAAACACAACATTCGATGAGTAAACACAACATTCGATGAGTAAACACAACATTCGATGAGTAAACACAACATTCGATGAGTAAACACAACATTCGATGAGTAAACACAACATTCGATGAGTAAACACAACATTCGATGAGTAAACACAACATTCGATGAGTAAACACAACATTCGATGAGTAAACACAACATTCGATGAGTAAACACAACATTCGATGAGTAAACACAACATTCGATGAGTAAACACAACATTCGATGAGTAAACACAACATTCGATGAGTAAACACAACATTCGATGAGTAAACACAACATTCGATGAGTAAACACAACATTCGATGAGTAAACACAACATTCGATGAGTAAACACAACATTCGATGAGTAAACACAACATTCGATGAGTAAACACAACATTCGATGAGTAAACACAACATTCGATGAGTAAACACAACATTCGATGAGTAAACACAACATTCGATGAGTAAACACAACATTCGATGAGTAAACACAACATTCGATGAGTAAACACAACATTCGATGAGTAAACACAACATTCGATGAGTAAACACAACATTCGATGAGTAAACACAACATTCGATGAGTAAACACAACATTCGATGAGTAAACACAACATTCGATGAGTAAACGAACTTGTTTGAAACAATTTGACAACTTTTCTCCAGAATTAAAGCGGAGAGCTTCGATTGAATTGTCTAAATATGTTTGCCTATTTATCTTCTTCTTCTGTTTCTTAAGGGCCCATAATCATTGCTCTGATAATTAAACTTCTATTTGGAATTATAAAAGAAAATAAAATAACGCTTTGATAAGTTGCATGGCATTGCAAGAAAATATTCGTATATAATACCATGTAACCTACTAAATGAAGCATTTGAACATCAAATAAATTACTTTATTGACATTGACAGTTCAATATGGAAAGATAAAGGATCCAGGTTTTTATGGCTGTACCTACACTACAAGAAGAGGCATTATGTTAGAAAAACGAGTTTAATGTTGATCTATTAAAATTTATTTAACAGTATAGATTGGAAAATTCTGTACCCACCATTGTAATTTTGCTATGAATTTTTTCAACTATTGCTATCAGTGTCGCTAGTTGTGAAAGGAGCTTCCCTAAACTGAAGTTGATAAAAAAATTATCTTTTTTCCACAATGAGCGATTAAAGACAACAAAATCTTGCAATACTGTCCGTAGAACAAGATATTTCAAATAATTTTTTAAATTTTGATAGTGTAACTATGTCTGGTTATACTTATTTAATATGTAACTCTTGTAGGCGTTCTCTCAATACATAATCTTGTACACAATAATCCACTGAAGAGCTTGTTTCAACAAAATAACTTTAATATGTATACTTTGTACAAGAATCATTTGAGGTTATACAAAGTGGAATTCTCAAGCACACAAATCACGTCCTTCCCTCACGGAAGTGTTTGACAACTGATCGCCCAACCTTCTCAGCCAATGGGAAGGCTCCTCTCTTCCCGCGTTTATTACTCACGTGACTTCTCCTTCATCTGATCACGCAGTTCACTCATGACACAGCCATGACATTCACATGTGACAGATATCATAATACACGATTTTTCTATTATGAAAGTTAGGGCAGTAAATGTATAAATATGTTTACATACTAATGTACAGAGGCGTAACTGGGTTTTCGACGCCCTTGCCTAATTTATGTTTCGCGCCTTTTATTTAAATAAAAAATTAAAAATTAGAGATTAAGCGGCGCCCTTCTGAACTGGTGCTGGCCGGCGCCCTTGGCAACTGCCCCAATGCCAAGCCGTTGTTACGCCATTGCTAATGTATACAATTTTGTGTTTGTAAAAAAAACATTTATTTATAAATACAAAATAAAAGAACTTTATTTGGTAATATTTATTTTGGTGTAAATTTGGAATTTGTTTTGTCTCAAAGAGGGGGGGACCTGCGACCTCAGTATCTTTCTTGTGGCCTTTAAAAAAAAGTATCTTGTATTTTTATAAATGTGTATTTATAGGTATATAATCTTATGCGGCCTCTTTTATTACTGCTTACATAAATATGGCATGCAATGAACATGTTCCCCACCTTTACTTCGTTTCAATTACACTTATTTATTCATGTTTATTAATTTTTAAAAACCATCATATAATCGACTCAGTGGCCATCCATAAATGAAGCACGCTATTTTGGCTGATGGTGCACCTGTTCCCCCTCGTCACACGTCGTCACAAAGCTTTGACCCACCTCCATCCAATAAAAGCCGTATTTTCTGTTTGAAAATGAACATGTTTTCAAATTAAATTTTTGCCATTAAAGTATGTTTTTAGTGTAACGCTGCATTCTAATATAGTAACACGCGTTTTACATAAACGTCATTAAATAAAGTGTCAGTAATCAAATATTTAAGTGGGAATTTATTTAAAATTGCGCGTTTTGACGTGACGTAAAATTTCTTAAACACCCCCCTTCGTTACACATCGTTACAAACGTATGTGACTCCCTTACAAGGTGCGTGACGTCGTTTATGGACGGCCCTTAAAAAGGGCGGCAAAATTGGAGACCGCCCGGGCGGCAAAAGTTATAGCTACACCACTGTTTGCACGTATCTTCATTATTGGCTTCCACGTGTCTCTTCATACTTGTCTACTGCACGTGTTTACATACTTGCCTACTGCATGTGTTTACATACTTGTCTACTGCACGTGTTTACATACTTTGCCTACTGCATGTGTTTACATACTTGTCTACTGCACGTGTTTACATACTTGCCTACTGCATGTGTTTACATACTTGTCTACTGCACGTGTTTACATACTTGTCTACTGCACGTGTTTACATACTTGTCTACTGCACGTGTTTACATACTTGTCTACTGCATGTGTTTACATACTTGTCTACTGCACGTGTTTACATACTTGCCTACTGCATGCGTTTACATACTTGTCTACTGCACGTGTTTACATACTTGCCTACTGCATGTGTTTACATACTTGTCTACTGCACGTGTTTACATATTTGTCTACTGCACGTGTTTACATACTTGTCTACTGCACGTGTTTACATACTTGTCTACTGCACGTGTTTACATACTTGTCTACTGCACGTGTTTACATACTTGTCTACTGCACGTGTTTACATACTTGTCTACTGCACGTGTTTACATCTGCATGTGTTTACATACTTTTCTACTGCATGTGTTTACATACTTGTCTACTGCATGTGTTTACATACTTGTCTACTGCATGTGTTTACATACTTGTCTACTGCATGTGTTTACATACTTGTCTACTGCACGTGTTTACATACTTGTCTACTGCATGTGTTTACATACTTGTCTACTGCATGTGTTACATACTTGTCTACTGCATGTGTATGCATACCTCCACAAAGGTTTGCATATTTGGTTTGTTGAACTCACTTTGAATCTGGACTCAGATCAATTATTTATGTGCTTTATTTCTCTCAATTTTGTTCATTTGTAAATTATCATATAAGTAGAGATAACCCGCCAAAAATGACGGAATCTTTTTTGGTTCAAACAGCATTATAAAACAAAATTGATCGCAGCGCCACCTAACAGCACTACATCCATACAGACAACGGGAATCAATAACATACGTAATTTATCCTTGTTTGATAAATACGAAATATTAAACTTTCTGAAATGTACACAAAGTTTTTCATAATTATAAATCCTCAATATCCTATTTTTACACCGTTCCCTTTTCAAAAATTAAAATATAAGCTAAAACAATGACGTCATATAATTTTTTTTTACAGCGCGTCTTTAATTTATAATTATTTTGCACACCCTTTTGCGCGTTTCCGATGCATGCCTTGTATTAAAATATAAGCTCAAACTTTTATAATAAAGGCGAAAAGGAATTTAATGGGTAAGCCCTAAAAAAAACTATCAAGAGAATAAAACAAAATCAATCGCAGCGCCACCTAACAGCATTATAATTACATCCATACATACATTCAGACAACGGGAATTATGTATATTGATGATTGCACAATGACATATAGGATCGGGTCGCTATTACTTGAAACAGTCTGTTGTCTTCGTTTGGTCTACGGTGTTTCAATGAAGATGTACAATGTACAATCTTATTATCCCACCAAGTGTAGTTCTTGTTATCTCACTGAATTTGGGTAAACATGAATGTACCGTGTGTGGATATATATCTACTGAGCGCATCATAAACATGTTTGAAGTTGTAAACTACACACTAACTACGGGATTTTGTGGATTTATGGGGACATAATGTTTCAAGCGAAGTCCGTGTTTACTTGCATTATCTTTATCGGTAGTTTGTCCCGGGGCACGCAAGTACAGTGTTAGGACAGGGAACATCACTACCACATTATACCTGGGGCACACAAGGACGGTACTGGGGCACACAAGGAAGGTATTGGGGCACACAAGGACGGTACTGGGGCACACAAGGATGGTACTTGGGCACACAAGGACGGTACTGGGGCACACAAGGACGGTACTGGGGCACACAAGGACGGTATTGGGGCACACAAGGACGGTACTGGGGCACACAAGGACGTTACTGGGGCACACAAGGAAGGTACTGGGGCACACAAGAACGGTACTGGGCCACACAAGGACGGTACTGGGGCACACAAGGACGGTACTGGGGCACACGAGGACGGTACTGGGGCACACAAGGACGGTACTGGGGCACACAAGGAACTTACTGGGGCACACAAGGACGGTACTGGGGCACACAAGGAAGGCATTGGGGCACACAAGGACGGTACTGGGGCACACAAGGACGGTACTGGGGCACACAAGGACAGTACTGGGGCACAGAAGGAAGGTACTGGGGCACACAAGGAAGGTATTGGGGCACACAAGGACGGTACCGGGGCACACAAGGACGGTACTGGGGCACACAAGGACGGTACTGGGGCACACAAGGAAGGTATTGGGGCACACAAGGACGCTACTTGGGCACACAAGGAAGGTACTGGAGAACACAAGAACGGTACTGGGGCACACAAGGACGGTACTGGGGCACACAAGGAAGGTACTGGGGCACACAAGGAAGGTATTGGGGCACACAAGGACGGTACTGGGGCACACAAGGACGGTACTGGGGCACACAAGGACGGTACTGGGGCACACAAGGAAGGTACTGGGGCACACAAGGACGGTACTGGGGCACACAAGGAGGGTACTGGGGCACACAAGGACGGTACTGGGGCACACAAGGAACTTACTGGGGAACACAAGGACGGTACTGGGGCACACAAGGACGGTACTGGGGCACACAAGGACGGTACTGGGGCACACAAGGAGGGTACTGGGGCACACAAGGAACTTACTGGGGAACACAAGGACGGTACTGGGGCACACAAGGACTGTACTGGGGCACACAAGGAAGGCACTGGGGCACACAAGGACGGTATTAGAACAGGGCATATTACTACCCCATAAAAGCTAGACTCCAACTCTCAGTGATAGGATTTAGAATTAGTTTTGAAGCCGAAAAAATGTGAAACTCTATCAAGAAAAGATTAAGAATGAACTCATTTTTATAGTTATATATAATAGTAGTCAAAAGCTGCTGACGATTGGGGACGGGTGGGGTGAGGGTGCAAGAAATCCTCTCTCACGACACATACTTCAACAGATATTTAGTCCAGATAACACAAACTGTCTTCAACAGATATTTAGTCCAGATAACACAAACTGTCTTCAACGGCAGTCTTGCCTTCAGGGTGGAACATAATGTGGAAATAATGACTGAAGTAAACCATTGAACGTTGCCACTGAGTTCACAAAGTTAAACCACGGAACTTAGAAACTATGCTATCATCCCCAATCAATTCAATATCCATAATTTGCAATGTATGTCACGTTTGTCTGTCCCGTCTGTCTGTCCGTGACGCTACTAATTTTAGAAAGCAGCGCACCAAATTACTGCACCAAAAAATAACTCTTTTCGAACGTCCGCATAAAATTGTTCAATAGGGAAATAAATGAATACAATAAAAATAAATAAAATAAATGAAAGTTCTGTATTACATTATTTATTTAATCTGATGTGTATTTATTTTGAAAACTTCCGTCATTTTTAACGGGTGATACACTAGTTTAGGTATAAGCCCCTTAGGTCTAGACATTATACTAACTTAATGGAACCATGTTGTAATAAACCATGGCAGTATCCTATATAATAAAAGGAAAGTTTCCGTCCCGTCATCTATAGCGATTGTTCCCTCAAACACATATGACTCCTACAGCCAATCATATTGAACACGTTTACGCCATTGACGCGGACTTTCAAAACGAGTTATTTTTGGTGCAGTATTTCTTCCAAGACTTTATTTTGAGTTGTGCGCGTTGGGATTTATAACAAAAAGCTCTGTTTTTACGAGTTATTTATTTTAACTATAATGAATAGTATTTTTGACGCTATGCACATGTAACGAGACGGCTGTTGGAGGGGAGTTACAACATGCCACCGAACGGTGGCGGAACGTCCTTGGACGGGCTTTGTTGCTGGTATCTATATATTATACTAAACCATGCAGTGGATCTAGTATTTGTTCTAACCTATAGTGGGTCTATATACTACACCAGTGGATCTATATTTTATATTATACTAAACCAGTGCATGTAAGCAACTGTTAAAACTACTACCGGTTCAATGGCAATGTATCAAGAATTTGATTGCACTGCCCCAAGCGCTATTTTCCTTTCACCTGTAATTCTTATCGATCTTTCACAACTGGCCTAAGTGCAGAAACAGATCGAACATATCGGGTATTACTAATACCTCCCCTTTCCCACTGGGATGTTAGTATTGTGTTATATATCAGTTTTTCTATCTTTATGTTTATCATATCCTTAATTCATTGCACAAGAACATGACATATTTCATATCCTTAATTCATTGCACAAGAACATGACATATTTCATATCCTTAATTCATTGCACAAGAACATGACATATTTCATATCCTTAATTCATTGCACAAGAACATGACATATTTCATATCCTTAATTCATTGCACAAGAACATGACATATTTCATATCCTTAATTCATTGCACAAGAACATGACATATTTCATATCCTTAATTCATTGCACAAGAACATGACATATTTCATATCCTTAATTCATTGCACAAGAACATGACATATTTCATATCCTTAATTCATTGCACAAGAACATGACATATTTCATATCCTTAATTCATTGCACAAGAACATGACATATTTCATATCCTTAATTCATTGCACAAGAACATGACATATTTCATATCCTTAATTCATTGCACAAGAACATGACATATTTCATATCCTTAATTCATTGCACAAGAACATGACATATTTCATATCCTTAATTCATTGCACAAGAACATGACATATTTCATATCCTTAATTCATTGCACAAGAACATGACATATTTCATATCCTTAATTCATTGCACAAGAACATGACATATTTCATATCCTTAATTCATTGCACAAGAACATGACATATTTCATATCCTTAATTCATTGCACAAGAACATGACATATTTCATATCCTTAATTCATTGCACAAGAACATGACATATTTCATATCCTTAATTCATTGCACAAGAACATGACATATTTCATATCCTTAATTCATTGCACAAGAACATGACATATTTCATATCCTTAATTCATTGCACAAGAACATGACATATTTCATATCCTTAATTCATTGCACAAGAACATGACATATTTCATATCCTTAATTCATTGCACAAGAACATGACATATTTCATATCCTTAATTCATTGCACAAGAACATGACATATTTCATATCCTTAATATCATTACACAAGAACATGACATATTTCATATCCTTAATTCATTGCACAAGAACATGACATATTTTACATATCCTTAATTCATTACAGAGAAGCGACAGTTGCATTCTAAAAGGTGATGGTTAAAACAATTCTGGAGAAGAGAGTATCAATAATTTAAAGTAATTTTATTGGATTGATTGGTCTTTCACTTACTGTAGGACACTGACTGTAGGGACAACTTGGACAGAAACACATTGGAGCTGGATTTGTATTGTCAATCAATATTTGGCTATACCACAACGATCAATACCATTCATGTCAATGCTCACTAAAATAATGTATCTGATAAACCTGGTGTGACAAGAATGTCACAAGATTGTGACTGTGTGGCGGAGGTTTATGTGTCTTCAGACGATGCTAGATGTGCTGCGGCAATATTCCTCCGAGGGGACGAACAACATGCGGGGCAAAGAATGATTTGGCTACCTAAGAAACATTGAAATGTAAAGATTCAAATAGCACAAACTGAAACTTTTCTTTTGGAACGCCTGCAAGTTTTCATTTTTATTTTTTCAGCTTTTCGATGCCACATTTTTTACTCACTTAATTTTCTCTTAGCTCTAAGCCAGTGCTTCCCATTTCCCCTAACGTCACGAACAAATCATTCCCAGTTTGACAAGATCAATTTGATTTTTGATGCCAATATAACAAAGTTTTTTTTTACTCCCATCGGTTAAAGCTGAATAAAAGTGCATTGGAAATATTTTAATTTGCAAACTAAATGATTAAATTCAACAATATATAATGCTAGCTCAATCTGTGAGACTACTTGCGAAAAAAAATAGACAAAATATAAACTCAGTCTCTAAATCGATTCAACACAAACACAAATAAATATATAGTTATATGGCAAAGGTTTCTTGTTTATATATCGCATAATAAACAAGACTGAACGAGTTTAAAAAATCAGATGACAGATCTTCAATGCCCTTAATTTTGCCAGGTTTAGTCTTTGTTCATTTATCTGCGATGCATTACATACCTGCTTGAAGTATTAGTATGGACTGTACAGTCCAGAAAAGCGTGTGATCAAAGACCCAAGACCTAGGCTAAGCTTCAGAACAATTTAATGGTGACTTGCATGACTTATGACCCAGCAACAAATTAACAAAAATCTTTAATCTTTAAACATTTGGTCAATATTGAAAATAAAACGTTTATATATATAAAATTCACAACTAGGGCTGTACCGAATTCATATTTTTGAAATCCGACCGCAGCCGGCTTTGGCCAGATTTATCAAAGGAAAAGCGGTCGGAGCCGAATCCGGAGCCGGATTTGTAAAAATGACCGGATTCTGGATTTGTTGGATCCGGATCCATTTTATATATTTATAAATAAATAAATAAATATACATATATATCAGGGCTCTACCGGCCAGCCGGAATTGGCCGGATTGATGAAGTGAAATCGTAAGTGGATTTGTAAAAATGGCCGGATTCCGGGTTTGCCGGAGCTGAAATCCGGTACACCCCTAAAATATACTGAATGTGAAGAGGTTATGAATCACAACCATTTCATGTCACGTTAAAAAAAAATTAATAACATATCACCAATCAGTGACTTTTCAATTCCGCCTTTGCCTCCACGAGTTTTGTACAAAAGCGCTGGTCGTGTCGCGTTACAGTCCAGAGATTGCGTTTCCTTGTTAGTGTGTAGACATTCTGCAAGGCCTGGGAGAGCGAAGTAGACCAGTTTTTTGTTTGCTTTGTCTGGAAATGGAAAATAACGTTTTAAAAATAGCCTAGAGTTAAGACGGGTAGAAGGATATAACTGCAGATGTTACTGAGTTCAGTCAGGGCTATTTCCCAGTTATATTCAGAGGTAGCTGTGCCAACAATAGTCATAAAATAAGAAGACATAACTTTAAGTAAATTCGTTAAATCAATATTTTCTTCGTTATAACATTTATCTCAGCTGCTAAAACGTTACTTTCTTCATCTTCAAAGATGCACACCTGTCATCTGTCAATCAAATCATGTTGGTAGTGGATCGAAAAGTAAATGATTTAAAGAAAAGTCTGAAGGCTGCACCAAAAGTAATAACATTTGAGATTCACTGGCTAAAGAAAATATGTATTGGTTAGGTCTGAGTTGAAGGAAGTGTTCAGGCAGGTCAAAGGTCTTGAACTTGATCTATCCCTTAGCCTTAACCCGTCGTTGGGTCGTTTGGGCACCATCGTAAACTGCACACTATCTCACGCCATGTGTCCCGGTCCTGTGCTGCCTTTTGAGAGTCGCTGAATGATAGGCCGGTCCACTCCTTGATTTTGTCTTCCCATCTCTTCCTTTGTCTTCCTCTTTTCCTTCCTCCCTGGACTGTGCCTTGCAATATAGTCTTTGCGAGACCTCCAGATCTTGTCACGTGTCCGTACCATCGTAGTTTCCTCTTCTTAATTGAGGTGATAAGGTCCTCGTAGGCAGAGGCGTAACTAGGTTTTTTTCGCCCTTGGCTAATTTATTTTTGGCGTCCTTGATAAATTGACAAGTTTAAGCTTTACGATTTTTTCATTTATTATAAAAAACATAATTGAATCTCTTATTTTATTTATGACAATAATTACGTAGCCTGACAGTGACAGTCATACAACGTGAATATAAAAAATGCATAAAACAGGAAAAAATACTAATTCGAAGTTTATTATTTACTAAATAATACAAAATAAATGTGTGGATAAAACGGGATGTTGTTGCGTTAATCAAGACTACAGCAAATAAAAACAATAGTATCAGTATCAATGTGTCATACTCATTATCTCATACATAACGATAGAAATTCACAATTGAAAGTAAATTTAAGTAACACTCCACCGATCCAGTCCTTTACCCTAAATATTATATCAAAGGTTCAAAGCTTAACTTTTCTTGCTTTAATTTTTGCAAAACTTAGTGATTATTTCAACGAAGTTTGACTGGTAAGTTTAATTTCCACGGAAAGAAGAGCTAGAGTGCGTTGTTGACCTAAAGTCGATCTTAAGTAATTTGTGATAATTTTTAGTTTTTTGCTGAAACTCCTTTCAACAAACGGCTACTGTGGTTGGCATTGTAAGAAATGTTTTCAGAGCTAGTTCGATATTTGGGTACGATTCTTACAATTCCCATGTAGCGAGAACATTTAGAAGATCTAAATGAAACATATCATCGGGTTTTTTGTGTTTGTTTTGCAATAGTTCATCATTTGGTGTATAAAGCATTTTATTTCAATAATAAATTGCTCTTTATTTATTTCACGCGCAGATTAATCAAGGACAATGTTAATATTAAGAAAGCGGGGGAGGGAGGGGATCCGCTACAGCGCTAGAAGGCTTGACAGGAAAGAGAGGCGGTATCTAATGTTTCATATGAAAGGAGCCAAATTGCTTTGACATACCGACACAAGCCCGTGAGAGGAGACACCTTCCCTCCCCTCCCACACTTTACTCCCTCGACAATGGGATGGGGATAGTAAGATTTTTATTTTTTTTAAAAGAAAGACTGTAAAATCATATTGGCATTTGTATGATAAGAAGCCCCGCAAAGGCAACAAACATAATAAAAAATAGTATAATGGTTTAAGTGAAACATATTTAAATATAATTAATTATTTACTTTTTTTTTATCGAGGATAAAAGTGAAATACAGTGGGACCTCGCTAAGACGAACATCCGTAAGTCGAAAACATCCATATATCGAATTAATTGTTTAGGTCCCGGCCAAATTCCATAAGGCTAATGTATTTTAGATCTCCTTAACTCCAAGATTTTTGGCTTTCAACCTCTCTTAGTCGAATTTTCCAAGGCGTTTGGTTTATTATTCTGGAGTGACATTTCAGAACACGTGTCCGTAGAGCCACGTAAATGGACTAAATTCGTATTTTAGTGTATTCCACGAGGGATTAAGCGACCCTTGCAAGTACAAAAAAAAGACAAGGACAAGAAAAAGGAGTGGTAACTAATTCGCGTCCCTTTGCTGCTTGCTGTGACTCTTTTTAAAAAAAAATCGTATTCGACCCATCCAACTGTGGACGGAATAGAGCGGGGAGTAGAGGGAGTCGTCTCCTCTCACAGGCTTGTGTCGGTATGTCAAAACAAGTTGGCTTCCTTTCATATGAAACTTCCGACACCGCCTTTCTTTCCTGTCTAGCCTACTAGCCGGTATGACTGTTCACCCGCCCCACCTCTCTATATCTACATTTTACTTGATTAATCGGCGCTATTTACGCCCTTTTCCCTAAATAAAAAATTCCGTAAGTCGAACTTTTTTTCCGGGTCCTTTTGAGCTCCACTTAGAGAGGTCCGACTGTATTTATTTAAATACAAACTTAAAATTATAGATTTAATGGCGCCCTTTAGAGCTGGCGCCCTTGGCAACTGCCCCGATGTCAACCCGTTGTTACAGTACTTATTGTGTTGCGGACCGCTTCGTTTGTGATGTGCGCTGTGTAGGAGATGTTCAATATCTTTCTGAAACATCTCATCTCTAGCGCAATGATTCTTCTTTGGAGGTCTGCAGTGAGCGTCCAAGCCTCACAACTATACAGGAAGACCGACATCGCCAGAGAGCGCATTAGTCGGATCTTTGATCTCAGGGAGAGTTTCTTGCTTTGCCAAATGTGCTTTAGTTTACTCAATGCTGCCATTGTTTGGGCTACTCTGGCAAGAATTTCTGGCTTTGAGCCTTCGTCGGATATTATGGCCCCTAGATATTTAAAGGTGGAGACCTCTGCGAGTTTTTGCCCGTTTATCCGAATCTCATTTGTGAATTTTCTATTTGCCATGACCTTGACCTTGGTCTTTTCTGCATTGATTTCCATGCGGTACGCCTTTGTTGTTTTCTCTAGTTTTGCAAGGAATTCTTTCAGTTTGTCCTCGCTGCGAGCTAGCCGTCTATGTCATCGGCGAAGGTCAGCATGGCTGTAGCGCCACAGGGATGGATGGCTATATATTATAAAAATATAAAGGCTTTTTCTGATAAGTTATCTAATTAGTAAGCAAATAAACAGAAGGCCAAGAGTAAAACTGTTCCTCCAACATTAAATTTAATGCTAAAAATGGGTCTTGAGCAATGTTCCCTCTAAGGCTCGTTGTTGCATGTGCAAAGTATAAAAACTCGTGTGGATATTTGCGGAGCATCCATTTTTTCTGTAATATTTTACAAAATTTGCTGCGCGGTAAATCTATACTGCTGCACAGCATCAGCCAGATATCTGCGCGGCCACGCAGCTTGAAGGGAAAATCGGTCGTGTGTGTTTAAATAAAAAAAATAATCAAAATTTCGATATTGTTCATTGTCTTAGGGACAATTTTAATACCAATATATATATAACCCTAATTGTCGTGTCGTATTCTAATAATTTCTTAGGCCTGGAGACTTGTATTTGCCGTCTCTAAAATTATTACCCCCAATCCAAAATGCTTATCCATTTCACAATTTTCTAATTATATTTTAATTTAAAATAAAAAATACCTTATTAGGAGATATGACCTTATTAGGAGATATGACCTTATTAGGAGATATGACCTTATTATGAGATATGACTTTATTAGGAGATATGACCTTATTAGGAGATATGACCTTATTAGGAGATATGACCTTATTAGGAGATCTGACCTTATTAGGAGATATGACCTTATTAGGAGATATGACCTTATTATGAGATTTGACCTTATTATGAGATATGACCTTATCACGAGAAACGCAAACATTTGATTAGTATGTTGAAATACTCCATCATTCATCAATCTCACTGTCATTCTCCATTAGTATGTTGAAACACTCCATCATTCATCAATCTCAAGTCATTCTACATTAGTATGTTGAAATACTCCATCATTCATCAATCTCACTGTCATTCTCCATTAGTATGTTGAAACACTCCATCATTCATCAATCTCACTGTCATTCTCCATTAGTATGTTGAAATACTCCATCATTCAACAATCTCACTGTCATTCTCCATTAGTATGTTGAAACACTCCATCATTCATCAATCTCACTGTCATTCTACATTAGTATGTTGAAATACTCCATCATTCAACAATCTCACTGTCATTCTACATTAGTATGTTGAAATACTCCATCATTCATCAATCTCACTGTCATTCTCCATTAGTATGTTGAAATACTCCATCATTCATCAATCTCACTGTCATTCTACATTAGTATGTTGAAATACTCCATCATTCATCAATCTCACTGTCATTCTCCATTAGTATGTTGAAATACTCCATCATTCAACAATCTCACTGTCATTCTACATTAGTATGTTGAAATACTCCATCATTCATCAATCTCACTGTCATTCTCCATTAGTATGTTGAAATACTCCATCATTCATCAATCTCACTGTCATTCTACATTAGTATGTTGAAATACTCCATCATTCAACAATCTCACTGTCATTCTCCATTAGTATGTTGAAACACTCCATCATTCATCAATCTCACTGTCATTCTCCATTAGTATGTTGAAACACTCCATCATTCAACAATCTCACTGTCATTCTCCATTAGTATGTTGAAACACTCCATCATTCATCAATCTCACTGTCATTCTCCATTAGTATGTTGAAATACTCCATCATTCATCAATCTCACTGTCATTCTCCATTAGTATGTTGAAACACTCCATCATTCAACAATCTCACTGTCATTCTCCATTAGTATGTTGAAATACTCCATCATTCATCAATCTCACTGTCATTCTCCATTAGTATGTTGAAACACTCCATCATTCAACAATCTCACTGTCATTCTCCATTAGTATGTTGAAACACTCCATCATTCATCAATCTCACTGTCATTCTCCATTAGTATGTTGAAACACTCCATCATTCATCAATCTCACTGTCATTCTCCATTAGTATGTTGAAACACTCCATCATTCATCAATCTCACTGTCATTCTCCATTAGTATGTTGAAACACTCCATCATTCAACAATCTCACTGTCATTCTCCATTAGTATGTTTAAACACTCCATCATTCATCAATCTCACTGTCATTCTCCATTAGTATGTTGAAATACTCCATCATTCAACAATCTCACTGTCATTCTCCATTAGTATGTTGAAACACTCCATCATTCATCAATCTCACTGTCATTCTACATTGTTATGTTGAAACACTCCATCATTCAACAATCTCACTGTCATTCTCCATTAGTATGTTGAAACACTCCATCATTCATCAATCTCACTGTCATTCTCCATTAGTATGTTGAAATACTCCATCATTCATCAATCTCACTGTCATTCTACATTAGTATGTTGAAATACTCCATCATTCAACAATCTCACTGTCATTCTCCATTAGTATGTTGAAACACTCCATCATTCATCAATCTCACTGTCATTCTACATTAGTATGTTGAAATACTCCATCATTCATCAATCTCACTGTCATTCTCCATTAGTATGTTGAAATACTCCATCATTCATCAATCTCACTGTCATTCTCCATTAGTATGTTGAAATACTCCATCATTCATCAATCTCACTGTCATTCTCCATTAGTATGTTGAAATACTCCATCATTCATCAATCTCACTGTCATTCTCCATTAGTATGTTGAAACACTCCATCATTCAACAATCTCACTGTCATTCTCCATTAGTATGTTGAAACACTCCATCATTCATCAATCTCACTGTCATTCTCCATTAGTATGTTGAAATACTCCATCATTCATCAATCTCACTGTCATTCTCCATTAGTATGTTGAAATACTCCATCATTCATCAATCTCACTGTCATTCTACATTAGTATGTTGAAACACTTCATCATTCATCAATCTCACTGTCATTCTCCATTCGTATGTTGAAACACTTCATCATTCATCAATCTCACTGTCATTCTCCATTCGTATGTTGAAACACTCCATCATTCATCAATCTCACTGTCATTCTACATTAGTATGTTGAAATACTCCATCATTCATCAATCTCACTGTCATTCTACATTAGTATGTTGAAACACTTCATCATTCATCAATCTCACTGTCATTCTACATTAGTATGTTGAAACACTTCATCATTCATCAATCTCACTGTCATTCTCCATTCGTATGTTGAAACACTTCATCATTCATCAATCTCACTGTCATTCTCCATTCGTATGTTGAAACACTTCATCATTCATCAATCTCACTGTCATTCTACATTAGTATGTTGAAACACTTCATCATTCATCAATCTCACTGTCATTCTACATTAGTATGTTGAAACACTTCATCATTCATCAATCTCACTGTCATTCTCCATTCGTATGTTGAAACACTCCATCATTCATCAATCTCACTGTCATTCTCCATTCGTATGTTGAAACACTTCATCATTCATCAATCTCACTGTCATTCTACATTAGTATGTTGAAACACTTCATCATTCATCAATCTCACTGTCATTCTCCATTCGTATGTTGAAACACTTCATCATTCATCAATCTCACTGTCATTCTCCATTCATATGTTGAAACACTCCATCATTCATCAATCTCACTGTCATTCTACATTAGTATGTTGAAACACTCCATCATTCATCTATCTCACTGTCATTCTCCATTTCAGATGCAGCCGATGGCAACGCTGACGTCATCGGTATGGCAGTTGCTGGCTGTGCTGGCTTTGTGCTCTTCTCTGTTGTTGTTGCCATCATCGCTGTATCATTTGCCTGGTAGGTTTAACATACATGTGTACGGAGGTCTCGTAGGTTTGAGAGATGTACAGAGGTCTGGTAGGTTTAACATATATGTGTACAAAGGTCTGGTAGGTTTAACATACATGTGTACGGAGGTCTCGTAGGTTTGAGAGATGTACAGAGGTCTGGTAGGTTTAACATATATGTGTACAGAGGTCTGGTAGGTTTAACATACATGTGTACGGAGGTCTCGTAGGTTTGAGAGATGTACAGAGGTCTGGTAGGTTTAACATATATGTGTACAGAGGTCTGGTAGGTTTAACATACATGTGTACGGAGGTCTCGTAGGTTTGACAGAGATGTATGAAGGTCTGGTAGGTTTGACATATACGTGTACAGAGGTCTGGTAGGTTTGACATATATGTGTACAGAGGTCTGGAAGGTTTGACATATATGTGTACAGAGGTCTGGTAGGTTTAACATACATGTGTACGGAGGTCTCGTAGGTTTGAGAGATGTACAGAGGTCTGGTAGGTTTAACATATATGTGTACAAAGGTCTGGTAGGTTTAACATACATGTGTACAGAGGTCTCGTAGGTTTGAGAGATGTACAGAGGTCTGGTAGGTTTAACATATATGTGTACAGAGGTCTGGTAGGTTTAACACACATGTGTACGGAGGTCTCGTAGGTTTGAGAGATGTACAGAGGTCTGGTAGGTTTAACATATATGTGTACAGAGGTCTGGTATGTTTAACATACATGTGTACGGAGGTCTCGTAGGTTTAACATACATGTACACGGAGGTCTCGTAGGTTTGACAGAGATGTATGAAGGTCTGGTAGGTTTGACATATACGTGTACAGAGGTCTGGTAGGTTTGACATATATGTGTACAGAGGTCTGGTAGGTTTGACATATATGTGTACAGAGGTCTGGTAGGTTTGACATATATGTGTACAGAGGTCTGGTAGGTTTGACATATACGTGTACAGAAGTCTGGAAGGTTTGACATATATGTGTACAAAGGTCTGGTAGGTTTGACATATATGTGAACAGAGGTCTGGTAGGTTTGACATATACGTGTACAGAGGTCTGGAAGGTTTAATATAGGAGTAAGGAGGTCTGGAAGGTTTGACATATATGTGTACAGAGGTCTGGTAGGTTTGACATATATGTGTACAGAGGTCTGGTAGGTTTGACATATACGTGTACAGAGGTCTGGAAGGTTTAATATAGAAGTAAGGAGGTCTGGTAGGTTGGACATATATGTGTACAGAGGTCTGGTAGGTTTGACATATATGTGAACAGAGGTCTGGTAGGTTTGACATATACGTGTACAGAGGTCTGGAAGGTTTAATATAGGAGTAAGGAGGTCTGGAAGGTTTGACATATATGTGTACAGAGGTCTGGAAGGTTTGACATATATGTGTACAGAGGTCTGGAAGGTTTGACATATACGTGTACAGAGGTCTGGAAGGTTTGACATATATGTGTACAGAGGTCTGGAAGGTTTGACATATACGTGTACAGAGGTCTGGAAGGTTTGACATATACGTGTACAGAGGTCTGGTAGGTTTGATATATATGTGTACAGAAGTCTGGTAGGTTTGACATATACGTGTACAGAGGTCTGGAAGGTTTGACATATATGTGTACAGAGGTCTGGTAGGTTTGAAATATACGTGTACAGAGGTCTGGAAGGTTTAATATAGAAGTAAGGAGGTCTGGAAGGTTTGATATAGAAGTAAGGAGGTCTGGAAGGTTTGATATAGAAGTAAGGAGGTCTGGAAGGTTTAATATAGAAGTAAGGAGGTCTGGAAGGTTTGATATAGAAGTAAGGAGGTCTGGAAGGTTTGATATAGGAGTAAGGAGGTCTGGAAGGTTTGATATAGGAGTAAGGAGGTCTGGAAGGTTTGATATAGGAGTAAGGAGGTCTGGAAGGTTTGATATAGAAGTAAGGAGGTCTGGAAGGTTTGATATAGAAGTAAGGAGGTCTGGAAGGTTTGATATAGGAGTAAGGAGGTCTGGAAGGTTTGATATAGGAGTAAGGAGGTCTGGAAGGTTTGATATAGAAGTAAGGAGGTCTGGAAGGTTTGATATAGGAGTAAGGAGGTCTGGAAGGTTTGATATAGGAGTAAGGAGGTCTGGAAGGTTTGATATAGAAGTAAGGAGGTCTGGAAGGTTTGATATAGAAGTAAGGAGGTCTGGAAGGTTTGATATAGAAGTAAGGAGGTCTGGAAGGTTTGATATAGAAGTAAGGAGGTCTGGAAGGTTTGATATAGAAGTAAGGAGGTCTGGAAGGTTTGATATAGGAGTAAGGAGGTCTGGAAGGTTTGATATAGGAGTAAGGAGGTCTGGAAGGTTTGATATAGGAGTAAGGAGGTCTGGAAGGTTTGATATAGGAGTAAGGAGGTCTGGAAGGTTTGATATAGGAGTAAGGAGGTCTGGAAGGTTTGATATAGGAGTAAGGAGGTCTGGAAGGTTTGATATAGAAGTAAGGAGGTCTGGAAGGTTTGATATAGGAGTAAGGAGGTCTGGAAGGTTTGATATAGGAGTAAGGAGGTCTGGAAGGTTTGATATAGGAGTAAGGAGGTCTGGAAGGTTTGATATAGGAGTAAGGAGGTCTGGAAGGTTTGATATAGGAGTAAGGAGGTCTGGAAGGTTTGATATAGAAGTAAGGAGGTCTGGAAGGTTTGATATAGAAGTAAGGAGGTCTGGAAGGTTTGATATAGAAGTAAGGAGGTCTGGAAGGTTTGATATAGAAGTAAGGAGGTCTGGAAGGTTTGATATAGAAGTAAGGAGGTCTGGAAGGTTTGATATAGGAGTAAGGAGGTCTGGAAGGTTTGATATAGGAGTAAGGAGGTCTGGAAGGTTTGATATAGGAGTAAGGAGGTCTGGAAGGTTTGATATAGGAGTAAGGAGGTCTGGAAGGTTTGATATAGGAGTAAGGAGGTCTGGAAGGTTTGATATAGGAGTAAGGAGGTCTGGAAGGTTTGATATAGGAGTAAGGAGGTCTGGAAGGTTTGATATAGGAGTAAGGAGGTCTGGAAGGTTTGATATAGAAGTAAGGAGGTCTGGAAGGTTTGATATAGGAGTAAGGAGGTCTGGAAGGTTTGATATAGGAGTAAGGAGGTCTGGAAGGTTTGATATAGGAGTAAGGAGGTCTGGAAGGTTTGATATAGGAGTAAGGAGGTCTGGAAGGTTTGATATAGGAGTAAGGAGGTCTGGAAGGTTTGATATAGGAGTAAGGAGGTCTGGAAGGTTTGATATAGGAGTAAGGAGGTCTGGAAGGTTTGATATAGGAGTAAGGAGGTCTGGAAGGTTTGATATAGGAGTAAGGAGGTCTGGAAGGTTTGATATAGGAGTAAGGAGGTCTGGAAGGTTTAATATAGAAGTAAGGAGGTCTGGAAGGTTTGATATAGAAGTAAGGAGGTCTGGAAGGTTTGATATAGGAGTAAGGAGGTCTGGAAGGTTTGATATAGGAGTAAGGAGGTCTGGAAGGTTTGATATAGGAGTAAGGAGGTCTGGAAGGTTTGATATAGAAGTAAGGAGGTCTGGAAGGTTTGATATAGAAGTAAGGAGGTCTGGAAGGTTTGATATAGGAGTAAGGAGGTCTGGAAGGTTTGATATAGGAGTAAGGAGGTCTGGAAGGTTTGATATAGAAGTAAGGAGGTCTGGAAGGTTTGATATAGGAGTAAGGAGGTCTGGAAGGTTTGATATAGGAGTAAGGAGGTCTGGAAGGTTTGATATAGAAGTAAGGAGGTCTGGAAGGTTTGATATAGAAGTAAGGAGGTCTGGAAGGTTTGATATAGAAGTAAGGAGGTCTGGAAGGTTTGATATAGAAGTAAGGAGGTCTGGAAGGTTTGATATAGAAGTAAGGAGGTCTGGAAGGTTTGATATAGGAGTAAGGAGGTCTGGAAGGTTTGATATAGGAGTAAGGAGGTCTGGAAGGTTTGATATAGGAGTAAGGAGGTCTGGAAGGTTTGATATAGGAGTAAGGAGGTCTGGAAGGTTTGATATAGGAGTAAGGAGGTCTGGAAGGTTTGATATAGGAGTAAGGAGGTCTGGAAGGTTTGATATAGAAGTAAGGAGGTCTGGAAGGTTTGATATAGGAGTAAGGAGGTCTGGAAGGTTTGATATAGGAGTAAGGAGGTCTGGAAGGTTTGATATAGGAGTAAGGAGGTCTGGAAGGTTTGATATAGGAGTAAGGAGGTCTGGAAGGTTTGATATAGGAGTAAGGAGGTCTGGAAGGTTTGATATAGAAGTAAGGAGGTCTGGAAGGTTTGATATAGAAGTAAGGAGGTCTGGAAGGTTTGATATAGAAGTAAGGAGGTCTGGAAGGTTTGATATAGAAGTAAGGAGGTCTGGAAGGTTTGATATAGAAGTAAGGAGGTCTGGAAGGTTTGATATAGGAGTAAGGAGGTCTGGAAGGTTTGATATAGGAGTAAGGAGGTCTGGAAGGTTTGATATAGGAGTAAGGAGGTCTGGAAGGTTTGATATAGGAGTAAGGAGGTCTGGAAGGTTTGATATAGGAGTAAGGAGGTCTGGAAGGTTTGATATAGGAGTAAGGAGGTCTGGAAGGTTTGATATAGGAGTAAGGAGGTCTGGAAGGTTTGATATAGGAGTAAGGAGGTCTGGAAGGTTTGATATAGAAGTAAGGAGGTCTGGAAGGTTTGATATAGGAGTAAGGAGGTCTGGAAGGTTTGATATAGGAGTAAGGAGGTCTGGAAGGTTTGATATAGGAGTAAGGAGGTCTGGAAGGTTTGATATAGGAGTAAGGAGGTCTGGAAGGTTTGATATAGGAGTAAGGAGGTCTGGAAGGTTTGATATAGAAGTAAGGAGGTCTGGAAGGTTTGATATAGGAGTAAGGAGGTCTGGAAGGTTTGATATAGGAGTAAGGAGGTCTGGTATTTATTTACATCCTTTTACTTGAAATAAAAAAAAATTATTTTTTAAATTGCGATGACTGCGTGTTAGCAATTGATGTGTCCATGTCACTAGTGTCACAGAGAACTGAAAGTAAATTACAAGTTGGATTAATGTCAATGATTATATAACACTAGGTGTCTGACACTTGTCTTTGAAATGAGTTGTTTGAAATTTGGTGCCTCGGGTTCATTTAGATGATGCCCCTAGTTATGTTGTCATATGTATATGTGACATTACTTATAGAACCGACCCATTCAACCACTTGATAATATTTGTCTCTACCTTATAGGAACTTCTGGTTTATGAACCAGGTAATATTGTTCCTAACTTGGCTTGTATGACCCATTGCTTTAACCACTAGTTACATTAACAACTCTTTAAACCACCAGGTAATATATGTCCCTACCTTACAGGACGGACTGGTTCAACCACTGGATGAGACAGAGAGGTCAGGTGAGGATGCCAAAGAGCTATTTCAAGAAGAAGGAAGAGATAAAGAGAAGACTCATTAATGGGTCAGTTCACTCACGCACTCCCTCTATGGTCAATGGCCATCTCCCTGCACAAAGTATTGACAGAGGTATGTAAAGTCATTTGCTGGTGAGGCCTGCCTTTATTTCACGTTGCATTTTGAATATGAATTAACGTCAGTTTATGAATTAATTAGATAGGCTGCACAAGCGATGGCTTACTGGGTCCCATCGATTAATATATAAGAGCGAAGACATCAGCAGTAGAAAAATTGATGTCCCACACGACACAAGATTTTGGGAAATTTTTAAATCAATTAAAATTGGCAATACAAGTCTTAGTTTATGACTTCAAGTTTAATATGATGCACAAAGTTTACTATAAAAATGACTATTGAATAATTTAATATTAAATAGTTAAATATTAAATAATTAAGTAGCATGCTTGAAAGAAAATGGGGTTCAGGAAGGTTTCGGTCAGAGATAGAATTTTTGTTTACTTAGTTTGTAATTATTCTACAAATGGTTGCTGACCTCTGGCTCGCTAATCATCACTTGTGACTACAGCAAAGGTTTAAGTAAGGACTGAACTGTGAATGAGTTTTTCTACTTCTACTTCCAGCCACGGCCTGAGTCTAGGGCAGGGTATTACAACACATATTTATCTTCTTATTTTCTCAAATGTTTTCGCCTTACAAGTTACAAGGGAGAAGTTAAAATTTCAGCTATGAAATATGTAGCGATCACAAAAGCATCAAAGTTGAAGGAGGGTAAACATTGTAAGTTCAATAATACAATCATAACCCAGCGGTTCTCATCTTCTTTAGTGACCTGGCCACTAGATATTATTTAACCACCATAAGACTTAATGATTGAAGAAGGTGGAAGGGTGGGGGAGGCAGAAATTATGGGTTAGAATGGTGGAGATTTTCGTAGAGGGCAGAGAGGTGGGACATTTGTTCAAGGCAGGGGTCGCATCATCGGGTCATGACCACAGCAAAACAAAATGACAATTTTAAGATGAATTTTATTGATGTTTACAATATTCTGCTGGGGTATTGCAGACCACACATTGCCTCTTAGCGGGCCGCGCAGCGTGCGGTATTTGGCCCACCCCTAGTTTAGGGGCCACAGTAAGTCAATCCACATACATTCTTCGATAAACTCACACACATGCATACAGCGTAGAAGGGAAGCCACGAGCTTTTTCGCTAGAGTAAAAAATATTTTTTCCAAGAAAACAAAGGAACCACTCAAAAATTAAAATTTATATAACGTGCGATCATGCAATTTTAAAAAAATGGTCCGTTTTTAAACTGCCAAGGGAAACAACTGTCCAGAATAAAAATTTCCTAAAGGAGCAACAGTGCAGTTAAGTTAAGGATCACCACCATATATCAGATTCGTAGAAGGTTTTAAATAGGAATCAGGGGGCTGGACGTGGAGTGTGCATCATTGCATAGAAAAGAACTGCTTTCATTGGATTGATAAAAATAGAAGGTGGATATCTTAATAAAAGATTTCTTCCCTTCACTCACTGAAGCATAGAAACCTTTTCACACTACGAGACCTGTTAAACTGATCTAAATATAAGACTTCTTTTTGAGATGCAAATACATTTCAGGCTCGGTTCGTGTTCACACACACCGATGAATGACTCTCTAACTCTAAACATATGACGAATCAAGTCCAAAAACAAATCCTGCAAGATGTGTATGTCTGTATCGTTTGTATGTGCTGACGGGGGTGGGGGATGGGGGATTTAGTTGATAAGTTGTTATTGGTGAAGGTCTCTTGGAAAAGTTTTTTGTTTTGTTTTAGCGTTGCTGTTGGTGTGCTAGTATTGGTGCTGAAGTTTATATGGGTGTGGGTTGTTGTTTGTGAGGGTGTAGATTTAGATGTATGTTGTTGATATGTTAGTTATTATGTCTTTTGTGGTGATGCTGTTATTGGTTTGGGGGAAGGGGCGGGGCTTATTTCACGTCACACAAATATCAGTGTGCAATTAAACCCATCTTCTAAAATAAAATATTTTCGTTACACTATTGAAGTTTTAATACAATGTTTACAAGTTGTGTTAACATTTGGGTATGGATAAAAAAACAACTAAAAACTAAACATTATTTGTGCGTTTAGCTGTAATGAGATTAGATTAATTTCAAATTTGTCAATGTTTCTTTCCCTCCATCCCTGCTGTGTGGGGCAGGCGGTCAGAAAGGTGAGGCCAACTTATAGAGTCATGTTGTAGCTTCACTGTAGCTGTAGCCTATAGTGTAGCGTGCCCTAAAAGTCATAGATTTATCCCACCCTAGTTGGTATCATCAAGTCAAGACATGCTATCAAACATGCTGAGTAGGGCCAATAGAAATATCCTTTCTTGAGTTCTGATTGATGTGAGAAACGTCCACGACTCCCATTCAATGTATATGACTCTTACTTCATGTTGTGACACTTAGTTTTAATTTGAAATATATATAAACAGATATAAGCAGCTACAGATAAGAACATAAGAATAAAACGTTCAAAATGTTCCATTTTCATTCAAAACTTTGTCTCCATACAATAAAATTTACACTTGAACGTTATTGGTAAAGGAATATGCAACTGTAATTTTAAAAAAACACGTTTAGTTCTTGTTATCAAATGTATATTAATAATTAAAATACAAATTACATTTTGCTAGCCAATCGTCACCCGCCCTCCATAAACTTAAATAAAATTAATCCACTTTTAGGACACGCTACTATAGTTGTTTACATAAACAGGGTTGGTCTTTCACTTTCAGCTCCTGAAAACTAATTCATCGAGATTCTCCACTCTTCTGCCAGCAAGTTTAAATATTTTTATCAAAGATCTTTGTGGTCTGTTCTTGAGTTCACCCCTGAGAAATACAATTTCTGTTCATTTAATGGCCCACTTAGAATATGTTCAATTAAATGCATTAAGTATACAATGTTAAAATGGAGTTTTGTGCATTTTCAATAACAGACAAATCGAAATGATGGTAATTTTGTTTTAAAAATTTTATTCTTATTTAAAATTAACCAACTTATTATTTTAATAAATGACCAACTTAATATTTCAATAAATGACCAACTTATTATTTGAATAAATGACCAACTTATCATTTGAATAAATGACCAACTAGCTTCAAAATTTAGAAAGAAATTTAACTCATCATTGAGATTCATTCTAATATTTTCCTACAAATGTTTATTAGAATATAAATGCTTGCTTTAAATATTTATAAACTGTTTGTGGTTGGGATTAAAGTTGCATGCAGTCTCCCTATAAATATCCATCTAATTGTATCAAATATTCTATCAGCAATCCAATTTTAAAATCACCAAATAGGTTTAGATCTATCAGTATGAATATTTCAGACATCTTTTCTCATCTCCTTCTGAATCTAAACCCTTGAACAAATTTGTACGATTTGCCTTGCAGCTGTTAGTCCGTCAGTGGTGTATAACGAAACGAATAACAAAGACAATGCCATCATTCTACAGCCGGGTATGGATATGAATACCCACCCCACATCAAAAAGAAGTAAATTGTCAACTATCTGGTTTTACATTGGTTGCTTTTGGTTGTTGGATTTTTTTCATTCAATTTATGTATTTATTTATTTTTTTGAAAAAAAAATAAAATTATTAACAAAACAAAACTAAAAAAAAATTTTTTAAATAAAAGGGATTCTTACACTCTTTAATATTTTAAAAATTATTTAAACTCTTTCTGTTCCCTATTTTACTACCGTATATACTCGTTCGCAAGCCGAACTTTTTTGGACAAAATCTAAGGGGAAAAGTTGGGGGTCGGCTCAGAGGCGTCACTAGGGTTGGTGTCACCCGGGCGGTAGCTCATGGTGTCACCCCTTCGCGACTGAAGGGGTCATCCATAAATGACGTCACGAGAGGATACCGATTTTTAACCCACCCTCCACCAGCTTCATACTTATATCCCCACCCCTTTTCACGATATGACGTCACAAAGCTTTGACACCCCCCCCCCAAGCCGTATTTTCTAAATAAAAATTAGCATGTTGCAAATTATGTTTTGTCATTTAAATATGTATTCAGGTTAAGTCTGCACTCTGATGTAAAACGCGTGAAGCCATCGAAAACGTCATTAAATAAACGGTAAACAATAAAATATTTAAGGGGAACTTTTATTTAAAGTTGTGCGTTTTTTTATGTGACGTCACATTTTTTAACCCCACCCCCTTGTCACATATCGTCACCGATGCGTGACCCCAACACCCTATTACGGATTAAAAGGGGGGGGGGTGCTGAACGGGCTAAAGCCAGGGGCCACCAATAATTTAAGGTACTCCAAACTTATTATAGTGTATAATAAAGATGCAGGCAAATATTTGTATGAATTCCTGAAAATGCCTTGGACATTCATACGGCACTGCAGCAAATATGAGTAGGAAGTATAACGGAAAACAGGCTATTCTTCGTGAGAAGTGCAGTGTTGCTCATTATGTGCCGTGCACAGCTCATTCCCTTAATTTGGTTGGTAAAAGGGCAGCAGGTTGTCCTGATGCAGTCAGATTTTTTGTCTTCTGCAAAATCTTCATACCCGGCTTGTTGCATCTACTCATCGTTGACAGGTACTTCAAAAACACATGAAATTGATACATGTTAACAAAGCCTTGTGTGACACAAGATGGTCATCCTGACATGATGCAGTAAGGTCTGTTAATAACTCATACCATGAGGATATCGCAGCACTGGAAGAATTAGCAACAAACGAAAATCAGCCACGTGATTGTCTACTTGAAGCAGAAGGATTTCTAAAAGAACTTGAACGACTGGAGGTCGCTATTTTACTTGAAATTCGGGAAACAATTTTAGAAAGGAAGTCTCTAATTGAGTTTGTTAAAAGACATCGTTCTTAATTTGATTTCTATGAAGACAAAGGAAAGGACAAGTCCGTGGTAAAAATGAGTATGAACAATCTTCAATGCTATCAACAACAAAAAAGAGAGAGAAAAGGGCGTCAGTTTGATAAAGGGACATCACCAAAACAGTATTCTCCCCGAGACAAAAGTTTCAAGGTTGAGGTATTTCTGGTAATCATTGACAAACTTTCTTAAGCCCTACAACATCGGTTAGGTCCATATAAAGACATCCATTAGAAATTTGGCTTTCTTACAAACCTATCTGAGCTCAGCAATTTCGCCATCCGATGGGCAGCAGCCAAGATAATGGAAGAATATTCAAGTGATTTCGAAGACTGCTTACCTTCAGAATTGGTCCAATTTTCAAAACTCTTTTTAAAAAAGTTATCGTCTAGGCTCAGGGTAAGGAAAAGGAAGTAGCCCAATGCGAAACTGAAAACACGTGCACAGAGCTAAACATTTTGCTGCTTTTGAATGAGCTAAATTTCACACAGCTCTTTACAAATGTACACATCGCACTTTTCATCACTCTCAATGATGACATCAAACTGCAGCTGAGAGCAATCCTTTTCAAAGTTGAAAAGAATATAAAATGAGTAAAAATTTGCATGGGACAACAAAGACTGAATATGCTCTCTCTAATGAGCATCGAAAAGGAACTTACTTGTCAGCTTTCTTAGCTTTACTGACTTGATTGATAACGTCACCATGAGAAAAATTCGCAAACGAAAGTTGTAGGTTCAAATAATAATAATACACATTTTTCAATAATTTTTTTTTAAAATTTCAACTAGATAAAAACAATTCGTTACCCCATGAAAAAAAGTTTTAAAAATAATAAATTAAAAAATACTTAGTAACGCGTAAAATTCTTTATGTGGGAGCGTTCGTAACCACGAAACAGCGTAAGTCGGGATGGGGCCGTCGTAAACGAGGGACTACCTGTATATAAACATGCATATCACGCCTTTAATAATTAATATATATATAACAAAATATTAACTCAAAGACATTGAATTCATAATTTTCGTCTAGAAAAAACATCAACAAAGAAAACCCGTCTTTTGATTTTTTAATTTATTTTTTTGATAAAAATCTTATCGTGAGGTGGGATTCGTCCATGGTGTTGGTGTGTCAAAGCCCAAATGGCTTTATATCTTTTAAAACATAAGATACTGCCTCTTTCATGTCCAGACTTTTTTAAAGATCTCTCAGCTGCGACGTTTCTTTTCGTTTTTTTCTAATTTGTTTTAATGTTGTTTGTGTGTTGGGACTGTTTTATTATTGCAAGTTAACTGATATTTTTTAATAAAAAGTTTCCGCGTTTAACGTATTTCTGTGTATTTCTTAATTTCTTTCTAGATGAAAAAATGTGTCTTCATTTTTTTCTGACATAAAATCGTAAACAGTAAAATTTTAGGCTCGGGTGTCACCCCCTGATGGGTGTCACCCGGGGCGGCCCGCCCCCCTCGCCCCCCCTAGTGACGCCACTGGGTCGGCTTACGAGCGGGTCATTAACGTATTTCTGCATGGATATTGACAATTATTGAATATCGGTGTTGTTATTGTAGATCATCAAGGCCCTTTTCTACATTCTACAAGATTCGACTGCTCTACCAGAAGCTATAATATATTATTAAACATCTGCACTTACATTATTTAATTACTTTATTATTTTTTTGTGAACGTTTTAATAAATTGTTTTACAAATTTTGTTTTCAACAATTTAATTTTTATGTACGCGCTTTCGTCACTGTTTACCAAAGAATTTTTCTTTTTTTTAAATACCGGTAACTCTTGCCTAACAAAGAGCACATAGCAAAGATACTTAAGATAGGCAGTACAAAGTAAACAATCATAATGATCGATTTAGCTTGAAGTTTTTAAAAAAATGTGTAGGCTACCATTTTGTTTAAGCAGTCAGTAATTTTTTGGGGGTCGGATTGCGAGCGGGTTATACACTTTTAATACTTTTCTTTTCCAAAAGTGTGTGTGTGTGCGGCTTATGAACGAACGGGCTATAGAACGAGTATATGCGGTAATTAAATTTTTTTGCTTTTTAAAATTCTAACCAGTAACCAGTATTAATTTGATTTTTTTTAAATATATTTGTATAAATGTTAAAAACTTGACTTGTCAGTCATGATAACTTCATTGCTTATCAGATAAGTTTGGGAATCCCTCATTTGAAATACTTTTAAACAAACAAGAAATTCATAATTTTTAAAACGATATCTCATGAATATTCTCTAAATTAAATAAGTTAGTTGCATTTTTAAACTTGATAACTTATTCAACTTTATTTTAGCGCTTTAAACGAAATTTTAGACTTAACACAAAGTATACATAAGATTAGATGCAAAACTGCTAAATGTTAAAACTTCTTCACTATACTGTCTATACGCTATTAATTTTTGTGCAATGAGTTCATTTGGGAAGAATGCATCGAATCGTTGTACTATGTCCTTAAGCGTTACGAAGACAGTGATTTGGGCTTTAGATTGATACCACATACAGTCATACAGTCCATAAAACATGAGTTTCAGGCAATTACCAACAAAGAATTTCGGATTTGTTTATTCTAGGGAAATCATTCTAGATTACATTAAAAGTCTATTCAAATAATTAATTCTGAAAATAAACACAATATGACGTCATATCCCCTCACGCTACATCTCACCAAGAATGTGTCAATATAATGCGCACCGCGCAATGATCTAACATAAGCATTCACAAAGCGAGAAAACCCCATTAACTATCATTCTAGATTACATTAAAAGTCATTTCAAATCAATAATTTTGAAACTAAACAAAACAATTGCTTTCTACTAATTGTTGCTAAAATTACGGGAGTCGAACGAAAACAGATATGTCAAAATATCCTTCTCCAACATTGTTCTAAATATTATTAGCTATTGTTTGGCGTTTGTTTCAACCCGATAAATGTTATGGTTGGTGAGAAATTGACAAAATACTGATATTTTTTCGTGTTATTTTTCCCCAAGAAATCCACAAAATCTTTTGGGTAATTTTTTTGCCCTTGCACATCCTTGGGACCTCCCTAACATATTTGCAAAAGACCCGAACCCTCTATCTGGTATGGTTCAGGAGGAGTTGCTTGTGCAAGCTCGAACAGACAGAACAGACATTTCAAATATATAAACGCAATTTTTCCCATGGGATATTGCGTTCAAAATAAATTAATCTTTTGTCCCTTTAGATTTTAGACACACATTTTATATAGATTTTCTATAGTCACTAGTCAGTATTCGCGTTAATGTAATGTCACTTTAAGATAATATATTGTTACAATTACAATGTTTAATATCATTTAAATAGTGTCACTTTTTACATCAAAAAAGTTTTTAAGTATTTAAAAATAATATTTTATGTCTAATAACAGTACAATAATAATATATACTGCTCTAAATTTTCACTTCCATTTTTGACTTCATATGCACATATACGATTAGAAATAGATTTAAAGTTGTTTCTACAAATGGGACAAAATATATATTTTACGAATTTATATAGAGTAAAATGTTATTAACTTTAAATATGAAGTTATACATGGAGTATGTCTAATCTACTGGTTGTGGAATTAAATATAAATAGCCGTATTTTAAGTACATGTTTCGATGACAAGTTTTTTAATAGGAATTTAATATTTGTACAAAGTTTTGCCAATGAATAAAGTCGCAAATCATTATAATCCGGATTGAAATTGAATCTGGAAGCGAGGATTATCATGATCCACTTACACACACACGCACTACTAATAACACACACACACATATAATCTGAGAATATGCAGAGGTCTCAAATGCAGAGGGGTAATCCAGGATAAATAGTATACAACAGCCTTGATCCAAAGGGTTAATTTCTATTGTACGGTTGGCAACTATGTATTTCTTATATCAGTCCTTGGTTTGTCTACAGTGTGTATGTGAACTTAATCTTTTTAAATTATTATTTATTTATTTTTCGAAAAGAAACTTCATCCATGGATCCTTATCTTTAATTTTAATCTTCCATATTCTTGTTTTTAACACTTTTTTTCCTATCTTAAACTTAAAATCTAAAATTAAAAGAGAAAATGCATGTACTCTCCTTCGCAAAAGGCTTTATTATATTTTGGAATACCTTTTCCTTATCTATCTATCTATCTATCTATCTATCTATCTATCTATCTATCTATCTATCTATCTATCTATCTATCTATCTATCTATCTATCTATCTATCTATCTATCTATCTATCTATCTATCTATCTATCTATCTATCTATCTATCTATCTATCTATCTATCTATCTATCTATCTATCTATCTATCTATCTATCTATCTATCTATCTATCTATCTATCTATCTATCTATCTATCTATCTATCTATCTATCTATCTATCTATCTATCTATCTATCTATCTATCTATCTATCTATCTATCTATCTATCTATCTATCTATCTATCTATCTATCTATCTATCTATCTATCTATCTATCTATCTATCTATCTATCTATCTATCTATCTATCTATCTGTCTATCTGTCTATCTGTCTGTCTGTCTGTCTCTCTGTCAGGTGCCGTGCCCAGAGGCGTAGGCGGTCATGCCTCTCCACATCTCTCTGTCTTTGGTTCTTGTCAATGAACTCCGCTGGTGATCGCGCCACATGCCATCTTGTCAGCCCATCCAGCATCTTTTCTGTCTGTCTGCCTCGATCTCTTTTGCCCTCGATCTTCCTGTTGTTACCACGTATTCCAACCTGCCTCGCCTCATGATGTGTCCAAAAAATCCAGATTGTCTCCTTCTAAATTTAGACATAATGTTCCTTGTCTGTCCTACTTCTTTTAGAACCTGTTCATTACGCCTCTTCTCCGTACATGATAGTTTTAACATTCGCCTATGGAACCACCTTTCACAGGCTTCTAAACGTTTCTGTAAATCCCTTGTAACTGTCCAGGCTTCACATCCATACAATAAAACGGGTTCGATGTAGCATTGAATCACTCTCCTTCTCACTTCCATTGAGATGTATTTGTTGGTCAGGAGATTCTTTATTTTATTGAATATTGCTTTTTATTGCTTAATACTATATATTTCACATATGTTCTATGTATTTCACTGCTTGATATTAATTAACAACCAATATTTAATATTCAAATTATTTATTTATTTTTAAAAATATTTCATTAAGGCCATGAAGTGTAACGATAATCAGAAAGAGATATTTGCTCATGGTCCGCCTCCCGGAATATTCAAATACAGATTTAAGGAATTTGAATTAAGGATTAACATAATGTTGACAACTTTACAAATATGTTTTAAAAAAGCGACGTCAAATCATTGTTTGATGAATGTACTTTCTGAAGAAGCAAAAATTTTTAATAGCTTTGACTATTTATGAATGTTTTTACTCCAAAAATCTTTCAACAGATCTTTATTTTACAAAAAAAAATTATGTATAATTTTCAAAAAATGTCTGATGTATTATAACTATTCATTTTTTATGTCTTCGATTTTTGCCTTAACTGCCGTCAAAATAAATAAATAATTTCTTTTTAAATATATTTTTGGGGTTTAATTGTGTAAATCCTCACTGCATGGATGATGTTAAATTTATTCTGTTGACAACTGTTACATTATGTTATACACACGAACGAGGCTTAGTCTGTAATTGAATGAGATATTTATATCTCACTTTTTAGTTAAATAATTGAAACACTAGTGACTAGTGTACGATTCCCTTTAACGCTTGTAGTAGTCAAGCTATGAGCTTTCTTTATTGGGCTTTACCTAAACCTACGCTAAGCAATGCAGCAAATATAAAACAAAACAAACAAATATTTCTGTCACAAATTCTCCTACTCAAAGATCAAGTTTGGGGTGTTCTCTGGTGCCTGAACTTTATATGATGGAACTTGATAGTATTGTTGACAAAGTGCTCTCCCTTACTTAAACTACTGTCCTAAGAGTAAGAGCTTAGTCTTTATTAAGCCTTATCTAGTTATCAAGCACTAAATGAAAATGTCTCCTGATAATAGACTCAATGTAACCAAAAGTTCCTCGCTTTGTTGTTTAAAACATATATTTTCACTCTTTCTGTTTCAGCGTCATGGGTCCAAGGCTGGTGAGTTATTTAACCATCTGCTAGTTTGTGAAGTTGTTGGGGTGGGGGTAGGGTGAGGGAGGGTATATGAATACTTTAACTCTTAAATCTTTAAGGTCGAAAATATTTAGTTTTAACGATTTGGATGGTTGTTAAGAATAGTGTTAATAATTTTAAATAACCAAAGGACTAATCAAGTTGTTCTCCAATTTAGAATAAAAATTGATATCTTAACGGTGAATTGTTTATTTTGAAATGACTCAGATTTCATTTTCTTCTAAAGTCTTTGATATATTTCTTACAATCGGAGCGGTAATAAGGTTAATGACATGAACAGTTCATTATCTTGTAATAAACTTTTAAACGAAATTTTCTATAGGAATCAAAAACAAGGACCATTCAGCAATAAAATATATGAAGAAAAGGTCAGTACTATTTGAAGAAGTTATACTTACTTTGATAATTTGTTGGGTACTGTTTGTTTGTAATGTAATTAAAATCAAGATGGAGAGTTACAAGTTTAGTTAGGCCATGGGCATGGTCACCTTGAGTTACAAGGAGCCTTCTCAACGAACAAAAAGTTCAAAAAGGTACACAAATAAAACGAATATAAAGAAATAAAAACTAAAAACTTAGCTGTTTTGTTACATCCTGTCAGACTAACTCAGACCCTGTTTACATGCTATCCATTTACATGGGAGTGGTCACCTTCGTCAAATATCTTAGAATTATGTCATGGAATCGAATGTCGTGCAACAAACTTTAACCTTGATTTAAAATCATCTTAATAATAAACATTTTTCTTTATTTTCGTTGACACACTGTATTAATTATGTGCTCTTTAAGTTGATATATATGACACCACCAAAAACCACCCGTGTGTCAAGACATTTAATTTAAGCCCTTTCTCTCTCCCAGAATGTGACCATGGAGCTTGGAGAAGAGATTGATGATGAATACCGAATTGAAACAGAAATAGTAGATAATGAGGTGAGTCCTTCAGTTTTGAGAGTTGGGGTGAAGAGACAGACTTACAGACAGACTTACAGACAGACTTACAGACAGACTTACAGAGTTACAAAATGTGCTGCACTCGCTTTTAAGATTTGAAAAAAAAATAACATCTGTTTAAAGTGCTGAATATAAGTCCTAACAGAATCACAGCATCGCCGAGCTGCTGAGATAAACACGCTTTCATCTGGATTAGTGAACGTCACACACTAGCGCCCTCTTGGAGACTGATCGTTGAGGTGCAGTTCGCAGGGTCACGGTCACATGAGTTTTGGAATTCTTAGGAATTTGAACTTATTTGTTATAAATAGAGAGAAATGTAGCAGAAAAGTCTGCCTGGGGTTATTTAGGTATATAATGTATTGGACCATAAACCGCCATTCTTTCTATTCTATGTATTTTGTGGATTTGTTTTATATTTAAATTACCAACGAGGTGTGTTGAACTAGTTATACCACTTCATTAGTCATCTATAGGTTCTGTAAGTTAATATCACTTCATTAGTCATCTATAGGTTCTGTAAGTTAATATCACTTCATTAGTCATCTATAGGTTCTGTAAGTTAATATCACTTCATTAGTCATCTATAGGTTCTGTAAGTTAATATCACTTCATTAGTCATCTATAGGTTCTGTAAGTTAATATCGGGTTTTATTTAGAGTAAATCATCATTTATACAGTAAATGGCTTACTATCTCAAACGCGGGTCTTTATTTTCAGTTTACATTTTTTTAAAAAGTTTCCCAAGAGCCAGAATTTCCAAAAAAGTTTAATCTATTAAATCTTATAGCGGTACGTAACAATTGTAATAGTTAACAAACTAAGTTGTCTGCAGATTTGTTTACCCTCATGATTATCAATTAAAGGAATGTCAAGTTTCATACAGAGAATTGTGTCAGTCATCTTCTCCCACGCTCCACCCCACCTCCCAGGACAGGACAAAAATACAAATAAATGAAATTGTCAATTTAAATATTTGGTGGTGCAGTGATTGTGTACATACATTCTAGGCTTTGATTGGATTAACCCACACCCTCACCCCCACACGCACAAATACCGCTGAAATTTGAAATATAAAAATACAAGTTAAAAGATTGAAATATAAAAATACAAGTTAAAAGATTGAAATATAAAAATACAAGTTAAAAGATTGAAATATAAAAATACAAGTTAAAAGATTGAAATATAAAAATACAAGTTAAAAGATTGAAATATAAAAATACAAGTTAAAAGATTGAAATATAAAAATACAAGTTAAAAGATTGAAATATAAAAATACAAGTTAAAAGATTGAAATATAAAAATACAAGTTAAAAGATTGAAATATAAAAATACAAGTTAAAAGATTGAAATATAAAAATACAAGTTAAAAGATTGAAATATAAAAATACAAGTTAAAAGATTGAAATATAAAAATACAAGTTAAAAGAGAAAAAAAGCTGAGTAATGAACTCCAAAATTATGATGAAAGGAAAATATTTGTTGACACTTTGGAGAACAGACCAAATAATTGAGCTTAGATGATAATCTAAAAATAACTCTGATTTATTAGTTATGTTTATTTTACCTAAAATCCACGTCTTCTTCAATATACAACAACCACTGTAGTCATGTCGTCATTATCTTTCTTATTCAACTCTCTTAGCATCTAGACATCGGCCCATTTAAAAATGATCACTCTAAAGAGATACCTATTGAAGGAGAGATCTACTCTGAGCCATATCTCTACAGCACAGTAAACGAGGCTTCAAAGCTGAGGAACTCCAAGAAAGCCAACGGCAGCGCACAGGTACAGGTCACCGCTAACATGGAGATGGTGGAACTCAATGAAGAAGCGAGGCAGGACGAAGATGTTACTATTAGAAATTTTGATGATGTGCTGGTGCACTTGTGAGAAGGTTTATATTTATATTTTTGTATACCATGACCTTTGACAGTAATAATGAAAAGAGTTTTTTAGTTGTATCTTCATCATTTGGTGGCCTAAAATTATTTGTAGAGAATTTACTAGAGATAGAAATTTAATAAAACCAAGAAAGGTTTAGTGAATATTTAAGAAACTTTAAAATTCGCCAAAGAATTGCAAATATTTTTAAATTTAAAAAAATTTAAGGCTAGATCGCTAGACAACATTTACTCTAGAATACTTTCAAATGCCTCAGTGACTGGAATTTAAACCTACCTCCCCACCCCCACCCCCACTCCACTTACAGCTTTTAAAAAATTAAAATTTATCCCATTTCTAAGTGTGTTGATTATCATTAAGGAATAAAATGTGTGAGGCTGCAATCAGGTCTTAAGATAGGAAAGAAAGAAATGTGGAAAAAGTTGATAATATGTGTTTACATGATAATAATTGCAAAAAATAAGCCTACTCAGAAAATGACCAATAAGTCGTTTGCAAATCTAAATCTTTTAGTGGTGTGTACTAGCACATATTTAAATCCTCATACATTTATAAAATTCATTAAAATGATGAAAAAGTATTTGCTTTATTTTGAAACTACATACAATAAGGGGTGCATTTTTTATAAAGACAAATAACTTGCAAATACAAATTAAAAAGTAAAGAAATGGAAAAGTTGTCATTGTTTAAAACAGATGAATGAATTCTATTTTGAAAATGAAAGCTTTGCTCAATGACTAAATGTAGATTAATTTAAAAATAAAATTACAAAATGCACACACTTTTGAGGAATTACATAGGGACTTTCCAGTACTAATGTGCATCTCAAATTGTTTAGATAATAGTATCAAATTCTGAAACTTTATGAAACGCATTAGATCAAATTATTTTTTGTCACACACATAAGTTCTTATTTTATCAGAAGAAGACATATTTTCAAGGTTCAGGGGACTGAAATTACAGTATTTTATTTAAATTTTGTTTATTTAAATTATTACAAATAATAAAAGGCATGTTTAAGATATAATCAAGAAAGTAGTCATTTCTTAATTTTTTGTTAGACAAAAACTGAAAAATTCATAGGATACAAATAACTAATATTTATAAGTGCCTTAATTGTTTTTCTAAAGACAAAGAAGCTTATGTCTTTTTACATCCCATTTGTTATTTATATCTGCTAAAAAATCTATAGAGACTCTCTTTGTTTTCCCTCCAATTCTTTCTCAATTTTTGCTTTTCTTAAACAATCTTTAATTAGTATTGGAAGCTAATCATCATTTACATAAATAACCTATAATAGATGATTTACCCTCATTAGAAAACCTTGTGTCAGTAATGAATGTCAAAATAACTCTAACATTTTTTAAAATTATTTAAAAGAGTTGTCTGTTTCTGTATCCTGCGTGCCCAAGTTTAATCAATTAATCATTCAGACTCCAAAAATAAGTAGCATGTAATCATTGCTATAATAAGGTATGGCACACAGCTGGACATGCTGGCAATGTTGTAAATAAAAAATTGAAAAGAAAAATGTTTTTTGTCTATTAATTTGCTTTCTAAAGAAAGAACTGAAGGGATTTTCCAGAAAATGTGTAAACAAGGTTTTGAGCCTTTTTATTATGTAGCCTAGAGAAATAAATAGTGTGTATTCTGTAACAACATTGCTCTTTAGAAAAGGTTAAAAATTTCATGATCAGCATTTGTATGAGCACAAACATATGAAGAGACATCTAAATGTTCATTATTATACTTGACTTATTATACTTGACTTATTATACTTGACTTATTATACTTGCCAAATATTTGCATAGTGAGCCAAAGCTAAATTCTGGTTTATGCCTAAATGTTATCCAAACCACGCTCCCAATTTCATTTGCCAACCTTCGGCACAAGTGATTACAGCTCCTACACTGAACAAATGAACAGTAACATATTTTAAAAATCTACAGATTTATGAAAAATACAACAAAATAAACAGCTAAATGTTAGTACAGGTAATTAGAATGACTTTCTTGAACTTAAACAAAAAACATTTCACTTACGTTTGGTATGCTTATACACATTGATCCCAGTGGCAAAACTAAGATGGCACCAAAAGCTCACCCTAATCTGTTGCCATAATCACATTGAATTTATTTAAGTATGATGTGGGGGGGGGGCAAGAATTAAGAGCCTCCCCTTGGTGGAAGTATATTGATAAATTGCCCCACCCCCCAAAATAAAAACTCTTCAAAATGCCCACCTCCCCCCCACCCATAAAACTATGACCAAAAACATTGCTTAAAATGCTTTTTACAAGTCAGGCCCCCTGCCATGTACTTGTAACATTACTTAAAAGGGTTAGCTAAGAATTAACAGTTATCATTGCATTACTATTCTTATAACTCTCTTTGTTATAAATATATAAATTACTATAAAGACATTCCTGTTTGTATGAACATAAAGAAATGTAAATATGAATTTTAATGAACATATCTATTCATTAATGTAAATCCATGCTGGCCTATTTACTCATGCATTTGTTAAGAATGTACAATTAAAGATAATTTACCTAACTTATTTATAAGTCCATTGGAACTCCATTTGATTTCAATAAATAAGCTCCTCATGAAAACTTAAATAAACTGAGTTCTTCAATGATTTAATCTACTGCCATGTCAGTGCCTTTTTAGAAAACTTGTTGGAAATAACAAAATTAATGTTTGAAGAAATTAGATAGTTTTTCTTTTTCCGGTTTAGATTACAATTGCTATTTTAAATATTACTTTGATTAATTTTGCTATCTCTATATATAAAGCAAATTGTTTTTAAAAATGTTACTAATCAAACATTTATATATTCATTGCAAGAGAGCTGGGCTCCATTTTAAATTTTTTTATCTCAGTATGACCTCAATAGCATAAATATAAGACCCACACAAACAAAGAACTATTTAAACTTACTGAGATAGTGTTGGTGGGGTAGACGTTTTCTGTTATTAAAGACGAAACAATAATGAAAGCATTTTATAATTTCTTCTTTTTTCTGTTTTGAATAATTTGTAAATATATATTACAAATCGTTAATTTTATTTGTTCCATATGATTCACTTCGTAAATCAAAACTACAACAAGTACAGTTTAAAATAACAGCATAGAGAAAGATTTCAGAAAATTGTTAGAGAGTACTGTCCATTATAAAATTGAACTTAATGTGAACTCAATTGTTCTGAACTTTAATGGTTCTCAATTGTTTCTTTTTTATTTAGTTATTTGAGATGACAACAAAAACTGTATATCTGAGACAACTGGTTAGTACATGTACTGGGTTGTGTTGAAAAGATTACATTTTATTATTTTTTTATTGTTATATGTTATATAAATATCATTGGATGTAATCTGACGAAAATATAAATATTATTTTATTGTTAATATTAAACAAATATCAAAATGAGTTTTGTTTCTTTGATCATATTTTGTATGTGGAGCCTGTATTCTAAACCATCTCAAACAAAAGTGATGTAGATCAATGGATCAGTGGAACATTTAATGTAAGTGTAAGTTTGAATTTTTCATTGTAAATCGAGAAAGAATTTAAAAAGAAAACTATTTAAAATTTAATTTTGCATTGTGCGAACCAAATCAAAGTGAACTTTTTACAAATTGAACAATTTTGAAAACTGTTTTCTCTAACATCTAATGTCTAAGAAGATATGGCGTGTGCAGAACTTCTAGCCAATGTGCAGAACTTCTAGCCAATTGTGCAAACAGAGTGTTTGAAAATTCAATAACAAGAATTAACCCGAGCAAATGGTCAAATTAATTTTCATTTCTATTTTTATTGTTCAAAATTTTCATTACGCTGCTCTGTGATTTTTAAATTAAAAGTGAAACTTTAAATTTTAAAGTAAGAGAATCTAGAAACAAACATAGACGATTTGTAATTAGACACAAGGACTCTCTCTCTCAGAGCCTGTACTAGAATATGCATCTTCTGTATGGGACCCATCCATCAAAGAAAACATTGATAAACTAGAACAAATTCAAAAAAGAGCTGCCAGATTCATTACTGGAGAATATTCGAAACTGACAAGAATAACACCATTAGTTAAATCATTAAACCTTGAAACACTAGAGGATAGAAGAACCAAAAGCAAAGTAGTAATCATACATAAAGCAATTAATTCTAATTTAGAAATACAACACAAAGATAACTTAATACAACCCTCAGATAGACATAAGGATAAAAACACCTTTCTTATTCCGTATGCAAGAACAAACACATACAAGTTTTCCTTCTTCCCGTCCGGAATTCGGGCGTGGAATGGGTTGCCTGAAGAATCCAGGAAAACCAACACTTTATCAGCATTTAAATCTCTAATAAAAATGCAGGACTAAACACAAACCATAGATAAGCGTAGGACGCAATAATCTTCTGTATAGAAGGAGCGTCTGTAAACAGATAAGATAAGATAAGAGCCATAGAATTAAGCAAAGAAGAGAAGTTTTTGCTCAAGGAATTTTTTAAAGGAATAATTCAAGACTAAAATAATTATCTGCACGTACTCCTCGTCTATACTATCACACTATACAGGGAGCAAAGATTTGACCAAGTTCAACAATACTCTTTATGCAGACAAGACCATATGACGTTTGACATTTGAGAAAATTTAAGATCATGGGTACCAAAGTGCCTATTGTTTCCAATTAGAAGATTGTTTGAGATTAAACAATATTTTTCGGTGATGTTATTTTCAGGATTTATTAAACAAGTGGCCGATTCTGTGAGCCTACATCCACTTCACTATCTTTAACATTATACTTGTCAATAAATGTTTCATCATTTTTAAAAACTAGCTACATTTTTGAAACCCCTATAGATCAGAGATAAATCTTCCAGACATAACGGCACAATGGCATAGAGATAAGAGAGTCAGATTTATTATTAGCATCCACACTGTAGATAAGTGATCTAACATAACTTTTTTATTATCGTACATTAGGCGACTTCTCCACATTGAGCATTAACATAGGCCTGAAGCTTTTCTATAACATTTTGCGTGTGTGTTTTTATTGCCTCTCCTGTCTCCAGGCAATGTAGGTTATTTCGCCACTTGGCCTTTTAATGCCATGCGTTTATATCACCTAATAAACTCAGACTACAATGTGCAATAGAGTAAGTATATGTTTAGGATGTGTTCAACGTCTTATGGACCCCAATAATTTAGCACGAAGAAAACATGTATTTTTCTAGAGAAAACTTTTCTTAGTTCAACATAAAAACCGAACACCCAAAAGGGCTCACATCTCTCGATAAGCGACCAAAGTCTTAAAGTGTTCACCATTTTTCATAAGTGAACTATGTCTCATTCCAACATCTCTCTTCAAAAATCAAAATGTGCCTCAGACTTACACTTACACCTCTCTTCAAGGAAACATATGCCATGGTCTTACACCTCTCTTCGTATTGTTCACACATCTCTAAAAAGTTTTATTAAGACGCATATCTTAGTAAATATATTTTCATGTAGGGCCTTTTCAGTTACTTAAGTATAAATGTAGAAAATTAGATTTTATTTGGATGAAGTAGATATCTAGAGTACCATCAGTTTCCTACCATAAAAGAGAAAAATTCAAAATAAACTGATTTTTATAAAGAGAACCTCTCCATGACACAATTATATTGACCCACAGAGAAGAAGAATTGAACGGAACGTGGATGAATATGATGATGAATAGATAAAATCAAGATATTTAATTTTTTTAATGTTCAAAAAATGATTCGTTGAAAGGAGGATCTTAACAAGCAAGACCTGACTAACTCTTCATGCTCTGGGAACATTGAATGCAAGTGCAGTGTCTTTTATTAGAAACTTTATGTGCATTACCCCCATGATATCACGAACGACAAAACACTTTAAAGCAACCAACAGTCTTAAGGCAAAAGACATGCTTTTATTGTGTCTTTAGTCAAATATATTTATCTTATCTGTTACAGAAGCTCCTACTATACAGGAGATTATATAGAACATTTATTTTAATGGCGTCTTATTGAATTTGTTATTTGAAACCTTTTTATACCGTCTGTGAAACCTTTCTATACCGTCTGTTAAACCTCTCTATACCGTCTATTAAACCTCTCTATACCGTCTATGAAACATTTCTATACCGTCTATGAAACCTCTCTATACCGTCTGTGAAACCTCTCTATACCGTCCATTAAACCTTTCTATACCGTCTATGAAACATTTCTTCACCGCCTGTGAAACCTTTCTATACCGCCTGTAAAACCTTTCTATACCGTCTATGAAACCTCTCTATACCGTCTGTGAAACATTTCTATACCGTCTGTGAAACATTTCTATACCGTCTATGAAACCTCTCTATACCATCTATGAAACCTCTCTATACCGTCTATTAAACCTCTCTATACCGTCTATGAAACATTTCTATACCGTCCATGAAACCTTTCTATACCGTCTATGAAACCTCTCTATACCGTCTATGAAACCTCTCTATACCGTCTATGAAACCTCTCTATACCGTCTATGAAACCTCTCTATACCGTCTATGAAACCTTTCTATACCGTCTATGAAACCTCTCTATACCGTCTATGAAACATTTCTATACCGTCTATGAAACATCTCTATACCGTCTATGAAACCTCTCTATACCGTCTATGAAACCTCTCTATACCGTCTATGAAACCTCTCTATACCGTCTATGAAACATTTCTATACCGTCTATGAAACCTCTCTATACCGTCTATGAAACCTCTCTATACCGTCTATGAAACCTCTCTATACCGTCTATGAAACCTCTCTATACCGTCTATGAAACATCTCTATACCGTCTATGAAACCTCTCTATACCGTCTATGAAACCTCTCTATACCGTCTATGAAACCTCTCTATACCGTCTATGAAACCTCTCTATACCGTCTATGAAACCTCTCTATACCGTCTATGAAACCTCTCTATACCGTCTATGAAACCTCTCTATACCGTCTATGAAACCTCTCTATACCGTCTATGAAACCTCTCTATACCGTCTATGAAACCTCTCTATACCGTCTATGAAACCTCTCTATACCGTCTATGAAACCTCTCTATACCGTCTATGAAACCTCTCTATACCGTCTATGAAACCTCTCTATACCGTCTATGAAACATCGTCTATGAAACCTCTCTATACCGTCTATGAAACATTTCTATACCGTCTATGAAACCTCTCTATACCGTCTATGAAACATTTCTATACCGTCTATGAAACCTCTCTATACCGTCTATGAAACATCTCTATACCGTCTATGAAACCTCTCTATACCGTCTATGAAACCTCTCTATACCGTCTATGAAACATTTCTATACCGTCTATGAAACCTCTCTATACCGTCTATGAAACCTCTCTATACCGTCTATGAAACCTCTCTATACCGTCTATGAAACCTCTCTATACCGTCTATGAAACATTTCTATACCGTCTATGAAACCTCTCTATACCGTCTATGAAACATTTCTATACCGTCTATGAAACCTCTCTATACCGTCTATGAAACCTCTCTATACCGTCTATGAAACATTTCTATACCGTCTATGAAACCTTTCTATACCGTCTATGAAACATTTCTATACCGTCTATGAAACCTCTCTATACCGTCTATGAAACCTCTCTATACCGTCTATGAAACCTTTCTATACCGTCTATGAAACATTTCTATACCGTCTATGAAACCTCTCTATACCGTCTATGAAACCTCTCTATACCGTCTATGAAACATTTCTATACCGTCTATGAAACCTCTCTATACCGTCTATGAAACCTCTCTATACCGTCTATGAAACCTCTCTATACCGTCTATGAAACATTTCTATACCGTCTATGAAACCTCTCTATACCGTCTATGAAACATTTCTATACCGTCTATGAAACCTCTCTATACCGTCTATGAAACATTTCTATACCGTCTATGAAACCTCTCTATACCGTCTATGAAACCTTTCTATACCGTCTATGAAACCTCTCTATACCGTCTATGAAACCTCTCTATACCGTCTATGAAACCTCTCTATACCGTCTATGAAACCTCTCTATACCGTCTATGAAACCTCTCTATACCGTCTATGAAACATTTCTATACCGTCTATGAAACATTTCTATACCGTCTATGAAACCTCTCTATACCGTCTATGAAACCTCTCTATACCGTCTATGAAACCTCTCTATACCGTCTATGAAACCTCTCTATACCGTCTATGAAACCTTTCTATACCGTCTATGAAACCTCTCTATACCGTCTATGAAACATTTCTATACCGTCTATGAAACATTTCTATACCGTCTATGAAACCTCTCTATACCGTCTATGAAACCTCTCTATACCGTCTATGAAACCTCTCTATACCGTCATGAAACATTTCTATACCGTCTATGAAACCTCTCTATACCGTCTATGAAACCTCTCTATACCGTCTATGAAACCTCTCTATACCGTCTATGAAACATTTCTATACCGTCTATGAAACATTTCTATACCGTCTATGAAACCTCTCTATACCGTCTATGAAACCTCTCTATACCGTCTATGAAACCTTTCTATACCGTCTATGAAACCTCTCTATACCGTCTATGAAACCTCTCTATACCGTCTATGAAACCTCTCTATACCGTCTATGAAACATTTCTATACCGTCTATGAAACCTCTCTATACCGTCTATGAAACCTCTCTATACCGTCTATGAAACCTCTCTATACCGTCTATGAAACATTTCTATACCGTCTATGAAACCTCTCTATACCGTCTATGAAACCTCTCTATACCGTTTGAAACCTCTCTATACCGTCTATGAAACATCGTCTATGAAACCTCTCTATACCGTCTATGAAACATTTCTATACCGTCTATGAAACCTCTCTATACCGTCTATGAAACATTTCTATACCGTCTATGAAACCTTTCTATACCGTCTATGAAACATTTCTATACCGTCTGTTAAACCTCTCTATACCGTCTATGAAACCTCTCTATACCGTCTATGAAACATTTGTATACCGTCTATGAAACCTTTCTATACCGTCTATGAAACCTCTCTATACCGTCTATGAAACCTCTCTATACCGTCTATGAAACCTCTCTATACCGTCTATGAAACATTTCTATACCGTCTATGAAACCTTTCTATACCGTGTATGAAACATTTCTATACCGTCTGTTAAACCTCTCTATACCGTCTATGAAACCTCTCTATACCGTCTATGAAACATTTCTATACCGTCTATGAAACCTCTCTATACCGTCTATGAAACATTTCTATACCGTCTATGAAACCTCTCTATACCGTCTATGAAACCTCTCTATACCGTCTATGAAACCTCTCTATACCGTCTATGAAACATTTCTATACCGTCTATGAAACCTCTCTATACCGTGTATGAAACCTCTCTATACCGTCTATGAAACATTTCTATACCGTCTATGAAACCTCTCTATACCGTCTATGAAACCTCTCTATACCGTCTATGAAACCTCTCTATACCGTCTATGAAACATTTCTATACCGTCTATGAAACCTCTCTATACCGTCTATGAAACATTTCTATACCGTCTGTTAAACCTCTCTATACCGTCTGTGAAACATTTCTATACCGTCTGTTAAACCTCTCTATACCGTCTATGAAACCTTTCTATACCGTCTATGAAACCTCTCTATACCGTCTATGAAACCTCTCTATACCGTCTATGAAACCTCTCTATACCGTCTATGAAACCTCTCTATACCGTGTATGAAACCTCTCTATACCGTCTATGAAACATTTCTATACCGTCTATGAAACCTCTCTATACCGTCTATGAAACATTTCTATACCGTCTGTTAAACCTCTCTATACCGTCTATGAAACCTCTCTATACCGTCTATGAAACCTCTCTATACCGTCTATGAAACCTCTCTATACCGTCTATGAAACATTTCTATACCGTCTGTGAAACCTCTCTATACCGTCTATGAAACATTTCTATACCGTCTGTGAAACCTCTCTATACCGTCTATGAAACCTCTCTATACCGTCTATGAAACCTCTCTATACCGTCTATGAAACCTCTCTATACCGTCTGTGAAACCTCTCTATACCGTCTATGAAACATTTCTATACCGTCTGTGAAACCTCTCTATACCGTCTATGAAACATTTCTATACCGTCTGTGAAACCTCTCTATACCGTCTATGAAACCTTTCTATACCGTCTATGAAACCTCTCTATACCGTCTATGAAACCTCTCTATACCGTCTATGAAACATTTCTATACCGTCTGTGAAACCTCTCTATACCGTCTATGAAACATTTCTATACCGTCTATGAAACCTCTCTATACCGTCTATGAAACCTCTCTATACCGTCTATGAAACATTTCTATACCGTCTATGAAACCTCTCTATACCGTCTATGAAACCTCTCTATACCTTCTATGAAACCTCTCTATAGCGTCTATGAAACCTCTCTATACCGTCTATGAAACCTCTCTATACCGTCTATGAAACCTCTCTATACCGTCTATGAAACCTCTCTATACCTTCTATGAAACCTCTCTATACCGTGTATGAAACCTCTCTATACCATCTATGAAACCTCTCTATACTTTGTATGAAACCTCTCTATACCGTCTATGAAACATTTCTATACCGTCTATGAAACCTCTCTATACTTTGTATGAAACCTCTCTATACTGTCTATGAAACCTCTCTATACCGTCTATGAAACCTCTCTATACCGTCTGTGAAAACTCTCTATACCGTCTATGAAACCTCTCTATACCGTCTATGAAACCTCTCTATACCGTCTATGAAACCTCTCTATACCGTCTATGAAACCTCTCTATACCGTCTATGAAACCTCTCTATACCGTCTATGAAACCTCTCTATACCGTCTATGAAACCTCTCTATAGCGTCTATGAAACCTCTCTATACCGTCTATGAAACCTCTCTATACCGTCTATGAAACCTCTCTATACCGTCTATGAAACCTCTCTATACCTTCTATGAAACCTCTCTATACCGTCTATGAAACATCTCTATACCGTCTATGAAACCTCTCTATACCGTCTATGAAACCTCTCTATACCTTCTATGAAACCTCTCTATACCGTCTATGAAACCTCTCTATACCTTCTATGAAACCTCTCTATACCGTCTATGAAACCTCTCTATACCGTCTATGAAACCTTTCTATACCGTCTATGAAACCTCTCTATACCGTCTATGAAACCTCTCTATACCGTCTATGAAACCTCTCTATACCGTCTATGAAACCTCTCTATACCGTCTATGAAACATTTCTATACCGTCTATGAAACATTTCTATCCGGTCCATGAAACATCTCTATACCGTCTATGAAACATTTCTATACCGTCTATGAAACATTTCTATACCGTCTATGAAACATTTCTATACCGTCTATGAAACATTTCTATACCGTCTATGAAACCTCTCTATACCGTCTATGAAACCTCTCTATACCGTCTATGAAACATTTCTATACCGTCTATGAAACATTTCTATACCGTCCATGAAACCTCTCTATACCGTCTATGAAACCTCTCTATACCGTCTATGAAACATTTCTATACCGTCTATGAAACCTCTCTATACCGTCTATGAAACCTCTCTATACCGTCTATGAAACATTTCTATACCGTCTATGAAACATTTCTATACCGTCTATGAAACCTCTCTATACCGTCTATGAAACCTCTCTATATCTACTAATTGAAAGTTGCACCCAACTCAAACCAAAAAGTTCAAATTTTACTAGGGCTGTTATCGATTAATTGAAATTTAATCGTTAACTTTTGAAAAATTATCGATTAATTAATCGATAATTTCGATTAAAGACAAAAATAGAAATTTATGACGTCATTAAACTGAACATTTCTCACGGACATTAAAAATTAAGAATATTTTGAACTAAATTTTATGACAATGTTTTGATACTTGATCGGATGTTTGTGCTGAAGGTGGTACGTCAGCGATGTATTTGATCCTTTAAAAGAGAATTTTGATGGCAGTGAACACAGTAAAATTGTTCACCATCTTCGACTTTGCCATCCGCAGTTAGCTTAAAAACATAATTTTTGCTCAGCTTTCTAGTTATATGTTTAAATTTAAATGCGCTGATGCTGTCAGCCATTTTTTTAGTTGATGTCTGCCGGTCCACATAAAGTAATAAAATAAATTATAATATTACGCGGGAGAAGTTTGTACCTAAAAAAATATATAAATTATTATTAATTACGAGCAACAAAGCCCGCCCAAGGACGTGCGGCCACAGTTCCATGGCATGTTGTAACTCCCCTCCAACAGCCGTCTAGACCGGCATTAGATGTGCATCGCGTCAAAAATACTATTCATTATAGTTAAAATAAATAACTCGTAAAAACAGAGCTTTTTGCTATAAATCCCAACGCGCATAACTCAAATATAATCTTGGAAGAAATACTGCACCAAAAATAACTCATTTTGAACGTCCGCGTAAATAATGGCGTAAATGTGTTCAATATGATTGGCTGTAGGAGTCATATGTGTTTGAGGGAACAATCGCTATAGATGACCGGACAGAATGGACAGAAACTTGACTTTTATTAATTAATTATTTATTTATAAATTTTAAAAAAAATATTATAAATATTTTCTTTAATTTTAATCGAATTTTTATCGATTAAGATAATTTTAATCAATAAAAAATTTAACGATTAATCGAGAAATTAATAGTTAATTTCCGCAGCCCTAAATTTTACCGATCTATTTATTTACATTGATCAAAACGTTGATGGCCCGACGGTATGTCTATTTCAAGAAGCATGCACTTGTGCTATAGAAACTATTGACAGCCAAAACCTAATGTTCTCATCTCAAATAAGAATATGTGTTGGTGTTGATGTCAAGAAATGAGACCGCATTCTTATACTGTGATAAGATGGAAGACCGTTTTACAGCGTCATCAAGAGTGGTAATAACGTGCACTGATTTCAACCAAAATACTATCGGGAATATTAGTTTAAAACACATTGATCTGAGAACATTATAAAACTTAATTAAGAAATCGTTACCAAAACTAAGTGCACAAAAGAAACTTTATTAAATGGATATTTGAAACCGCTCTGTGTTAATTGTACACTGAAATAATTTCCTAATATGTCCATCGCAGCCAGTCAATATGAAAATAATTTATACTATACACTAGGGAAACAAGATAAAAATGAACAAAAAAAAATTAGAAATAATTTTTTAAGATTAAAAACGGGCAAAGACTTTTAAAAACAACCAAGATCCGAATCCATGTAACCAGAGATTACAACAGTAGAAGCATGTGTTTCACCTTTATTGATCATCAATGTATAAATAAATAATCAATAAACTTTAAGAAAAAGATCTCTACCTGTAAACGAGCCCAATTTTACCAACGAGGCGTTTTCAAAACTATAACAAGCAATATGGAATCATGTTTTCTTTAAATTGTCCATTTATGACTTAATGGTCACAAAAAAAGAGGCTTGTATCGGAAACTCCACTAATTTAGAAGGTGGACAGAGAGAGGCAAACATTTCAATGATTATTGTATGGGATATTTTGAGTATTTTTTTTAAAAAACATTTCGACAATATTGGAATTTTAGTTGGAATCAGAGGGGTATGATTTGATGTTCATGGAACTATCAACTGGTCAGGAGAAATGACTTTGTCAAACAAGTTGTGATCGATGACGTAGGTGGCTACAATGACCCTAGTAGCGGACTTAGAGTTGGCCGCACCCTACTTCATTAAGAAGGTGAAACTTGGAAATAGTTCATCTCGCCCAAGGATGTAGTGATATTTTGATCTCTAGCTGAAGCTGTACATGGAGCTACGCTTTAAGGACCCAAGTGTCTGAGTTGTAAACTCTTTCATTGTTTACAGGGAAGTATGTGTATGTCACTTTGATCCGTGGTGTGTTTGTGGTGTGTCCGGGGTGTGTCCGTGGTGTGTCCGTGGTGTGTCCGTGGTGTGGAGTCAGAGAAAGAAATCAAGCAATTTGGTCGTCGAGATTAATATCCTGCATGTTTTCAGGATTGTTCAGTGGAATGTCATCTCCCTGGAGCTTTGTCGTACAAGTGACAGTTTCTTGTGTACTCTCAATCATTGTGCTTCGTAGACACAATTTATATGGTTGATGAATGGTTGTACAGTATGTTGCCAGAGATTGACACATAATTCTTATCATTATGAGTCCACATGGTGTTTCACTAGTACCCATACCGTTGATGCTCCACGCTTGGCGCCCACACTTTTATTTTTGTAGACATGAGAATATTTATTTTATACTTTTTAGTGCATTGGAATAAAAGCGCTTTTTTTCTTAAAGCCATTTTTTATTTCCATGTAGTAGGTCTAACAAACTCCTGTTTGGTGCAGTGATGTAGGTCTAGATAATAGATAGTCCTTGTTTATTTTCCAATCTGATTTGAGCTCCTTATAACTCGTCACCTACGTCACCAAAAACAATTCTTCAATTGACCACCATCTTTGTTAACAGTCAGCTTTCCCCCTCTACTCTTATTTTCCCCTGAAACGAAAACAAAACAAATAAAAAAGGTTTGAAACTTTCCCAAGTGAAATCAAGTAACAGGTGGTGCTCTCCTTTTTGGGGAAAGAAAAAAATTCTTGTACGTTTTACATACTCTAAGACTCAGGGGTCGGGAAACCATGGCTCGCGAGCCATATATGGCTCTTTTGATGGCTGAATCTGGCTCGCTTACAAATGTTCCATTATTAAAAAAAATGTTACTTCAGACTCATTTGATCTACATGTTAATTGCATATCCAAAAAAACAACCAAAAATATAACTTTTTTTAATCAGCAAATCCATGCAACACGATAAGTCGCATTAATGGTAAGAAATATTTATTATTGGTTAGCAACCGCGTAATAATGTTATTAAAAAGAAGTCAGAGAAATAATTATTGTAATTTATTGTTAAAATTACACAAAATGCTCACATTTACTTTTACATGAATTTTTTGTTTTAAACACAATGTATGACTCTCACAGAATGACTTTTCAAAATATGCGGTGTTTATGGCTCTCTCAGACAAAATGTTTCCCGACCCCTGCTTTAAGTTCTACATACGTTTTACATAATCTTAGTTCTATGAAAGCACTCATAACCGCTCAGCACTCCGACTTTAGCACAGTTGCTAGATGCTACAAAAATATTTCAAGGAATCAAGCGCTGAAATTTTAAAATTCCTAAAGTGTCCAGCACACAAGTCGGATGGCTGTGTCTTATATCTCTGTGGATCTGTTAGGCTGTGTCCTATATCACTGTGGATCTGTTAGGCTGTGTCCTATATCTCTGTGGATCTGTTAGGCTGTGTCCTATATCTCCGTGGATCTGTTAGGCTGTGTCCTATATCACTGTGGATCTGTTAGGCTGTGTCCTATATCACTGTGGATCTGTTAGGCTGTGTCCTATGACTTTGTGGATCTGTTAGGCTGGGTCATATATCTCTGTGGATCTGTTAGGGTGTGTCCTATATCTCTGTGGCTCTGTTAGGCTGTGTCCTATATCTCTGTGGATCTGTTATAACCTTCGGTGCCTAGCCATGTGAGACGTTTGTGGAAGGAGGTCTGTGTCTGTACAGACAATTGTGTTCAATGACTGAAACAAACTTCCTCTTTCAGGGTAAAGTGATTTTTGGTTTGCTTGCAAAGGTTCTAATTTGTGGGAATAGCGTGAATACAGCGTCTTACGTATACACTTCTCTTATCCATTGTTTGTTCTTCCTCAACAACTCAGCTTTTATAAAAAGTAATCTCCATTCCATTCAACCCAAAACCATAAAATAGGCCGCGCCTACTAGCCAATATTAAACACACTTATGTGCCATCCATATATTACGTACGCAAGGAGGGGGAGGGGGGTATTAAATTAACGGCATTTTGCATATGTATGCGTACAGGGGGAGGGGGGTCTCGACTGAATGTGTACGTACGAACAACAAATTTAATTTGCATAATACTAAGCCTAGTAACGTAAACCGCTCAGGCTGCAAACGACATTCGAGACCGACTGAGTCAAGACTGATATGCAATAATGTTTTATAATTTAATGCAAACGAAATTCTGAACTTTTAATTACTTTGAAGTAATTAACATTTGATTCAGACCAAACGTTCACACATTACTAAAAATATATCCGTCTGATTTATATTTCCATTCTTGAAATTAGTAGAAGTTTCTCTTTCGCCACACCGGTGCCTCAGCCGTTATAAAGACACACCGGGACGGCGATTTCACTGAGCTTATTTTGTTCTATTTTATTAGTTTTGTTATGCAGTATTCAAGACAATAACATTTGAATGTTCTATTGTATTTCTTCAATAATTTCAACATGAAAAACACGATATTACATGAATGACGTCATTCGATTTAGGCCGATCTTTACCCCTCCCCCATCGTTACGCTTTGTTATAAAAACTTAGTCCCCCTCCAGTATGACGTTACAAAGGAGCCGTCCATAAATGACGTCACATACCTAGAGGGGAGAACGGGGTCGACCATTTGTGACGAAGTATGACGAAGGGGAAGGGGTGTTTAAGAAATGGGACGTCACATCAAAAAGCGTAACTTAAAATAAAAGTTGCACTTAAATATTTGATTGTTTACAATATATTTAATGACGTTTTACAATGGGCGTCACGCGTGTTGCTAGATTTAAGTGCAGCTGTACACTAAACAAATACTTAAACTTAAATGACAAAAGAGTGATTTGAAAACATAATTTTGTTTAAGGCGAGTGACATCATTTATGGGCGGCTTCAAAGAGTAAAACCAATATATTTTGAAACTGGCTTACAATTAATTTTTAAAATGGGGAGGGGGGGGTGAGCGAATTTGTACGTACGCACAGGGTAGGTGCTCCAGACAATGTACTGCGTGCAACAGGGGGGAGGGGGAAGTACGAAAATACGACTTTTGTGCGTACGTAATATATGGATGGCCCCTTATATTTAACGATAAATACGTGAAATGATTTGGTGTGGTTAAGGTAAAAGAAACTAATCACTTGGTTCGCATCGTGATGGGAATTAACAGTGGTGTGGTGACTTAACTGTGGTGTGGTGACTTAACTGTGGTGTGGTAACTTAACTGTGGTGTGATTGCGACTAAACTCTATCGAAGCAAACTAAACCATCTGACAGAAAAACAATTTTTAGAAATAGTGATTGAGTCTTTAGAATAGGTATAAAAAGACATTCTGAGTTGGAGCCAAGCTCCGTAATTCACGTCTGCTGTGAACATTGCGGTCAATAAGGTATTTTACAGACCAATCATACACTGTTCCTAAAATATTGTTTTTTAAATTCCAGCATAGTGATTGGTCTTTCCAAGTTTTCACCATAGCCATATATTATATGTGACAGACCCTATGGCGGATTAAGGGGGGGGGGCTGAACAGGCTAAAGCCAGGGGCCCCCGATGATTTAGGGCCCCCAAACTTAGCATATTTTATAATAAATGTGGACAAATGTATACATGAATTGCTGAAAATATGATAAATTAATAAAATCTTATCCATTAAAAATGATCACTTTTGCGACACGATAGTCTTATTTAGTCTTAGCAGTCAAAAAACCTGATTTGATAGGCTCAATAACAGAAATTATTAAAAATATTATATATATATATTAAATTGATAACCATAGTTGAGGTCTCGTGGCCGAATGAGAAGTACTAACGCTTGTGGTGCAGGTGGTGGCGGGGTCGATTCCCGGGTGGGAAGTGAATTTTTTTTTCATGTGGTTTTTTAATTTTATAAATTGTCTTTTACACTCAATTTTAGGATATCGGCAAAAATTTTATTTCTTCGAATTCGGGTTTTTCATGAATAATCATTTTGGATGAATATTTACAAGTTACAGTCTTATATTAGCTGCTAGCAATCATTTTATTTTTATCTAAAGGTACACTGGCTGGATAGGGCCCCAGTTTGAATTGCAGCCAGGGGCCCCGTGCAGTCTTCATCCGCCCTCTGGTCACAGACCCATTCAATAGCAGACTAATTGGTTTACAACCACGATGTCAGCAAACAATCCCAAATGTTAAAATCACGACTTTGTAGATTGTATCCCTACGCCCCCCTCCCCCCCGCCCCATTTAACTTTTTCTAGAAAAGAGTTATTTCCTAATAGCATTTCTATAGAGTCGAACAATTCATTGAAGTCTATATAAATGTGAGCATTGAATAACTAAACTAAGTGTACATTGGGGTGTTGTCACAGAATCAGTGTGTCAGCACAGATCGATATTATAATTCAATATTAATGTCCATATTCCCCAACACAACTCTGTGCTGTAAGGAATGGTAACTATAAATAAACAGACAACATCCGGGTTTCTTATCTAGAAAGAGGTACGGTGACAGAACTAGAGGGATATGTCTAGAAAGAGGTACGGTGACAGAACTAGAGGGATATGTCTAGAAAGAGGTACGGTGACAGAACTAGTGGGATATGTCTAGAAGGAGGTACGGTGACAGAACTAGTGGGATATGTCTAGAAAGAGGTACGGTGACAGAACTAGTGGGATATGTCTAGAAAGAGGTACGGCGACAGAACTAGAGGGATATGTCTAGAAGGAGGTACGGTGACAGAACTAGAGGGATATGTCTAGAAGGAGGTACGGTGACAGAACTAGAGGGATATGTCTAGAAAGAGGCACTCTGACAGAACTAGAGGGATATGTCTAGAAAGAGGCACGCTGACAGAACTAGAGGGATATGTCTAGAAAGAGGCACGCTGATAGAACTAGAGGGATATGTCTAGAAAGAGGTACGGTGACAGAACTAGTGGGATATGTCTAGAAGGAGGTACGGTGACAGAACTAGAGGGATATGTCTAGAAAGAGGCACGCTGACAGAACTAGAGGGATATGTCTAGAAAGAGGTACGGTGACAGAACTAGTGGGATATGTCTAGAAAGAGGTACGGCGACAGAACTAGAGGGATATGTCTAGAAGGAGGTACGGTGACAGAACTAGAGGGATATGTCTAGAAGGAGGTACGGTGACAGAACTAGAGGGATATGTCTAGAAAGAGGTACGGTGACAGAACTAGTGGGATATGTCTAGAAGGAGGTACGGTGACAGAACTAGAGGGATATGTCTAGAAAGAGGCACGCTGACAGAACTAGAGGGATATGTCTAGAAAGAGGTACGGTGACAGAACTAGTGGGATATGTCTAGAAAGAGGTACGGCGACAGAACTAGAGGGATATGTCTAGAAGGAGGTACGGTGACAGAACTAGAGGGATATGTCTAGAAAGAGGTACGGTGACAGAACTAGTGGGATATGTCTAGAAAGAGGTACGGCGACAGAACTAGAGGGATATGTCTAGAAGGAGGTACGGTGACAGAACTAGTGGGATATGTCTAGAAAGAGGTACGGTGACAGAACTAGTGGGATATGTCTAGAAAGAGGTACGGCGACAGAACTAGAGGGATATGTCTAGAAGGAGGTACGGTGACAGAACTAGAGGGATATGCGCCTGACATGCACAACTTAAACTAATAACTATAACATAATATAATTTAACACAATAAAAAAAGAAAAATTAGAATATGCTCCATAACAATTTTTCAATTTATTGTTGAAGACATTTATTTAGTGAGAATACACAGGGCGGAGGGATAGATTCCAATAAAATGAAAGTCCTAGCTACAGAGTACCTCTAAGATATGTTGCCTATTCAACGTGTTGGCAGTTCTAAAAAAATGGAAGTGAAATATTAAAATAATAATTAGTTATAAAATCAATAAATAGGTGAATACAATTGGATGTCTCTGTAATGGCCAATAACACCACGTGCTTGAGAGCAGTAATGACCTGTGAATATCTAAATACAACAGTGGGGGGAGCCCTGGTAGCACGCGGGGCCTTGGGCCAGTGCCATATGTGGGCCCGATAAGTGTAAGTGTATTAGAATCTTCTATCACTGGGGCAGGGCCCCCTCATCAGCGGAGCCCACCTCTGGGGTGGTTGCTCTACTTGCATGCCTGTTAAGGCCGCCTGCGTTATATAGATGGTCTCTATATTTAAAATAAAATTATGCCAGGCAGTGGCGTAGCTAGAACTTTTGCCGCCCGGGGCGGTCTCCAATTTGCCGCCCTTTTTAGGGGCGGTCCATAAATGACGTAACGCACTGGGGGGAGGGGTGACGATGTGTAACGAGGAGGGGGGGTTAATAAATGTGACGTCACGTCAAAACGTGCAATTTTAAATAAAATTTCCACTTAAATATTTGATTACTGACACTTTATTTAATGACACTTTACATGGCTTCACGCCTGTTACGATATTAGAGTGCAGCCGTACACTAAAAACATACCTAAATGACAAAAAATTGATTTGAAACATGCTTATTTTCAAATAGAAAATACGGCTTTTATGGGGGGGGGGTGTCAAAGCTTTGTGACGTCATATTGAAGATGGGGTCTAAGTTTTTGTTACGAGTGATGAGGGGGGAGGGGGGTGGGAAATAAGTCAAAATCGTGTGACGTCATTTATGGAAGGCGACTTAGTTGATTATATGACGGTTTCTTATAAATTAATAAACATGAATAAATAATTGTAATTGAAACGAAGTAAAGTTGGGGAACATGTTTACCATTGCGTGCCATATTTATGTAAGCAGTAATAAAAGAGGCCGCATAAGATGGTATACCTATAAATACACATTTATAAATATGCACGATACTATTTTGAAAGGCCACAAGAAAGTTACTGAGGTCGCAGGTGTCACTTCCCCAATGAGACAAAACATATCCCAAATTGACACCCAAAAAACATTACCCTTTATTATTCTTTTATTTTTTATTTATAAATAAAATGATTTTTTTTTACAAAGAAAGAAATTGTATACACAAGTATGTAAACATAATTATAAATTTACTTTCCTAACTTTCATAATATAAAAATCGTGTATTATGCTATCAACATTTAAATTATTTTTAATATCTTGTTCTATTGACAATATTGCAAGATTTTGTTTTAAATCGCTCATTGTGGAACGAAGATAATTTTTTATCAACTTCAGTTTGGAGAGCTCCTTTCACAACTAGCGACACTGTTAGCAATGGTTGAAAGTTGAAAAAATACACAGCAAAATTTTCGAATCTACACTGTTTTCCGCCGTTTTTTTAACACAATGCCTCTTCTTGTAGTGTAGGTACAGCCATAAAAACCTGGATCCTTTTTCTTTCAATATTGAACTGTTTTTTTAAAAATCAATGTCAATAAAGTAATTTATTTGATGCTGAAATGCTTCATTTAATAGGTTACATGGTATTATATACGAATATTTTCTTGCAGGACTTGCAACTCATCAAACCGTTCTTTTATAATTCCATCCATGGATAAAGCATTTCTCGTTGTACTTCTTGTTCTAAAGATAAAACCACGTCTTCTTAATTTTCCCCACTCATATTTTTTTCTCCTTCTAACTCTGAGTTCAGTCATTTGATATCTCCAACTCTTCACAAATTGTTTGGCTTATATAAAAGCTTTATCTATTAGCACATCTTGGTTCCTTGTATTGGGTTTGCATTAATTTAAAAACTGACGGGTTCCCATAAATTGAGGTAACATAGAAAAGAAAAAGATTGCATTGAACTCGTTTTGCTAATTACATTCTTCAGATGTCAATTTTTCCAAGACGCTTGAAATTTTTAAGTATGTCTTTTTCGAAATTATTTATGCCTATTGTGGTGTTTATTAACGGAGAAATTTGAATATTTTCCTATTCTTGTCATAAATCTTAATAATTTTCCATAAGATAGATGAATTCAAATTATTTACAAATTACTTTAATTGGATAGGCGTAACATTTTAAATTAATAACCTTATTTTAATGAAAAACACAAATTATTTGTGTTACTTTAATGCAATAAAAACAAAACAAATTTAAATTTTAATAACACACCTTACAATAATTTTCAGAAAACTGAAACAGTAATATACATTACTACTTGCAAGTTAAACACAATATTTGAACCTCCATGCCTTGTAGGTACTTGTTCGCGCATCATTCTGCGAATGTCGATATTCCACGTAAAACCTGTCGTAGCGATATTAAAGCACATATTATTCGGCCCAGCGGTGATGTCATTTTTGTGTAGTTTTCATTTCAAAGCGTCATATGTGACGTATACCGATTAATTTTCCAAACAAATCGATATCTTTTTTGAGCGATTAAAATTTTTTGAACGGTTTTGCGTCAGTTATAACATCCACTACGTAATCAAACTAATGTGCGAATCCCATAATTAAGACTAGAAATTACGAGTATTTTTGTTTCACCTTGGTTTTACCCCTTCAAGAGAAAAGGGGTGGTTGTCGGAAATGGCTGTACTTTTCAAATGACCACAAATGTGGCACTCTGGATGTGTGCCGCCCGGGGCTAACCGCCCCCACCGCCCCCCTCTAGCTACGCCACTGATGCCAGGACGGTCTTCCGTTGTTTTAGGGACATAATTTCATAATATTATTTCAACATATTATGTTAAACACAAGTAAATTCAGGCTGTTTTCTATCCATCCATTGAAATGATTCTAGTTGTTGAACAACGTCGTGTGACCGTTCCTGAAATTATCTTCGTTTTCTGGACTTCGCCAAATTATTGAATTTTTATCATCATTGAAATGGGAAAATTTATGAGATGCGTCCATTTATGAGATGTGTACATTTATGAGATGTGTACATTTATGAGATGTGTACATTTATGAGATGTGTCCATTTATGATATGTGTCCATTTATGAGATGTGTCCATTTAATGAGATGTGTCCATTTATGAGATGTGTAAATTTATGAGATGTGTCCATTATGAGATGTGTCCATTTATGAGATGTGTACATTTATGAGATGTGTCCATTTATGAGATGTGTCCATTTATGAGATGTGTACATTTATGGGATGTGTCCATTTATGAGATGTGTACATTTATGAGATGTGTCTATTTATGAGATGTGTCCATTTATGAGATGTGTACATTTATGAGATGTGTCCATTTATGAGATGTGTCCATTTATGAGATGTGTACATTTATGGGATGTGTCCATTTATGAGATGTGTACATTTATGAGATGTGTCTATTTATGTGATGTGTCCATTTATGAGATGTGTCCATTTATGAGATGTGTAAATTTATGAGATGTGTCTATTTATGGGATGTGCCATTGCAATGTTTGCAGTTTTCATAAAATGACAAATGTCAATGACTTCGTGAAATGATCAATGGTGAACCTGATCTCATCGATTATATCTTGTGCCGGCCACCGAATATAGTAGATCGATATAGGAATCAATGTTTGTAGCAATATTACAAAATTTGTTCTATGGACATTCTTTCTCTGAGTGCCAGATCATGGTGTGATTGAAACATTCCAGTGATTGTGTATGGTTTAACAGATTATGGTGTGATTGAATCACTGTGCATGGCTACACTCATTTGTTACAAGGAAGTTAATTGTAAAATGTATTCAGCGAATAAGATATATCTACTGCCATGGCCTCGTGCAAGGCGTGGAAACAGAATTTGTAAAAAGACAAAGAATGTCAAAGAAATAAATTCAGGAGGGATTTTTCAATCGTATGCAATTTGGGGATATCCCTTAATATTAAACGATTTTAGTTCTTGTATTGACAGATATATACATTACAGAGCTGCGGGACAAAAGTAATGAATAATCGAGCATGCTAATCTAATCTATATTAGACAAATACCCTATACACGAATCAATAGCACAATGCATGAAATACATAAAGAGAATAGGTCCCGTCTACGAAATTAAATTTGTATTCTCTTTTTTGCCGCACTAAATTGAACCTATCGAACAATCTCATTACATTACTATGATACTATCTGATTGATTTGCTTGACCAGAATTATGTTTATGGAACTCATCAGCCGCTGTTCAGGAATGGTCGGTAATTCTCTGTCGGCATGTTTCATATCTTCAAGTTGTCAATGTATAAAGTATTCCATGATAATAATAATAATACCCCCCTTTTCAGACCATGACGGCCTATGGGGCAAGTGAAGTAGTTTGTCATATCTTCCACTTGTCATGTCTTATATGTCACTGCAACTGATACGTGCTTAATGACTTACACCTTTCGACCCTAATAGCCATTGTTAATAACCTCCAATTCCTGTTGTCTTATGTATAGCACTAATATTAATAGTAATAGCCATTGGCAGATGTAGGTTTGACCGAACTATTTAAATAAGAAAACGGAGAACCATTCAGCCGTGACGGTATCACATAGGATTCAGCCTGCAGTCACCCAGCAAGAAAAGAAAATATTAGGACGACAAGTTAAAACTGGTCTACTCTCTAACTAAACAGCTTCACCTATCAGTTATTACTTTCCTGCACTGCAACTCGCTATTGTTCACCACGCAACAAACTACCTCACTTATGATTGTTCCTACACAACGCCCATATTATTAGAAATAGACCATAACTAAGCTGAACCGACCCAGTGGGTATCGGGGGCGTGGAATCGTTGCAGCGTATTGCACATAAAAGATCACGCTATCTCCACGCATAGTCAACTACTGTTGACAGTCGACAAACTATAGCTGAGTCAATAATTCACACATTAACCCACAAAATCGGATTCGATTTCAGGATAAATTGTTAAAATATTTTATCATATAAAGCTTATTTTCGTATAAAGTCATACTTGAGACATTTTTTGGGTTAAAAATCAGTGTTTGGATCGATGAATTGTAAAAGGTATTCACTGAAAAGAATATCGCCGCGGCTTGCCTGTATTGAGGATGTAAATTCGCTCTGTCGAGTTGTGTACTTCGATTGCTTTTCTTTTTTTTAGTACGGTTCTTGTATGCCAGGGAAGCGGTCCCGAGTAAAGCAAACTTTGTGAATGTAATGGATTCATTACGATGGAGAAACCATATCGCTATTGCCTTGACGGAATGAAACAATGTTGAGGACTGATGGCATTTTCAGAGAATACTATCACAGCATTAGACACGTACACTGGAAATTCATGGATTTTGTTCTCTGTAGCAGATTTAATGCTCTGATTTTCTGAGCAGACACAATGATTACAAAAAAGCTTCAAGTTGGATTATGGTTACTGCTGTCTTTGCTCTTTCAAGGTAAGTAAAAAAAAAGTTATTTTGAATCACTGATGCGTTTTAAAGTTTTAAAAATTTTGTTTGTATTTTCCCGTAGCTTTTTCTGCGAGAGTATTAGTTTTACATTGGTGAAAAAATGTGTGTGTGTGTTTATCCTTCATATATTTATAGGTAAACAAATAATTAAATGTGACGAGATTTATTTCTTTATTAAAAGTGTAAGATGTCAAGTATTTAATGCTAATCCCATGATGCACTTCAACAAAATGCGTTATTTAGTGATGAACGTTAACCCAACTAAACAACCATAAATGACGTACATATTTTTTTATTTTACTCCCCCTTCCCCTGACCATCATTCGAAATCCCCCCCCCCACAAAAATCCCCCTTCCCCTCACCTTAAAACACATCGTTAGAAATATGTGATCCCTGCCCCCCTCCCCAGACGCTCGTCGTCCTACATGAATGCCCCCCCCCCGCCTCCCAAAGACATATTAGGTATATGTTGTCTCTGCTACACACGTCCTAGTCTCGTCCTACATGAATGCCCCCCCCCCGCCTCCCAAAGACATATTAGGTATATGTTGTCTCTGCTACACACGTCCTAGTCTCGTCCTACATGAATGCCCCCCCCCCGCCTCCCAAAGACATATTAGGTATATATGTTGTCTCTGCTACACACGTCCTAGTCTCGTCCTACATGAATGCCCCCCCCCCGCCTCCCAAAGACATATTAGGTATAATTTGTCTCTGCTACACACGTCCTAGTCTCGTCCTACATGAATGCCCCCCCCCCGCCTCCCAAAGACATATTAGGTATATGTTGTCTCTGCTACACACGTCCTAGTCTCGTCCTACATGAATGCCCCCCCCGCCTCCCAAAGACATATTAGGTATAATTTGTCTCTGCTACACACGTCCTACATGAATGCCCCCCCTCCCAAAGACATATTAGGTATATGTTGTCTCTGCTACACACGTCCTAGTCTCGTCTTACACTACATCCACGTCAACGAGCCTTCACATTCGGCCTGCTACACTCTTAATGGGGCGGACAAAAACAAGTACCGGTCCATACGACTCAAAAACCCATAAAACGAATGTGTGATTAACACCGCGTACTTTGTAATGACGTTTTAAATGTGTTGTCCTCTACTGATCTACTGAATTCATAACTCGACCAAGTATTGTATACAAAAATACACAGAGAGAGAGAGAGAGAGAGAGAGAGAGAGAGAGAGAGAGAGAGAGAGAGAGATAGATAGATAGATAGAGAGAGAGAGAGAGAGAGAGAGAGAGAGAGAGAGAGAGAGAGAGAGAGGGAGAGAGAGAGAGAGAGACGGGATAACACACACGGGCCTATAGAGAGAAACACAGAGATTGTGACAAATAGAGGGAATAGCTTACATTGACCCATGGCCGGGTACTGAAAAAATGCAAACACAATTGCATTGATAGATACGATTGAACCAATCGATCTGTCGCTATTTGAACTTCTAAAATAAATGTTTAACTATAAAGCACATGTTCCTTTCCTGTCAACAATAAATAAATTACTTTGCATTTTTTTTTACATTGTTTATTTCTAAAATAAAATTAAACTTATAAATCAAGGGGCAGTAATTGTATGTCGGCGATTTGATTTTCAGCAACAAGGTACATACATATTTCATAAGATTAGTTTGTCAGCCGGGAAGGGAAGGAACTGTGTTACAAAATGGCATGTATTGTCTTCTGTCTGACACACAGGGAGACAACACGGTGTGCTGTGGCGTTATCCCAATGACGGGCAATACGTTTGTTTTTAAAGCTTTATTGTGACAAGTAATGCAATTAGTTGACAGGCGCAGAAGTTTGGATTTCTCTTTGGATCTAAGCTGGAAATAAATACTACGTCGAGTTATACCGTTCTTTCAGTATAGTATTTTATTATGTCCCTAGTCTATAGTTTTCTGATTTTTATAAACGTAAAGGATAACTTGTTCGTATCTTATCTTATCTTATCTGGTTACAGACGCTCCTTCTATACAGAAGATTATTGCGCCCTACGCTTATCTATGGTTTGTGTTTAGTCCTGCAATTTTATTAGAGATTTAAATGTTGATAAAGTGTTGGTTTTCCTGGATTCTTCAGGCAACCAATTCCACGCCCGAATTCCGGACAGGAAGAAGGAAAACTTGTTTGTTCTTGCATACGGAATAAGAAAGGTGTTTTTATCCTTATGTCTATCAGATGCAATCAAACGAATCATGAGAGATGAAATGATGATTTTAGTAAGGAAATTGTGTCTGAGAGTTTCAACTGCGAGTATGACGTATGAGACAGCTGGGCGGAGACTTCGTGGTATTTACTCTGACGCTGTCTACATAAAAAAAAACCTTTACGAGCAGTCTGGGAAAATAGACACATGTGGACTTTTGAAGAGGCGATATGTGTCTGAATGGGCGTTCAGGAGCAGTCCCGCACTCCCCACACAGGATCACACCGTGGTGCGTTCATCTTCTGACTAATGATGTATGCATTCCCTGCACAATACCAACAAATATTTGAAAACATCCTTCATCTTGTCGAAATCTCACTCCTTTAAAGAACTCTTCCCTCCAAGCAATGAGAACTTACTTTCAACTTACATTTCATTACTCGACTTCCAATCCTAATACCATTTTCCCCTATCGAAACTTTCATGCTATTACACCTCCACTCTGATTTCGACCCCCCCCCCACCCAAAACCACAACTAAGACAAGATATTTGCATGCACTATGTTTATGTATTGATGATCGTCAGAGTTTTATTGAATTCGACCACAGCACCTCGGCCATAGGGAATCCCCAATAACAGGAACCTAGACCTAACATCTGTTTCAGAGAATATTGTGGAAATCAAAATACAAAAATAAATATAATTTCTTAACAAGATGGAACATCTCAAAAGTGGTGTATTGAGGGGTGGGGAGGTCAAGTCTTATCTTATCTTATCTTATCTTATACAGACGCTCGTTTTATACAGAAGATTATTGCGTCCTACGCTTATCTATGGTTTGTGTCTAGTCGGGCATTCTTATTAGAGTTTTAAATGTTGATAAAGTGTTGTTTTCCTGGTTTCTTCAGGCAACCCATTCGACGCCCGAATTCCGGACGGGAAAAACGAGAATTTGTATGTGTTTGTTCTTGCATATGGAATAAGAAAGGTGTTTTTATCCTTATGTCTATCTGAGGGTTGTATTAAGTTATCTTTGTGTTGTGTTTCTAAATTAGAATTAATTGCTTTACGTATTATTACTATTTTACTCTTGGTTCTTCTATCCTCTAGTGTTTCAAGGTTTAATGATTTAACTAATGGTGTTATTTTTGTCAGTTTGGAATATTCTCCAGTAATGAATCTGGCAGCTCTTTTTTGAATTTGTTCTAGTTTATCAATGTTTTCTTTGGTGGATGGGTCCCATACAGAAGATGCATATTCTAATACAGGTCTCACCAAAGTCAGGTAGCGTTTTAGTTTATGTTCTTATTACATCTGTAAAAGTTTATTTTTATAAAGCCTAAGGTTTTGTTTGATTTTTAATACATTCATTGACATGGGGATTCCGTGATAGTTCCTCAATTATTATTACTTCTACGTATTTTGAATCTTTATTGTGCATTAGTTCTTTTCCAACTATCCAGCTAAATCTATAAGTGATCGAGAGTTATGGACCCATAAAATACTTTCGTCTAACATTGGTGAATTCTGTCCCCAACAAATGCAGCCTTCACTCCACCCCCCCCCCAATCTCCCCAGGAGATACAAGACTTTGGTCGTTCAATGGGTTAATATATTTGAACAATGAAACAATCCATCTACACATGCGCATACTCACTCATGATTCACATACACACATACACACATACACACACACACATACACACACACATACACACATACACACATACACAAAATCAAAAATTCACACATACACTTTTGACAAATACACTGTTGTATTTGGAGTCGTACATGAGTACACCCTTATTTGTACACCACAAATACCTGCCGTTATGAGTCTACGAGTAGGGGCATTACCACGGAGATGTCAGTGTATTAGAAGTGTTGGTCTTCAATGTTCTGGTTTTCAATGTTCTGGTCTTCAATGTTCTGGTCTTCAATGTTCTGGTCCTCAATGTTCTGGTCTTCAATGTTCTGGTCTTCAATGTTCTGGTCTTCAATGTTCTGGTCTTCAATGTTCTGGTCCTCAATGTTCTGGTCTTCAATGTTCTGGTCTTCAATGTTCTGGTCTTCAATGTTCTGGTCTTCAATGTTCTGGTCTTCAATGTTCTGGTCTTCAATGTTCTGGTCTTTGATATCATTTTTGTAAAGTTGATGAATCAGCATAATTTAGGAGTTTCCCCAACCCCTTTGATATTTTTTTTGAAAAACCAACTCTTCCTAACTTTCTTATGTTGATAAGCGCAGCCATTTTATGACGTCATATTTTTTGTTGGGATCGGGGTGGGAAGTGGGGGTGTTGGTGGGGGAGCCTTTCTATAACAAATAAAATAAATAATAAAATCAATGGTTCTCAAATGTTTGACTGTGTGAGGCGAGGATCAAGTCATGGAAGCTAATGAATGTAATTATAAATATCAAAGTAAATATTTTTATCAAGATATTGGTCTAACGCTTGATTCAGCTGGAAAAGATTACAGGGGCTCCTCGGGTTACGTCGTTAATCCGTTCTTAGAAAGCGTCGTAACCCGATTTTCAGCGTAAGTCGAAACATAAAAAATATACTGTAAAGTACTTTTTAAATCCTTTATATTAACTCGTGGTGTCTGCGGCGACCGCCCGCCTTGCTTGCTTGTCGCCAAAACTTTTAGATCGATTTTTAACCCACTTGCTCGTAAGCTAGCGAGCTGAAATTTTGCAGGCAGTTTCGTACCGATAATAAAAACAATGTATCAAAATTTCAGATCGATCGCATGTACCGTAATTAAATTATTGATTTTTTAGATTATTTTATTTATTCCTATGTATCATGCTATTTTTCTGAGATAGAGCGTCGCGGTGCGTATTATATTGAACAACCTTTCTGTCGCGCAATAAGGTGCGTATTTTATTGACAGCTCTTTTTATAAACATATTCCTGATCGGTGCGCATTATATTAAACATGTTTTACGACACAACTGCAATTTTAGCATTTCTGGATGGTCTGGCACTGCGTATTATAATGAGCATTCTTTTAGTTATATCTCGTACATAAAGGATTTATAGTGAAAAACTTGTTTTTTTACGTTTTTTTTTATTGAACATGTTTTACGACACATAACTACGATTTTGTATTTTTGTATGGTCTTGCGCTGCGTATTATAATAAACATTCTTTTAATTATGTCTCGTTCATAGAGGATTTATAGTAAAAAAAACTTAGTTTTTTACGTTTTTAAAAATTAAATCCTTTATATTAACTCGTGGTGTCTGGTCGACACAAAACTTTTGGATCGATTTTTAACCCACTTTGCTCGCAAGATAGCGAGCTGAAATTTTGCAGGCAGATTTCGTACCGATGATAAAAACGATGTATCAAAATTTCAGATCGATCGCATGTACCGTAATTAAATTATTGATTTTTTAGATTATTTTATTTATTCCTATGTATCATGCTATTTTTTGAGATAGAGCGTCGCGGTGCGTATTATATTGAACACTTTTTATAAACTTTCTGTCGCGCAATAAGGTGCGTATTATACTGACAACACTTTTTATAAACCTATTCCTGATCGGTGCGCAATATATTAAACACGTTTTACGAGACAACTGAAATTTTGTATTTTTGGATGGTCTTGCGCTGCGTGTTATAATGAACATTCTTTAGTTACGTCTCATACGTAAAGGATTTATAGTCAAAAACGTGTTTTTTTTTACGGGTTCTTTTTATTTGGGGGCGCGTTCGTAACCACGAAACAGCGTAAGTCGGGACCGGCGTAACCCGAGGGCTCCCTGTAGTCAATTTATCGGTCAATGCTCTTTGCCTATTAGGCAAATAAATAGGCAGGTGATTCTCCAGGAACGTTTTGGTCTGTTTCAACAAGACAAAAGAGAATGATATAAATTGGATCTTATGACGCGTTCCATAGATATATTGTCATATGTCACTATTTTAGTCGACTATTTTATTGAGTTGTTCGCATTTAACATTTTGATTAACTAACAACAGCTGTTCAATCCATACTTACATTTTTATACTTTGCGCGTCTAACATAACCTTTGACATTATTCTTTTAGTGTATGTTATGAACGTTTAAAAAACAATAAAAAGCGTTAATACGGGTCCGTATAAAAAAAACCCCTCTATAATTCGAATATATATGCCTCTTTAATTCTTTGTTCGAATTTTTAGAATCATTCTCATAGACCGGTCCATGTTTGTTTGAACAACATTGCGTGACACAGACATAAAACCAAAACCTTATCTTGATCCATCTTCAAACAAGTACAGATAACTCACATTAAAAAAAAACACTATGGGGTGGGGGCAGGCGTGAGGGTGGGGTGCGGTGGGAAACTTTTCTTTTGGATTCTTTGAGGCTTCGTTACTTGGTTTAGTTTTCTAACGCCCTTGTTTGATGGATTCAATACATCTTAGAAACGCTGCTATTGTCAAAGTTATCGTCTGCTGAAGTTGTTGTTTTATCATAGAATTTGTTGGTTTTATGATATTTGTAGGTTGGATGCACAATAATGGGTGAGAGCAGAACTCCGTGTGGATTTCTCCTGGTAGGATTGGATATTTATCCATTAAAAAAAAAGAAGGCACATGCACACAAGACGAGGGCAAAGAAAGTTAATTTTAAAAAAATAATAAAAGTGGACTTGGTGTTGAAAAAACCTTTCAGCAATTTAGGGAGGTGACTCTAATGTTTTGAAGAAGTTAACTACTTGGAATTATTGCCCCATGATTGAAGTAGGTCAGACGTTACTCTATGATCCCAAAGGTTGTAATTCAGAAGATATAAATAACAAGTAGAAGACATCTAACAGATATTGACATTACCTTAGATTATGAACATACGAAATGTTTTGCAAAAAATGAAGTTGTCCAAGTATGAATATTAAATTACTATCTCTAACTCCACAAGTTTTGAAAACCATAACTAGTGATCAATAATGGTGTTATATGTAATCATGTGACTTTTAATATAAAGTAGATTCTACTTATACATTGAAAGTCCCTAAAATGGAGTCGTGTAACTGTGGTGACTCATGCCAACTAAGGACTTGATATTTCTAAAGACATTCATGTCGACAATAAATCATAGAGATTGTCTCCCTTTTCACTCAAGGTGATTATAATGAAAGACGAGGTCGTAAAACTACAGGGGTTCTCCTGTTATAAAGAAGAAAGGGGCCTCAAATAATCAAAGAGTCCAATTTAACATTTATCTAAAATTGTATATAAGGCAAGTTTGGAGGGTTTCGTGTCAATAATTGTTTTTGTTTATGTTTGTGTCATGTTTTTTCTTAAATAAACGCTCAGGTTTAAAGTGCACCCATCTTCTCATAGAGGGTAGAGACAACTAAATACAGTTTGCAAGACGTTTAACAGTTTGTGTGAGCTATCAGAAACAACACAACAAATGTTCAGCAAGCAATACATACACGGCAATACATGGATTGTGGACAGCAATCACTGATTGTTTGCGGGGATTGAAGTAAATCTCCCTAAAAAATCAAAGTTCTAAAGAATGTTTCTGCCAATGCTTTTGTTTAATTGAACCTCTTGCTTCAGGTTAAAATAAAGCGATTTTTTCCTGTTGAGAAAATAGAAATATTTAAAATGAATGAATGAAAATTTAAGATATGAATGAAAATGTTGAAGCAGACGACACCATTTCAAAGTTATTACCTACAATTTTAGCCTCAAATGCACGCCGATAGTTTCAGACCAAAGCACCGCTTAAAATTGATGATATTTTGATGCCCGTCACCTGAGTTTAAGGATGATTGACCGGAAGTCCGAAGCCTTCCCATCATCCTCTTTGTCTGGCCTTCAATGTTGGCAGACATGTGGACTCGTGGACCGATGACCCCAAACCGTTGTTGATATTGTTTCATTGAGTCCCCGCCCCTCCCGCAAGCCCCGCTGAATTACGTTAGTCTGTTACATTCTTGGCCACGACTTTCGCCAGTGACCGTCCGCACCGAGATTACTGCAGCTGAATAAAAAAAAAGAGTTCCAAAGAAAAAAAAATTCAACAAAATAATGCCATGTCTGTCCCGTGCACTTCTCGGGAATGTAGTACTGTCGCGTTGTCTGAGATAGCAGTTGGCCTATTGCTTTGGTCGAGGAGACCCTATTCTATCAAAATGATATTTGATTCAAATTAGTAAAAATAAATGTACATCAATTCTGGTTTAAATAAACTAAAAACTAAATTAATTTTATTGATTTCATTTTTTAAAAGAAATTCATTACGAAACAAAATGTGTAAAAGGGATTTTAAAACTTTAATAAGCCATTGTTTCAATAAAATGTACGATTAACTTATGTCTTTTTAATTTAAAAAATGTAAATACAGACTTTAAATACACATTAAATTAAAAGAAATGTATCGAACATTCAATTAATAGAAATGTATCGAACGTTCAATTAAAAGAAATGAATCGAACATTCAATTAAACAAAAAATTAAGCTCTTCAATTTGTTGCTTAAAGAAAGTGTTTAACGTTAATTTTTAAAAAGAAGTTAATTATTGTTGCAAACTTTTAGCCTGTAATTTATTCACTAAAAGAGCTTATTACAAAGAATACTAGCCTCCGTCTATGGTTCACAGCTGTATACTTATCAAAATGTGTTGCGCGAAAACTCTAATGCTGCGCGGTCTCTGGCAGCTTAGAGGGAACATTGGCCAACCATTTAGCTTTTTATCCTTTCATTTTATCCCCCCCCCTCCCTCCGTTTCTGTAACACTTTGAAGAACAGCTTATTAAAAAATTGCAAAGTGACCTCAGCTTTAGATGTTTGCAATATACGTCAATGCGTTTTTGTTCGTTACTGTTTTGTAATAAATTATTAAAATCAATTATAGCGTCAATTAATATTTGAGATGAGTTAGAGTATGCATACAAATAACTTTTATACCATGTCTCATTAGTCAAATAAACTCACGCAACCGCTACTGACTATAATTGTTTCAACTTAAATTCAGGATTTTTTATTTTTTATTTTTAATTTCAAACTAGATAACGTCAATTTGTTACTTTGCTACTCATGTGTTCATTCTATCAGATATAAAGGTAACAGTTTCTGAACACAAGTTTTCGTCGTGGTGAACTTTACTGAAATGTTTGGAACCACTGGATTAATGAACGGATTAATTAACGGATAAATGAACGGATTATTGAACGGATTACCCCAAAAACATCTGAGAAGCTTTTCTTTTCATTTTGGAATAAATTAATTAATAAGTATGTTGAGGTAACCGTCTCGGCATTGCTTTCTAGAGCATTACATAAACAGCAATGGGCATTACATAAACAATAATGGGCATTACATAAACAACAATGGGCATTACATGAACAGCAATGGGCATTACATAAACAACAATGGGCATTACATAAACAACAATGGGCATTACATAAACAACAATGGGCATTACATAAACAACAATGGGCATTACATAAACAACAATGGGCATTAATAAACAACAATGGGAATTACATAAACAACAATGGGCATTACATAAACAACAATGGGCATTACCATAAAAAACAGGTGTGAGAAGATAAGAGTGGGAAATATTTTATTTTTTGGTAGTGACCAAAAAAGAAAGTTGGGGTGGGTCTTTTTTGAGTGCATCATTGAAAACTGCCATTTAATTTCTTAAATTAAAATTAAAAATAACACCCAATGTCAACTGTAATCATAGATGCGGTAAAATATTTTAAATACCCTACAATAAAACATGGCATATTTTCAAATAAGCCTTTAAAACCCCACCAAAGTTGTTGTGAGCAATGCGAGCAGTTTAACAACAGATCAACACTAAATTCATTGCCGAAAATCGGCAACACACGCAGGGGGACGCTACTCGTCATCATCAAACACGAGATGCGGTCCTACAGGCTTCCACAGAGCCGGAAGTGCAAACAGCGCACATTCTGTACTCATGAAACAATGTCTGTCCCTGCTAAAACAATGGACCGTTTCTTCAGATTCTGGACAGCGGTCAGACAGGCTGGTCGGTGTTGGCCTTTCATTTGTTCACGGCATATTGCGCACGATGCTTCACTCGGAAGGGAACAATGGAGGATCTTTCAGTCTCGTTCTGGGGTAAATATGGCCGCCGTACTTGTGGGTGTGTGGTTGACCTCTTTATGACAGGAATCGTTTTGTTGTGGTCATAGTCCAGGTAAAAGGACATCCCCCTTTTTAAATCATCGGCAGTTGCCATTCGAATCCTCCTTCGTATTTTAATAAATACAAATCATTTTCTGTTAGACAAAATTATTAGGTTTTGATGTTATTTCCGACAAGGGGACTGGATTATTTAAAACATGTTTCTGTCAATTGTTTCAGCATGTGGTCCTGGCTTAAATGTTTTATTTAAAGAAATCGGATTTTAACTTTTGAAAACTAGATATGTGAAATAGTAGCGTTCATGTTTAAAATGCCATGAATACGGCTGATCCTCGTGTCTATGGAACTGAAGTCGACCACTCACAAATTTCTAGTCCTTAAAGAAATAATGTTACTGACGCCATTGGTCAGCTCTAATTTAATGAGATGACCATCATCGTGGCCACGCCTGTGAAGATGTAATGTCTCTATAGGTTTACGCCGAGAAGATTACATTCCCACGGTAGGATACAATTCTTGAAGGAGGGCCCGCAGTGTTATGACGTGAACGTGAGTAGAAATGAAATGTCCTCACGAGCCACCAAGGATACCTCAGTTGTGGGAACGTAAGATTACCTGTAGTTTTTTAATAATGTTATTCTGTTGTATTTGTGGAGTATTGAGGCGTTTACCCAAACCTCTGAATAGGTTAAATACAATGTGATGTCATTTATCATCTAATTTAAAGACCTAAAGGTTACAACGTAAATGTCAATCGCTAAGTCTGATATAGTAATTCTTTTATCTTATCTCGGCCATTAACAATCTTAATGTAATTAAGTACGAGTCCGTGAATTAAACAAACATTGACGAAACATGTTACCACCTGTTTGTGTATTGGAGCATTGATGTAGTATGTTATCGCCTGTTTGTGTATTGGAACATTCAAATTAAGTTTAACAAACATAAATTTCAGTCAGCTGTCAACGACCGACGAAGTCCACTAATATTGTATCCGTAACTTGGTAAAAACACCAAACGCTTTAAGTAGGGCTGTGGAAATTAACGATTGATTTCTCGATTAATCGTTAAATTATTTTAAAGATTAAATTTTTTTAACGATTAATGGACCCACCACCTATTAATGTACTGGAAGTCAAAAAGTAAAATATTTCGGCCGATGCATACAAATTTCCGGACGATTACACGAACATTTTGGTTTTAAACTATTGACTGACGTGAATGTTCAAAATAGTGATAAAGGTTATTGTGTCCATTGAGAGAAATCGTTTGCCTACCATGCAATGTTCCCTCTAAGTATAAGCTTCGTTGGTCCGTGTGGAAAGTTTAAAAAAACTCGTGTGCAAAGTTGCAGTGTCCATTTTGTGTGCAATATTTTACAAAATTTGCTGTGCGGTGATTTTAAACTCCTGCGTGGCGACGGTCAAATATCTGCGCAGTCGCGCTGCTTAAAGGGGACATTGCTACCATGGTTCTAACATTTCGCTTACATATCACCTGCAAACCAAACATCCACTACAGTATTAGAAACTTCAGCTGAGACAATCTAAAGCTATGTGAACGATTGTTCAGCTCGGCTGGTTATAGTGTCAATTAGATCCGCTCATCACTTATTTCATCACAAATAATGCCAACACACGACTTGTCTTTTTGCGTAGTTGGTTAAAAGACGACATTTAAAGAAGACATTCTAGTGTTATTTAGATTTTCCACAATAACGTTTAATAAGTGTTAATTATTACGTCATAATTTTAATTTTTTGCTTTAATCGAAATTAACGATTAATTAATCGTTAATTTTTCAAAAGTTAACGATTAAAATTAAATTAATCGTTAACAGCCCTAGCTTTTAAGGATTAGTTATCCTCAATTTACCTGATTGCCATTTTCAACATATTCTCACCCATCCATCCATCCATCCATCCATCCATCCATTCATCCATCCCTCCATCCGGCCATTCATCCATCCATCCATACATCAATCCATCCATCCATCCCTCCATCCGGCCATTTATCCATCCATCCATACATCAATCCATCCCTGCGGCGCTATAATCCATGTAGGGCTTTGACCGACCTCACAACCTCCTTTCACTCAGACCTAACCAACGCCTTTCTTTTCCAAGAAGCAGTTGTTGTAGATCTTTCTCTACGTCCTCCATCCATCCAAGCCTGTGCCTTCCCTTGAGCCGTTTTCCCCCGGGCGTTTGGTCGTGCACCCTCTTTACTCCTCTATCATTTGTCGTTCTTTCTAAGTTTCCTTCCCCGCGTAGTCTGTCTTTTTTTACATTTCTGCTAATATCGTGGAATTCTGGTATAGACTGAACAGTAATTGGTAGGCTCTTTTTCTTCACCCGTAATCATTCTTTGTTGGCCCATATATTTTCCTGAGAATTCTACTCTCCCATGTATTTAGCAGGTTTTTTGCAGATTTTTTCTCAGGAAGAAGTTAATGATTTATATTAATAGATTATTTTTTTAAAAACCCGTAAAAAACAAGTTTTTGACTATAAATCCTTTATGTACGAGAAATAACTTAAAAGAATGTTTATTATAATACGCAGCGCAAGACCATCCAAAAATACAAAATTGCAGTTGTGTCGTAAAACATGTTTAATATAATGCGCACCGATCAGGACTATGTTTATAAAAAGTGTTGTCAATAAAATACGCACCTTATTGCGCGACAGAAATGTTGTTCAATATAATACGCACCGCGACACTCTATCTCAAAAAATAACATGATACATAGGAATAAATAAAATAATCTAAAAATTCAATAATTTAATTATAGTACATGCGATCGAGCTGAAATTTTGATACATCGTTTTTATCATCGGTACGAAACTGCCTGCAAACTTTCAGCTCGCTAGCTTACGAGGAAGTGGGTTACAATCAATCCAAAGTTTTGGCGACAAGCAAGGGCTCGACCAGACACCACGAGTTAATATAATATAAAGGATTTAAAAATCATAAAGATCGTCCAGTAATGAAACTGATATCGAGCCAGTCAAGAAAACATACAGAGTTACTCATTCCAGTATATAGAAATCTCAGTAGTTGTAATTGCGCAAGTCACATTCGGTACTACTACACATGAAATTCAGTACTACTACACATGACATTCGGTACTTCTACACATGACATTTCGGTACTACTACACATGACATTCGGTACAACTACACATGACATTTCGCTACTACTACACATGACATCATGGTACTACTACTACTACTACACATGACATTCGGTACAAATGCACATGGCATTTGGTACAACTACACATGACATTTCGGTACTACTACACATGACATTTCGGTACTACTACACATGACATTCGGTACAACTACGCATGACATTTCGGTACTACTACACATGACATTACGGTACTACTACTACTACTACTACACATGACATTCGGTACAACTGCACATGGCATTTGGTACAACTACACATGACATTTCGGTACTACTACACATGACATTTCGGTGCTACTACTACACATGACATTCGGTTCTACTACTACATATGACAATTGGTACTACTACTACACATGACATTCAGTACTACTATTACACATGACATTCAGTACTACTACTACACATGACATTCGGTACTACTACTATACATGACATTCGGTACTACCACTACACATGACATTCGGTACTACTACTACACATGACATTCGGTACTACTACACATGACATTCGGTACTACTACTAAACATGACATTCTGTACTACTACACATGACATTCGGTACTACTACTACACATGACATTCGGAACTACTACTACACATGACATTCGGTACTACTACTACTACACATGACATTCGGTACTACTACTACACATGACATTTGGTACTTCTACACATGACATTCAGTACTACTACACATGACATTCGAACCTACTACTACACATGACATTCGAACCTACTACTACACATGACATTCGGAACTACTACTACACATGACATTCCGGTACTACTACTACACATGACATTCGGTACTACTACTACACATGGCATTCGGTACTACTACTACACATGACATTTCGGTACTACTACACATGACATTTCGGTGCTACTACTACACATGACATTCGGTTCTACTACTACATATGACATTTGGTACTACTACTACACATGACATTCAGTAGTACTATTACACATGACATTCAGTACTACTACTACACATGACATTCGATACTACTACTACACATGACATTCGGTACTACCACTACACATGACATTTGGTACTACTACTACTACACATGACATTCGTTACTACTACACATGACATTCGGTACTACTACTAAACATGACATTCTGTACTACTACACATGACATCAGTACTACACATGACATCAGTACTACACATGACATCAGTACTACACATGACATCAGTACTACACATGACATCAGTACTACACATGACATCAGTACTACACATGACATCAGTACTACACATAACATCAGTACTACACATGACCTCTAGTACTACACATGACATCAGTACTACACATGACATCATTGCTACACATGACATCAGTACTACACATGGTATTAGTACTACACATGACCTCTAGTACTACACATAACATCAGTACTACACATGACATCAGTACTACACATGGCATCAGTACTACACATGACATCAGTACTACACATGGCATCAGTACTACACATGACATCAGTACTACACATGACATCAGTACTACACATGACATCATTACTACACATGACATCAGTACTAGACACGACATCAAATTCAACACATGACATCTAGTACTAGAACGACATCTGGTACTACACATGACATCGGTATTAGAACGACATCAGGTACTACACATGACATCTGTATTAGAACGTCATCTGGTACTACACATGACATCGGTATTAGACACGACATCTGGTACTACACATGACATCGGTATTAGACACGACATCTGGTACTACACATGACATCGGTATGAGTTACGACATCTGGTACTGCACATGACATCGGTATTAGACACGACATCTGGTACGACAAAGTTGGCTTTTTAAGGATTTCGTTACGACTTTGAATGTACACAAACTCTTGTTGGCCCAGACAGTTACCTCTAACCGCTGACCTTTAACCCTTACCCCACAATTTTTTTAAATAAAAAAAGTTGAAAAGAAAAAAAGATTCATAAATAAAATAATTCGATTACAACTCCAACTGCTGTCCAGTTTAAATCCAAAAATTAGGTCAAGGTTTTTACTGCCATAAAGTGTTATAATATAAAAATTTGCATCACTCTCATTTCAATGAGAATTTATGAAATTTTAAATACTTGCGTAAAATTTCATTTTCCCATAGAAATTTAGCCCATCAATATTTGATCAACTTTCTGCCAGATCATCCCACGAGAATTTCGATATTAAACCACCTAGAAGGGGTGGGGGCGGGAGCGGGCCAGACGAAAGGCCAAGAGTTCATTTTCTCTCCCCATATTTTCTACAAATCACCTGGATAACACTTCAAAGGCGGTATTGAATTGTACAAGTGACCTATATAGGTGTGGTGTCCTTGTACTGGGGCATATGTCGGGTGCTTGCACCGGTCTAAAGAGCCCTGGCCCTTGACGTTACATTGAGTGGATTAGCCACTATTGATAGACTGGACATTGGTGGGCACGCCCGTCTGACACGATCTATATTCCACCAAATGACAGCTTCTATGTCATCAATGTCATGTAGTCCTTTCTCGTATGTCCTGTCATGTCATGGCTTTATTTTTTAAAACCAGAAGTATAGAACATTTGTTTAAATTACACCCCCCCCCCTTTTTCCACACAAAATTCTGTTTGACGTAATCAAGTGTTACAACAAAGAATGAGAAAACTGAATATTTCTAATAGACTTCTGGCTACGGTTCTTATATTCAAAGACAGATGAACCGATACTAACAGATGAACCGATACTAACAGATGAACCGATACTAACAGATGAACCGATACAAATAGATGAACCGATACTAACAGATGAACCGATACTAACAGATGAACCAATACTAACAGATGAACCGATACTAACAGATGAACCGATACTAACAGATGAACCGATACTAACAGATGAACCGATACTAACAGATGAACCGATACTAACAGATGAACCGATACTAACAGATGAACCGATACTAACAGATGAACCGATATTTAACAGATGAACCGATACTAACAGATGAACCGATACTGACAGATGAACCGATACTGACAGATGAACCGATACTAACAGATGAACCGATACTAACAGATGAACCGATACTAACAGATGAACCGATACTAACAGATGAACCGATACAAATAGATGAACCGATACTAACAGATGAACCGATACTAACAGATGAACCAATACTAACAGATGAACCGATACTAACAGATGAACCGATACTAACAGATGAACCGATACTAACAGATGAACCGATACTAACAGATGAACCGATACTAACAGATGAATCGATACTAACAGATGAACCGATACTAACAGATGAACCGATATTTAACAGATGAACCGATACTAACAGATGAACCGATACTGACAGATGAACCGATACTAACAGATGAACCGATACTAACAGATGAACCGATACTAACAGATGAACCGATACTAACAGATGAACCGATACTAACAGATGAACCGATACTAACAGATGAACCGATACTAAATTGTAAATTGCAACATTTTTTTTTCAACTCACTGCTTTTAACACGCACGCAGTTCCTTACAAAAACGCTTTTAGTGTAAAAAATGAGACACATTTGGATGATGTTATTAAGTGGTCAATACGAGTAGATGATAATAAGTGGCTAATACGAGTAGATGATTAAAAGTGGCCAATACGAGTAGATGATAATAAGTGGCCAATATGAGTAGATGATAATAAGTGGTCAATACGAGTAGATGATAATAAGTGGTCAATACGAGTAGATGATAATAAGTGGTCAATACGAGTAGATGATAATAAGTGGTCAATACGAGTAGATGATAATAAGTGGTCAATACGAGTAGATGATAATAAGTGGTCAATACGAGTAGATGATAATAAGTGGTCAATACGAGTAGATGATAATAAGTGGCCAATACGAGTAGATGATAATAAGAGGCCAATACGAGTAGATGATAATAAGTGGTCAATACGAGTAGATGATAATAAGTGGTCAATACGAGTAGATGATAATAAGTGGTCAATACGAGTAGATTATAATAAGTGGTCAATACGAGTAGATGATAATAAGTGGTCAATACGAGTAGATGATAATAAGTGGTCAATATGAGTAGATGATAATAAGTGGTCAATACGAGTAGATGATAATAAGTGGTCAATACGAGTAGATGATAATAAGTGGTCAATACGAGTAAATGATAATAAGTGGTCAATACGAGTAGATGATAAAAGTAGACAATAGGGTTTGATGTTTACAATTCATACTAAGACCATTCGGATGGAAGTTGAAGTTTATTTTGAATACAAGTATAAGACAACCAGACATATTAAGACTACGTTAATATAATTTGCAATGTCACGTCTGTAGTGTCTGTGCGAGCCGCTACTAATTTTAGAAAGCAGCGCACCAAATTACTGCACCAATGCATCAAAAGGTGTGCAAATTAAAGATGCGCTGTAAAAAATATTATATGACGTCATTGTTTTAGCTCATGTTTTAATTTTGGAAAAGGGAACAATGTAATAAATAAAAACAACCCCGTAAAAACAAAGTTTTTGACTATAAATCCCTTATATTAGAGACAGAACTTTAAGTATTGATTATGTTCCAACGCGACAAACATTTACAGCCGGAAACTGAGTCAATTCTGCCTGGTTAAAACACGAGATTTGTTCACCGATGGCTGGCGTGAAGTCAAGTGACCCGTAAAATGTAAACAATAGCGTCTTCTACATATTGTTATATATAGATAAACTAAAAATGCATTAATTTAATTACGGTACGTTAGATCGATCTGAAATTTCGATACGATACATTGTTAGGTGACACGAGTCCATGTGCCAAATTGCACCTCGATGGCATTACGGGAAGTGTGTCATTTTTTACTTTTGTTTTTCCGCCTGCCCGACGACGTACGACAAACAGAGAGAGAGACAGAGAGACAAGATTTCGAATTTAATATAAGGGATTTAAAAAGACCACTAAAAACAAAGTTTTGACTATAAATCCCTTATATATGAGACAAAACTAAAAGTATTGATTATGTTCCAACGCGACAAACATTTACAGACTGACACCGAGTGATGTCCCCTGGCTTTAATAACTGGGGAAGGGATGGGAGGGGGTGTGGGCATCGACGGGTGGCGTCAACGCGTGAACTGAACTGGCACGTGGAAGAAAAACAATAAAAAAACTGTGAAATTGAATTACAGCTCGATGGCATTACGGGAAAGGTCTGTTCACCGATCGCTGGACCGAGCTCAGCGTGACACGTAAAATGTAAACAAAAGCACGCCGGTACATCGATGGGTGGTGTCAACGCGTGAACTTTCACGTGAAAGAAAAACAATAACAAACAGTGAAATTGAATTACATTGTATTGAGATAAACTAAAAATGCATTAATTTAATTACGGTACGCTCGATCGATCTGAAATTTTGATACGATGCATTGTTATGTGACACACGAGTCTATGTGCCAAATTTCAGCTATATGGCATCACGGGAAGTGGGTCATTTTTTACTTTTGTTTTTCCGCCCTCCCGACTGCCCGACGACGAACGACAGACAGAGAGACAGAGAGAGAGAGAGACGGCGGTGAAGTTAATATAAGGGATTTAATAAGAAAAACCCGTAAAAAACCAAGTTTTTGACTATAAATCCTTTATGTACGAGAAGTAATTAAAAGAATGTTCATTATAATACGCAGCGCCAGACCATCCAGAAATACAAAATTGCAGTTGTGTCGTAAAACATGTTTAATATAATGCGCACCGATCAGGAATATGTTTATAAAAAGAGCTGTCAATAAAATACGCACCTTATTGCGCGACAGAAAGGTTGTTCAATATAATACGCACCGCGAAGCTCTATCTCAAAAAATAGCATGATACATAGGAATAAATAAAATAATCTAAAAAATCAATAATTTAATTACGGTAAAGCGATCGATCTGAAATTTTGATACATTGTTTTTATCATCGGTACGAAACTGCCTGCAAAATTTCAGCTCGCTATCATGCGAGCAAGTGGGTTAAAAATCGATCAAAAGTTTCGGCGACAAGGTCGGTCGGTCGGTCGGTCGGTCGGACGCAGACACCACGAGTTAATATAAAGGATTTAAAAAGAGAATTTGATGATGGTTAATTATAAAATAAAAAAACAAACGGGGCGCCATAGGCGCCCTACAACCCCTATTATAAAATACTTTGTGTACATTTCAGAAAGTTTAATATTTCGTATTTATCAAACAAGGACAAGTTAGTTGGGCTTTTGAAAAAAAGTCAAAATAAATAGATTTCAGCTGAAAACTTCCGTCATTTTTGACGGGTGATATGCTAGTGAAATAATATTCAACAAAGAATGTTTTAAAACTCAGAAAATTTGATTATTTATATTTAAAAAATGCGACTAATCCTTTGTTTATTAGAAATTTTCATTCTATGATAAGTTAACCTAAGTTATTCTCCTCACATTTGAATCACGTTTTGTACTCAGTTCATTATTTTTTCTTTCGCTGCAAGTAAAAGCCTTTGCGATATTCTTAAGAATATAAGAGATCTCTAAATTGCACCCCACTAGCTTTATGCGTCAGGAATATTTATTATTTTAGGCAGAGCCTTTTATCATTCTTACTCATTGGATCTTAAGCTTCCGAAAGCACGCTTATGATTGGCCAAATAGTTTCCGAAACCAGGCCTATGATTGGCCAATTAGTTTTAGAGTCTCTAAATATAACAAACATTTCAAAACTATAAATAAAACATTGTATCCCGAGAATTAAATCCTTAGCAGTGTCAGTTCATGAGGTCACACTTGATAACCTTTGGTTAAGACCTACAGGGTTTCAAACGCAAGTTTTTATATCTAGTTTATTATGTTCTGGGTGTGTGCAAATTCCGACCTGCTGAGTGAAAAGAAAAGATAACATTCCAGATATGCGCGTGATGCGTCAAGCGTGACCTGTAAAACCGCCTCGCATGAGCTGCTTCTGAAAAATAAAATATAGATGGGGTTCCCTTACCCACTTTACCCCATATTTTATTGGTCAAACTAATCCGTTGTTTTAGGAATAATGTATGATCTTGGAATCGACTATGTACTATTTGATAGGTCTTGTTTTGTGTCTACTTCCAGTAATAACTGAGGACAGCATTTATTATCATAGTCTTGAGAAGATCTGACTATCCTTGAAAAAATAGGCTTGATTGTGATTGTGACGTGATTGTGTGACGTGATCGTTTAGCTTCGGGTATCGTAACGCGTTTGGAAAAAAAACGACTAATAGTTTTTAAAGATTGTTTCATTAAAATATACTCATCCTCTGCTATAAAAGACATGAATTAACTTGGTGGACCAGGCATGATATAAACATATCGAGGAACCCGCGGACTACACAACGCCACACAAACCACGGGCGTATATATAGCAATATTTATTATTCTGGATCTCAGTATGACCTCATAGACTCTATGAACACAAAATAAAATTATCTGATTCTTGGACTTCACAACGATAACATTTTTTAAAACTCAGAAAGGCCTCCTTGTTCTTTTACTCGGGCGACAAGGAAGTTTTAATAAATTTAAATAAAATGGAGGAAATAGGTAACATAACTGTAGATGAGATAGGTATACATTCACTCCTAAAAAACTTAAAAATAAACAAAGCTACTGGCCCAGATGATTTGCCTGCAAGATTATTAAAAGAACTAAGCAATGAACTGTCCCCAATCCTTGTAGTTCTCTTTCAAGCCTCTCTAAACCAGGGTAAAGTGCCCCAGGATTGGAAATTAGCTAATGTAAGTCCACTCTTTAAGAAAGGGGATAAATCAGACCCTGGTAATTACAGGCCTGTATCACTTACTAGTATCACCTGTAAATTACTAGAACACATAATATATAGTAGAATAGTTAACCACCTTGACAAATATAATGCCCTATGCCCACATCAACACGGCTTTAGAAAAAACAGATCACGTGAAACACAATTAATAGGTTTAATAGATGAACTATCAAAAGGCTTGGACAAAAATGACCAAATAGATACAATATTACTAGACTTCTCAAAAGCATTTGACAAAGTTCACCACCTTAGTTTACTTAAAAAACTTAACTGCTTTGGAATCTCAGGTTCCTTACATCACTGGATCCAAGACTTCCTTTTGGGCAGGGAGCAAACTGTAATAATTAATGGATCTAAATCTGCACCAATAAAGGTTAACTCAGGAGTTCCACAAGGAACTGTGCTAGGTCCCTTACTCTTTTTAATTTATATAAATGATTTACCCAACAACATCTCAACAGGTACAAAAGTTAGGCTATTTGCTGATGATTGTATAATCTATAGAACAATTAAATCAGAACAAGATAGCAAAATTTTACAAAAAGACTTAGATGAATTGATAAAATGGGAAACTAACTGGAGTATGTCTTTCCATCCAGAAAAGTGTCAACTGTTAAGAGTAACAAAGAAAAAGAAACAAATAAATTCAAAATATTACATTCATGGAAAAGAACTGACCCAAACTAAAGATCCAAAATACTTAGGAGTCTTAATAAATGAGAAACTATCATGGAATCCCCATGTCAATGAAGTTATTAAAAAATCAAACAAAACCTTAGGCTTTAAAAAAAGGAACTTTAACAAATGTAATAGAAATATAAAACTAAAATGCTACCTCACTTTGGTGAGACCTGCACTAGAATATGCATCTTCTGTATGGGACCCATCCACCAAAGAAAACATTGATAAACTAGAACAAATTCAAAAAAGAGCTGCCAGATTCATTACTGGAGAATATTCAAAACTGACAAGAATAACACCATTAGTTAAATCGTTAAACCTTGAAACACTAGAGGATAGAAGAACCAAGAGCAAAGTAGTAATCATACATAAAGCAATTAATTCTAATTTAGAAATACAACACAAAGATAACTTAATACAACCCTCAGATAGACATAAGGATAAAAACACCTTTCTTATTCCGTATGCAAGAACAAACACATACAAGTTTTCCTTCTTCCCGTCCGGAATTCGGGCGTGGAATGGGTTGCCTGAAGAATCCAGGAAAACCAACACTTTATCAACATTTAAATCTCTGATAAAAATGCAGGACTAAACACAAACCATAGATAAGCGTAGGACGCAATAATCTTCTGTATAGAAGGAGCGTCTGTAAACAGATAAGATAAGATAAGATACTCGACCGTCCTTCCAAAGACTGGTAAGAATGTAAATAGATTTTTGCAGCTTCCAGAGAGGTCAGGAACTTAGTCTGTGGAGAAATGGGCTGGGGGGCGGGAGGGTGAGGGAAGGACTGGGACTCACCATTTCGTGACTTACGGATATTTATATCAGATCATAATATAGAACAATATATTACATCATCTTAACACACCCTCCAATAGCAGACATTTAGACTGACTCGCCCATTGAATTATGCATGTATAGATGTAGCTGGTCCCACGCTTCACTGGTGTTCTTAGCCAACGCCTGTGTCGTTTGGATATACGACCCTCGTGATGGCCACGCTGTTTCGTCCTGACGTTTGCACTCGGGTTGTAACAAAAGTCTCAGCTCTGCAACTATTTTAATGGTGTGTCAGTGTAAATGATGTCAGACTTCCAAGATGGCCATATTATTGCCCAACATTACCCGCGTGCACTGAGTTTGTTTCGTGGTGTTATTGCGCAAGACAAGGGCGCTTAAACAAAAGAACGGATTATCCATAGCGCCCCCCCCCCACGAAATAGATTGAAAATCTCATTCTACTTCCAACCCCTCCCCCCGACCCGGCTTTAATGGTTACCTACCCATTCAAAATAGTTTTACTCAACACTGGGCGACACACTGTAAATGATTTGCTTGTTTTACTTATTAAACAATAGAATTTAAACAATTCAGTAGTGTCTGTCAGTCAGTCCTGACGCTACTAATTTTAGAAAGCAGGGAAAACCAAATTACTGCACCAAAGCATCAAAAGGTGTGCAAATTAAAGATGCGCTGTAAAAAACAAATATATGACGTCATTGTTTTCGCTCATATTTTAATTTTGGAAAAGGGATCAATGTAAAAATAGTATTTGATGATGGTTAATTATAAAATAAAAAAAACAAAGTAGGCGCCGTAGGCGCTCTACAACCCCTATTATAAAATACTTTGTGTACATTTCAGAACGTTTAATATTTCGTATTTATCAAACAAGGACAAGTTAGTTTGGGCTTTTGAAAAAGGTCGGTGCCGTAGGCGCCCTAAAAAAAGTGCATTTTTTATGAAAATAAATAGATTTCAGCTGAAAACTTCCGTCATTTTTGACGGGGTGAACGCTAGTTAATATATATCTCTTGTAGGCGTTCTCTCAATACATAATCTTGTACACAATAATCCTCTGAAGCATTGGTTTCAATAAAACAACTTTAATATGTACATTATGTACAGCACATATATAATTTGAGGTTATACAACGTGGAGTCCTGAGGCACACACATTCCGCCCTTCCACCACGGAACTCTCTGACAACTCCTCATCATAATCTCGAACCTTATGCGTCATCTCTTCCCGCGCTTTTACTCACTGACCTCTCCGTCATCCAACACGCAATACACTCGTGATTCACACGTGACATTGACCCCCATCCTTCAAAAAAAATGTCAATGAAATACAACATTTTTGGTCTTAATAAAATCAAATTAATCTATATCTATATTCAAAGCTCAAATATTTATCATCATTGGACAATCATTACTTTACACACAATATTTAGACATGAAAAATCAATAAGAAAAAATCTGTAGGACTGCAACAGTCTACCTGTGCTGAAAAGATAATAATGGAATTTTAACACAACTATAATTTTTGTGTAACTAAAATTTTTTTTACCAATCAATATTCCTAAAATTAAAATTAAATATATTGTCCATTGGAATTCAAACACTGCTCCTTGTCTATGGTTCGACTGAATAAAAATACAAATGTTAATACAGTCTCTGGTTTTATCATTTAAGAATTCACAGAATGTCTTTATTTATTGTCATTCTACTTAATATGTCTGCAACCACATTGTCTTTTCCTTTAACAGGTTTAATGTTAAATTTGTAGTCGGCTAATAGCATAGCCTAGTTCAAAAAATAGTCATTCTTCAGCTGACGAGTATGAATTCAAATCGATGGGCTGTCAATGCTTCTTCAGACTATTAAATGTTCAATAATTCACCAACCACGACCACGATTATGTCCATTCACAATATCAATTCCAGCATCTTGAATAAGTTGCTTAGCCTTTGAGATGTCATTTTTGCTTCCAGATAATTCAATAGAATTTCGACCAGATGAGTCACTGTCAGTAGAAAGCTTTATCTGAAAATAATTGTCTTTATCTGTGTCTTTGATTCTGCTTAATAAACAACCAATTGTTCTTCCTACTTCAGATGATTCCACACGAATGGTTTCAGACTCACTAGTACCATCTTTATCTCTGCTACTATGGTCTTCATACATTTTGTCTTATACGTGATTGTCAATAGTGGCTACAGTGTCACTAGTTCTTATCTGTTCTCGATTCAACTTTCTTCTATTTCTATCATTCATGTCTTGGTTTTCATTCTTTCTCCATGGTTGATCAAAATTTCTTATACTGGAATCAAAACTATATCTGCCTCTCCATCATCTTCTACTTTGATTATAATCTCTATATATGGAATTATGATTATATCTGTCTCTCCATGATTGTCTACTTTGATCATAATCTCTATGTCTGGAATTATGAATATATCTTTTTCTCCATGCTTGTCTACCTTTGTTTTCAAAGTGATCTTGTCTTGATTTTTCTTCTGCATTCTTTCTTATAGGGCTGCCATTAGGTGACACCCTATCATGTCTTTATAGACTTAAAAAAAGCATTCAACAGAGTGTGGCATGCGGCACTGTGGGCAACGATCCACAAATTCAACATAAATGCAAACATCATTGAAGTGATCAAAAACCTTTACAACAGAGCAACCAGCGCAGTACTCTTCAACAGCAAGCTGGGAGATTGGTTCAAGACCACTGTTGGTGTCAGACAAGGATGTTTACTTTCCCCCATCCTCTTCAACCTCTTCCTTGAAAGGATCATGACAGATGTGCTAGAAGACCATGTCGGAACAGTCAGCATCGGAGGGAGAAGTATAACCAACCTACGCTTCGCCGATGACATTGACGGCCTAGCTGGTAGCGAGGACGAACTAAAAGAATTCCTCGCAAACGCTAGAGAAAAGCAGCAAAGGCGTACGGCATGGAAATCAACGCAGAAAAGACCAAGGTCATGGCTAATAGTAAATTCACAAGCGAGATTCGGATAAACGGGCAAAACTCGAAGAAGTCTCCACCTTCAAGTATCTAGGGGCCATAATATCCGACGAAGGCTCAAAGCCAGAAATTCTTGCCAGAGTAGCCCAAACAATGGCAGCATTGAGCAAATTAAAGCACATCTGGCAAAGTAAGAAGCTCTCCCTGAGATCAAAGATCCGGCTAATGCGCTCTCTAGCGATGTCGGTCTTTTTGTATGGTTGTGAGGCTTGGACGCTCACTGCAGACATCCAAAGAAGAATCAATGCGCTAGAGATGAGATGTTTCAGAAAGATATTGAACATCTCCTACACAGCGCACATCACAAACGAAGCGGTCCGCAACACAATAAGTACTGTCATTGGCCCCTATGATGACCTACTCACATCAATTAAGAAGAGGAAATTACGATGGTACGGACACGTGACAAGAACTGAAGGTCTCGCAAAAAACCATATTACAAGGCACAGTCCAGGGAGGAAGGAAAAGAGGCAGACAAAAGAAGAGATGGGAGGACGATATCAAAGAGTGGACCGGCCTGTCATTCAGCGACTCTCAAAGGGCAGCACAGGACCGTGACAAATGGCGTGTGTTAGTGAGCAGTTCACGATGGTGCCCCAACGACCCAACAACGGGTTAAGGGATAGTTCAAGTTCAAGGCCCTTGCCATATGTCCTGGCTTGTTACAGTACCAGCAAATAGTTTGTCTGTTGCCTTGGTTTCGCAGACTCTGGTTTCTCATTCCTTGTCTTTTTTCTTGGTTTTTAATTTGTATTGCTGCAAAGATATCTTGTCTCTTATCCATTTCCACATTTGGATGAGAGTCTTTGAATGTGCGTAATGCATTTGTTAGCGCTGCTTGAGTACGAACTTTCTTATCAGTTAAGTATGTGAATAGAGCTGTGTTGCATTTTCTAAGAACTTGTCAATTAATACCATGTCTAGTATGGCCTTTGGATTTCTTGTATCTATTGCTGTAAGTTCCAGCCATTTTGTTAATTTAACTTGTGCTTCATGCACTATGATCTGTGGATCTTTGTCCATCTTGATTCTCATTTCATGAAATTCTTTTCTATAATCCTTTTCTGACTTTACGAAATGATATAGAAGTGCATTTTTGACATTTTGATATATGTTTTTGTCTTCTTTTGCTATACTGTTGTAAGCTTCAAATGCTTCTCCAGTTAGTTGAGTCATCAATTGTGCTGGCCAATCTTCTTCATCATAACCTTTCATGGCCATTATGGATTAAAAATAATCCAGATAAACATCCATTTTTTTCTTTCGGGCTATCATATTTTCTAACTTTGATTGTGTCCTTCGGTGCTGACTTTCTATTTGTGTCATTACCAGGACTGTGGCCTCTACTCTCTAAATCAATTTGTAGTTTTAACTTGTCAATTTGAATTTGTTCAAGTTCTCTTATTGCAGCTCTTTCTTCTCTCTCAATTATTTGTCTTTGCTTCTCTTCTTCTTTGGCTATTTTCCGCATCTCTTCTTCTCTGGCTATTTTTAGCTTCTCTCCCTCTTTGGCTTCTTCTTTGGCAGTTTTGACTTTCTCTTCAACAAAGTCTTTCAATTCCTTTCCACTTAAGCCAAATTCTTTAGCTATGGCAGTGAATTTTTCGTAGTAATCCATGTTTTGTTATTTGTAATGATATGAGTCAAGCAATTCGGTTAGGAATGTAGGTCTTTATTTATTAAGGTATAAATCCTCCAAATGAAAAATCTTGAAGTCAAAATACAATATGTCCAAATAAGTGACACAATTAAACCATTAAATTTGATTTTGACTAAATGAGACAACAACGCATCCTCCACGGGATCTTCAGTATACTTTATATATACGCTCCCTCAGATTGACAAAACACATCCGATGGTCCAAAGTTTTGAATAAAATAGGTCACTTAGTCAAATTTTCAATTTTCGAATTTTTGTAGGGTAGTTTTTAGACAGATTAGTTCACTACATTAATCCAAAATTACAATTATCACACTTTTCACACAATGAATGGATACGAATTCCGTTCCTTGATTTATAATTCACACTGACACAGTTGTTAATAATCCATAGCTTCTCAAGTTCAAGGTTATGTTTACAAATATTTCCCGGAATCGTCTAGCTTGTTATGCTTGTTGACGTAACGACCTACCAGCTCTCGGTAGTGTGTATACTGTAGTACGCTTGTACTGTGTAGACTGTGTTACCGTATGGTCACGTGAGTTTAAGCCGCCATATTGAAATACTTATAATATTAATATTTCTTCAATCTTCAAAAGTTTATACACTGCCACACACGGCCTTTAATATTCACAAAATACGATGGCTGCTAATATTTATTCTTTTTCTGAATACTTTCCTTTTTTTAAATATACAATACTGGTGACATCCACGAACCTCACTTTCTGTACCTTGTTCGCATAGGACTAATGCCTATGGTAATAACTTTTACTTCGACACCAATGTAACTGGTTTTACTTGTTTTACTTAATAATATATATATCTTGTAGGCGTTCTCTCAATACATAATCTTGTACACAATCATCCTCTCAAGTATTGGTTTCAATAAAACAACTTTAATATGTATATTATGTACAGCACATATATAATTTGAGGTTATACAACGTGGAGTCCTGAGGCACACACATTCCGCCCTTCCACCACGGAACCTGACAACTCCTCATCATAATCTCGAACCTTCTGCGTCATCTCTTCCCGCGCTTTTACTCACGTGACCTCTCCGTCATCCAACACGCAATACACTCGTGATTCACACGTGACACACACTACTTCTCAATAAAATAATTTTACTCAACACTGGGTGACACATTACTTCTAAAAAAAAAGTCCATCGTCTCTAATAAAGAATTATCCTTAACCTGATCTATCTATCTATATATATAATTCTCTTCATGGGACCATGCGAGGCAAGCAAGCTGCAGGTATGTGCAACCGAGCATGACGAATGACCCTAGATCGGGTCAACTAAACACTGTTGGCAAGCGTGGTGGGATGAAATGAAAAAAAGGGGGGGGGGAGTGGATGGCAACAATGCACTTGCGTTCACTTGCATTGTGCCTTCACAGTAAATGTGAGATTCGTAGTGTACTGGTTATCACGTCCGCCTCATACGTCGATGGTCCTGGGTTCAAGCCCCAGCGAAAACATTTTTTTTTAATTTTTAAAAATGTCTCTATGTGCCCGTTCTTTTACCCCTTTATTGCCAACACTAGCTGAACCATCTAGTTACGGGTGAAGACTTCCTGAAAGACACAGTTGTCAAAATGGGATGGGTTTGGGCAAACGACTGTGAGTGAATGAAAAGAAGGAACTCTGGAGAGACCCGCGGCGTAGCATACGCCGCAGACTTGCTTATAATAGACAGTGCAAGAATGGATGGGGGGTGAGAGTACAGACACAAAAAGCAGCACAAATTAAGTAAAAAATAGCGAGTAAACATGGAGACAAGCACACTGAGGTTGTTGTTACCCGCCCCCCGTTTAATACTACCATCCCTTAAACATTAACTGTGATTCGCCGACCCTAGCGAGGGTTAGTCATGTTAAGGGTTGTTAATTGCGTGTTGTTTATAAAAACCGATTATCGATTATGTAACTCTGATTTTAAACCGATTATCGTTTTACAGCTGACTTCATAGAAGTTGGGTGTACCGAATTTCGCCTGCAAATGTCTCGAAAATAAACAATGAGTTGGCAGTCGTCCCCCCCCCCAGTTCAGTCGCGTTGTTTTGATTTCTTCGTGCTGTAGTTGGTGCCCGTTCTTTCTCAACTTTCTTTGCACTCTCCATGAGCAAGTCTGCGGCGTATGCTACGGGGCGTCTAGTATGTATCTATATATATATAATTCTCTTCATGGGACCATGCCAGGCAAGTAAGCAGCAAAAATATGAGCAACCGAGCATGACGAATGACCCTCGCTCGGGTCAACTAAACACAGTTAACGTTTGGCAAGCAAATGTAGTGGTGGAGTGGGGCATGTCTTGAGAGCAGCAATGTTTTTTACATTCACTTTTGATGTTCCTGCTCAGTGTGTATGTATTTCGTTAGTGTATTGGTTATTACATCCGCCTGACATGCTGAAGGTCTTAGGTTCAAGCCCAAGCGGCAACATATGTTTTTTTTTAATTTTTAAAAATGCTAATGCCTGTTCTTTTCCCCCCTTTCTTAGCAAACATAAACACCGCTTCGCATGTCACGGAAAAAAGCTTAGTTCAATGTTATATCAATTCCCTAACCAGGTACCAGTCTGTTTCTATTGGTCGCATATTTGGTGCATGGACGAAGTTGTTGCTCTCCAACTTGGCTTCATGGCTGTAATATTTGTTTATATATTGCGGCGATGTCCGAAATACTTACCAAAAATTCTTCGGTGGTCCCCAAACGTTCACTCGCGTTGTTCCCATTTGTTCGTGCTACTGTTTGTGTCCGTTCTCCCCCTCCCCTTTTTTTCTTGCACTATCTATGAGCAAATCTGCGGCGTATGCTACGCCGCGGGGCGTCTAGTATATTTATAATAATCATCATGTTTGAAGCTTTACAATTTGGTTTGTTGGCATTAGCAGAAGTTGTCAGGGTTAATTGAAACTGTCAAATGTCGTGTTTAAAGCCACCGTTGGCCAATGTAAATTGGCCACCACTTGACCTCACACCCACTCACATGTTGACCTCACACCCACTAACGTGTTGACCTCACACCTACTCATGTGTTGACCTCACACCTACTCACGTGTTGACCTCACACCTACTCACGTGATGACCTCACACCAACTCTCATGTTGACCTCACACATACTCACGTGTTGACCTCACACCTACTCAGTGTGTTGACGTCACACCTACTCACGTGATGACCTCACACCTACTCACATGTTGACCTCACACCTACTCACGTGTTGACCTACCACCTACTCACGTGTTGACCTCACACCTACTCACATGTTGACCTCACACCTACTCACGTGTTGACCCCACACCTAATCACGTGTTGACCTACCACCTACTCACGTGATGACCTCACACCTACTCTCGTGTTGACCTCACACCTACTCACGTGTTGATCTCACACCTACTCACGTGTTGACCTCACACCTACTCACGTGTTGACCTCACACCTACTCACGTGTTGACCTCACACCTACTCACATGTTGACCTCACACCTACTCACGTGTTGACCTCACACCTACTCACGTGTTGACCTCACACCTACTCACATGTTGACCTCACACCTACTCACGTGCTGACCTCACACCTACTCCCGTGCTGACCTCACACCTACTCACATGTTGACCTCACACCTACTCACGTGATGACCTCACACCTACTCACGTGGTGACCTCACACCTACTCACATGTTGACCTCACACCTACTCACGTGTTGATCTCACACCTACTCACGTGTTGACCTCACACCTACTCACGTGTTGACCTCACACCTAGTCACATGTTGACTTCACACCAACTCACGTGTTGACCTCACACCTACTCACGTGCTGACCTCACACCTACTCACATGTTGACCTCACACCTACTCACATGTTGACCTCACTTCTACTCACATGTTGACCTCACACATACTCACGTGTTGACCTCACACCTACTCAGGTGTTGACCTCACACCTACCCACGAGTTGACCTCACACCTACTCACGTGTTGACCTCACACCTAATCACGTGTTGACCTCACACCTACTCACGTGCTGACCTCACACCTACTCACGTGTTGACCTCACACCTACACACGTGCTGATCTCACACCTACTCACGTGTTGACCTCACACCTACTCACGTGTTGACCTCACACCTACTCACATGTTGACCTCACACCTACTCACGTGTTGACCTCACACCTACTCACGTGTTGACCTCACACCTACTCACGTGTTGACCTCACACCTACTCACGTGTTGACCTCACACCTACTCACGGGCTGACCTCACACCTACTCACATGTTGACCTCACACCTACTCACGTGTTGACCTCACACCTACTCACATGTTGACCTACCACCTACTCACGTGTTTACCTCACACCTACTCACATGTTGACCTCACGCCTACTCACGTGTTGACCTCACACCTACTCACATGTTGACCTACCAACTTCTCACATGTTGACCTCACACCTACTCACGTGTTGACCTCACACCTAATCACGTGTTGACCCAGAGCTACTGAGATGTTTTTCAAACAAATATAACTTGAGTTTTCACAGCCCAAATGAAAAAAAACAACATCTTCGAGAAATGTAAAGACACTGAGATGAGAATAGCGCATAATGAACGGTGAGGTAGATGCCGGTACTAACTTATTTATAGAACATATGACTGTTCGTCGAAAATCCATATTAACATGTATTACTACCTTGGACTGTTTAGATTCATCGCGACCAGACCAGGAAGTGGGCTTTAGATTCAATTTCAAGTTGCTGATATAAGCAAAGATATGCCAGTTTATCAAATTCAGTTTACCGCCCCCCCCCTCACAGAGACACGCATACTTTTGTCGCTGCATGCTGCCAGAGCGAGACAGTCCAACCTTTTAAAGGGCCCGTTTTTAATCTTCCTAGTCACCCGTTGACTATACGGCTTAATGGTCCCTGTCAACTGTGACTTAGGTTTTGAAGACACGGTTCAATCTACACTCGGCGTTGTGGTGGGCGTTGCTACATTTTGTTAGTGGTGTGTTGGTAGGGGGGAGTAGCCAGGAACAGGCACGGAACACGTTGGTGGGGGGAGTAGCCAGGAACATACACGGAACACGTTGGTGGGGGGAGTAGCCAGGAACAGGAACGGAAGACGTGGGTGGGGGGAGTAGCCAGGAACATACACGGAACACGTTGGTGGGGGGAGTAGCCAGGAACATACACGGAACACGTTGATGGGGGGAGTAGCCAGGAACATACACGGAACACGTTGGTGGTGGGAGTAGCCAGGAACATACACGGAACACGTTGGTGGGGAGAGTAGCCAGGAACATACACGGAACACGTTGGTGGGGGGGGGAGTAGCCAGGAACAGGCATGGAGCACGTTGGTGGGGGGGGGAGTAGCCAGGAACAGGCATGGAGCACGTTGGTAGGAGGGAGTAGCCAGGAACAGGAACGGAACACGTTGGAGCATTGAGCTTTCACCAACCTAAACATTAGGGACAGTTGGTAGTGAGCCGACACTTGAAACTTCTACAATTCGATCACAGTGCCACAAGTCACAGTGCCACAAGTCACAGTGCCACAAGTCACAGTGCCACAAGTCACAGTGCCACAAGTCACAGTGCCACAAGTCACAGTGCCACAAGTCACAGTGCCACAAGTCACAGTGCCACAAGTCACAGTGCCACAGGCCACAAGTCACAGTGCCACATGCCACAAGTCACAGTGCCACAAGTCACAGTGCCACAAGTCACAGTGCCACAAGTCACAGTGCCACAAGTCACAGTGCCACAAGTCATAATGCCACAAGTCACAGTTCTGCCAATTACATCCCTATTTCCCTCATCCTTCTACTGGACGGTTGTGACAGACGTTAGATCAAGTCCTGCTCAAAACTTATTTTATCTATCTCCACAGTTATGAGATTAGTTCAGGGGCGGATTAAGACTGCACGGGGCCCCTGGCTGCAATTCAAACTGTGGCCCTATCCAGTCAGCGTCCCTTTAAATAAAATGATTGCTAGCAGCTAATATAAGACTGTAACTTGTAACTAAATAGTCCATAGGTTCCTTGCTCATACTTTGTCTGTACTACGGGATCGGCTTTCCCAGCCAAAAAGATTATTCATGAAAAAACCGAACACGAAGAAATAACTGTTTGACGGTATCCTCAAATTGAGTGTAAAAAGACAATAAAAAAAAAGTTAAATGGAAAAAAAATCCCCCCATTGGGAATCTATCCCGACATCGCTTGCACCACAAGCCTACATACTTCCACTCGACCAGGAGAGCTTGACGGAAGATGTAAATTATAAAAAATATAAACGATATTAAAATCAAATCAGGTTTTCCGATGACTATGACTATCGGGTCCGAATAGCAATCAGATAGATAGATAAGATTTTATTATTTTGTTTAGTTTATAACATTTTCAGGGATTCATGCAAACATTTGTCCACCTTTATTATAAAATATATTAGATTTGGGGGCCCCTAAATCACCCGGGGCCCCTGGCTTTAGCCCGTTCAGCCCCCTCCCCCCCTTTAATCCGCCATGCGATTAGTTGAAATCTTCAACCTATAACCTTGAGATTAAGAGTATCGTGTAGGGTAATTCAAAATATCCTCCCCTGAAATAAAATCAGAGATCAGATTAAAAATCTTCGTTTAAAAAAATCAAATGTTAAGTCTGTGGAACTGAAAATATGTGTGTGTGTGTGTGGTGTGTGTGTGTGTGTGTGAGTGTGTATTTGTGTGTGTGTGTGTGTTATCTAGTCTAATCTGTTTATCTGTTTATCTGTTTATCTTTCACTTCTGGTTTCTTTGCTGTCCCGGTCGTTGTTGTGGGTAAAGCTGGGGATGGGGTGGATGGGAGAGCAATGATGGTATCTAGTCACGACAGAGAGGAATGATGGTATCTGATCTAATCACGAGAGAGAGAGGAATGATGGTATCTAATCTAATCACGTTAACAGCGGACAATCTAACACACAGTAATTCTTTAGGTCCATGTTTACATGGTGATGACATTGTGTTCAATAGACCATCACAATAGACGGCCTACTAGTTGAATTATTTGCGATTATTTTAAAAAGCATTTCTTGAATACGTGTTTGTAAAGTAAACGTAAATAGAAGGTTCACACCTTCCGTCCGCCATATATTTTGCTAGTGTACTAATCATTCTATTAGCTGCTGTGTCTTCTTCCTGTTTTGGTTTATAAATTATCATTTCTTGCACATCATTTCCGTTTTCCAGAGTTTTGTTGTTGTTCGAGACTTGTGCCCAAATTCTTTTCCCCACCTGAATTTTTTTATATGATAGGATACATGATCTATCGTATCAAGATTTTTAAAAATATTTTTTTTAACAGACGAAGGAACTTAACGACAGTTTTACATCTTGAAATAATCTATTATTAAAGATAAAATCTATTGTTTAATTTACAAAAATTGTTTGCGTCTTTTTCAATCACATGTTCTACAGAATATTAGTAAATCGCCTGACAATCAAACCTTAGTTGTGTTGTGTGTCTCACGTTGGACATTCCTTGAGTTGTTTATTCTCGTCAACATAAAACGCTGTTTGTTATTGAACGTCTTTAGGAATCTCCACTTTAATCTATGAACAGAATCCGTCCATGGGTTAAAGCCAGCGACATGGCCATGTTTTAAAGTGGGAAATGTTTGTGCCGGGGGGTGAATACGTTATAGCTAAGATCTAAGGAATATACCTGTACTCATAAGTGTACCTGGATGGGACCGACGTTGTATGCAGAGGCGTTGGACTATCCCGCAAGATACCTTTACTTGACAACCTGCTCTTATGTGTTGACCTCTGACCTCACTGAGTCCACCTCTCTATTTTAAATTATACACGTCATCTTTCCATCCAACCCTTTGTTCGTCCATTCATTCATCTTAATAACAGTTTCCCATCCATCCATCCATCCATCCATCCATCCATCCATCCATCCATCCATCCATCCATCCATCCATCCATCCATCCATCCATCCATCCATCCATCCATCCATCCATCCATCCACCCATCCATCCATCCATCCATCCATCCATCCATCCATCCATCCACCCATCCACCCATCCACCCACCCACCCATCCATCCATCCACCCACCCATCCATACATCCATCCATCCACCCATCCATCCATCCACCCATCCATCCATCCATCCATCCACCCATCCATCCATCCATCCACCCATCCATCCATCCACCCATCCATCCATCTATCCACCTACTTTCAATTCACCAATCATTTCATATATCTAAACAGTGACATAGACTGACAGAATACTATTTTTTCTTTCATTTTATTGAATGCCGCCATTTCGATCTACACTTAAGTTTACTTATCAAGGTGGGGGATCTGCAAACAAATAACGTCATTCCCCTGTTGGCACAATGTAGCTACGCCTCTGTACCTGATTCCTTTACACCATTATGACTAAAACTTTCCAGGACTTAGGTATCCTTCCTGAAGTTTGGACAATTTGATGGAATCTTTATCTTTTAGAAACTATTGATGTCACGGATTTTAAACCGACTATAACAAAGCGTTAGGGACAGTGCAAACATGTCTCAACAAATAAGTCTCTCATAGCCAGCTAGCCGTTGAGCCAGCACAGAGATAAGACTTATGACAGGGAGATTAAATGCTATCACTAACTATACGTCACGCCATGGTTCCATGTAACAACTTATTGCTCCCTGCAAGTAGAAACAAAATGTGTAACCCTGTATAGTAAAAAGACAATATGGTTATATGTAGGCACTAAAAAACCTATTTACCTGTAACTAAAAAGACGCGATGTTTGCTTGTGTTGTCAAGATTTACGTCGAAGAACTCAATTCAACAACTCCTTTACAAAGATATAACAATGAAATACTGTTTACAATTTGATGATTTGAATTTTTAAATTTTAATTCGCTTTTTCTAAATTGTTTTGAGAAAAAGGTGTTTGTGTTTGATGGTCTTAGCAGATTTACTACGGATTTCATATTTTCAACAATAAAATATTAAGTAGGTTTTAAATGACCAAACGAAAAGAATACTGTAGAGTTTTGCCATTTTAACCAGAAAAGGGCAGTAACTCATATTTCCCGCCAAAATCGACTTAGTAGGTTTTGTAAGTGGACTCCTCTATAATATAAAATTGATGCAGTATATGTTTGGATGTTTATTCCAAACGTGTTGATATCAGTGAGTTAAACCAGTAAACCAAGGTGTGAAAGTCCACAGTGAGTTAAACCAGTAAACCAAGGTGTGAAAGTCCACAGTGAGTTAAACCAGTAAACCAAGGTGTGAAAGTCCACAGTGAGTTAAACCAGTAAACCAAGGTGTGAAAGTCCACAGTGAGTTAAACCAGTAAACCAAGGTGTGAAAGTCCACAGTGAGTTAAACCAGTAAACCAAGGTGTGAAAGTCCACAGTGAGTTAAACCAGTAAACCAAGGTGTGAAAGTCCACAGTGAGTTAAACCAGTAAACCAAGGTGTGAAAGTCCACAGTGAGTTAAACCAGTAAACCAAGGTGTGAAAGTCCACAGTGAGTTAAACCAGTAAACCAAGGTGTGAAAGTCCACAGTGAGTTAAACCAGTAAACCAAGGTGTGAAAGTCCACAGTGAGTTAAACCAGTAAACCAAGGTGTGAAAGTCCACAGTGAGTTAAACCAGTAAACCAAGGTGTGAAAGTCCACAGTGAGTTAAACCAGTAAACCAAGGTGTGAAAGTCCACAGTGAGTTAAACCAGTAAACCAAGGTGTGAAAGTCCACAGTGAGTTACCATGGAGATCCAAACATCATGCAAACTATCAGTACATCTCAATGAAAGGAGATGATGGTAAAACTGTTTGCGGGGAAATATTGGTAAGGGAGACCCGAGTGTCAGATACCTGCTATGTAATTATGTATGTGCGAAATATCTCCTTCAGGAATATATGGTTTTATAACTATTTTTATATGAGAGGAGAATATCTGGATATGGGAATATCTACATGGGGAATATCTTGTTACGCCATGTCTACGGGGGAAATGTCTGCAGTTAGGATATAAGGTTAGGGAATACATGCATCTGGTTGGGAATATCTCGTTGTATAGCTCTGGCTAAGATATAGAGATAAAGTTGAGTAATATCTGGTCGAGAGTATCTTTTTGTAGTTTTTGTTTGGGGATGTCTGGATGAAATGAATTTTTGAGGGAGATAATGTTGTAGGTCGATCGTGTGGTGGAGACTTTGGAAAGGGAGTTTTGATAAGGTCAGATTCAGGGGCAGGCAACCGGTTTGGGGACATTTGGAAGGTGGGCGTGTGTCAGCTAATCGATAGAGCTCAGAAATTAACATAAATGCGTGCCAAGTTCGATTAGGGCATGTGTCAATATGGAGATCGATTGTTCGGGCCAGGTGTAACCAGTTAGAAATATCAATGATGCCAGGCGTTATGTTCGACATTACAACGATCCAAGGGACCGTTCATGCAATGTTGGCCCCCATTCTCAGGGGACCGGTCATGCAATGTTGGCCCCACATTCTCAGAGAACGTTTAGATGATGAGAAACCAGTAAAAAACTATGAGAGAAAAAACATCTTAACAATAGAATCAATGAGACCAACAAAAGCTTAGAATGTCTGCAGACAAAAATGCTTGAAGAAAGTCTATACATAAGATCAACCCAAGAGTTCAAACAATATTTAGAATACCATTCGGTGTATTTTGTTTGTCAGTGATTCAAGAACCCGTTATTTCTTTTTTTAAATGCGTTGCCCCTCATCACTTAAGGTAAATGTATAGAAATTTAATATGAAATATGTGCAAAGCTGCATGAAGTATATATATTTACTAACGAATATTTCCCAGGAGTTCTAGCTGATGAGACGAGAACTGCCTTGATAGCCACAGGATGTATAGCAGGAGGTCTATTGCTGATAGCCATCATAATAGCCATTGTCATCATCACCCTGAGGTAATGCCGTCATAATAGCCATTGTCATCATCACCCTGAGGTAATGTCGTCATAATTTACTTTTATATCTTCAGATTCTGGGTAATAAAACTTCCAGATTTGGAACCTCAGATATCTCAGTCCCAAGGAACTCAAACCTTTCAGTTCCAGGGAACTCAAACCTTTCAGTCCCAGTGAACTCAAACCTTTCAGTTCCGGGAACTTAAACCTTTCAGTTCCAGGGAACTCAAACCTTTCAGACCTTGGAATACAAAACGGTTACGATTTTGAGACATCAAAACTTGTAGAATCTGGAAATAAAATCGTTCGAAATTTGAGGAAATGCCATGATATCGGTACCTTGGAAAAGTGTTTGACATGTTTCCCTTTCAAATAAGGATACAATGTTCCATAAAAAAAATAAGGGGAGGTGGAATTGCTTCTTTCATACCGAATCATAGTGTCTTTCTTCACGCAAAAAATATAGTACAACAAAATAAATATGAAATCTATTATTTACCCAAATTATTTATAATAAATTTCTAATGTTAAAAAGTTCATTTATCTCAGTTCAAAAGTTCATTTATCCCAGAAATGTCAAACGAAGTTTTGTATACAGGAAATTTGTAAAAAACATTTTAAAAAATAGATTTTAATTGATCAAACACTTTCAAATACTTTTTTTTCGCACAGATGTAAAATTAAAATTTTAGTTATATAAACAGATTTAGCTCACATTAGCATGGCATAAATATTTCTGTCAGGACTCTATCCCCATTCTGTGTTCATATCTGTTTTCAGACACTTACGTAACAGTGAGAAGAAACCTCTGCCTACGATGAATGGCGACGTGTTGCCACAGGGAGTCTACCGGGGCCCCGAGCCCTACACCACGACCCTCCCCCGTCAGTACGCCAACGGGGGGCCCAAGACCAAGTCATACACGCACCACGCTGCGTCCCCACGCACAAGGCAGCCCCTGACGTTCTACACGATACGAGCGGAGCCCAGGCCTGGCGTGGATCCCCCGGGCATGATCCCCATGGGCCCCACCCAGTCTTACAGGCGACCACCGCACGTGGGGAGACCTGTGATATTTTTAGACATGGCAGGTGCCCCAACAGGTGAGTTACATCATACGCGTGAGGTAAGGGGGGGGGGAGATTAGCATTTAACATTGTTCTCACAGTTAACTTGTTGAACATTCAAAGATTAGTGTTGGTATTGGTCGATAGTGAGGTGAAGATGGCAGGAGCGGTACACAAATGTGGAAGACAAAAAAAAGGGGAGAGGGGGGAGAAAGTCTGGCTGATCAGAATTTTGTTGAGGAAAATGTGAGTGTTGAACAAGATTGAGCAATATATTTTTTAATATTTTTTATTTAAGCGTCTTTATAATCCGTCCATAAATAAATTGGTTCATGTTATTATTGTTATTGTGCTGCGTCAATATTTATGGATGACTTTAGACATTAGGAGGACAGAAATATAAATTTGACTGAAACAAAAATTGCATTGATAGAAACAAACATGACTTTACATTTTTTAAATACAACTTTGACAGAAACGATCATGACTTTGACAGAAACAAACATGACTTTACATTTTAATTCAACTTTGACAGAAACGATCATGACTTTGACAGAAACGATCATGACTTTGACAGAAACAAACATGACTTTACTTTTTTAAAATACAACTTTGACAGAAACGATCATGACTTTGACAGAAACGATCGTGACTTTGAGATAAAACGAACATGACTTTGACAGAAACGAACATGATTTTGACATAAACGAACATGACTTTGACAGAAAAGAACACGACATTGACAAAAACCAACTATATAACAGAATTATGCCCATGTGTTACATTCTAGGAGCACCAGGAAACTTTATGTACCCTAATGGAGGAACAATGCTCTACTATGGTTTGTCAGACTTGAATTGTCTTCCCTGTGTCTAGTTCTGTAGTTCTGTATCAATAAGAACGCTGCACAATCTCTAATGTCAAACCTATTTCATAATTACTTGAAATGGACCATTTTATAACCACTACCACAAAATTAAAAGGTTTTAAAATATGAAATGATCTTAAATGCCCGTTCACATTACTGTAAATGGAAAGTTAAAGGACAGTAAGAAAGCTGTCCAGGTTTGACATACGAGATGGCTGAAACTATTTCTACAATGAATTTTGGTCAACTTCCTATGGCTGCTTCTTCTAAGCTACCGCGACTAAGTTTTTTTTTCATTCTCCTTAGTGATTTTAGTTTTTCTATTGCCATTCACGTGTTCAATTTATGTGCACTTATTTTATTTCAGTTTGCTTCTTTCACACTTTTAACCACAAATATATTGAGCAATCTTAAATGAAACTGTTGGAAAATGTATTAATTGGATGGTAAAAACTTGGATTAAATAAACATTAACATTTGTTTCAGTGTCGATGTTATCCACAAAATTATTGAGTGACGTTTGGTTTATTGACTAATGATTGGTTAACGAGTTTTGAGGATTTCTGAGCTTTGGTAGTTTAGTCGTCTGCTGTCTCATCTGCTCAGGGTTCAAACAATCTGTATTAATGCCAAATCTGTGCTTGGTTCAATGGATCTTTGGTAGAAATGTAATAAAAGAATTGCACTGCTGAATTCATGTGATGTAATAAAAGAATTGCACTGCTGAATTCATGTGATGTAATAAAAGAATTGCACTGCTGAATTCATGTGACTGTCATGTAAACATATGATTGTGTCTTTAATTTGTATCTACAAAATAAACCCTGACGGTGGATTAAGAAACAAACCCAGTTCGTTGAGCACAACATAAAAGTCAAAGAGTTGTCTTTTCATAAAACAAATATTTAAATACCTGTTCTAACGAGTCCTATAAGGAATTATATTGCAATTAGTTTTAGTATCCAATTTTTTATATACAAGATCTGGATCTGTAAACTACACTTCTATAGCGAGGCTAATGTGACGTAAAGACATACATGTTAAATTGATTGGGATCAAATGGGCACATCTGTTTTAGTATAAGAGCATAAGGCTGTACCCGGGAAATAGGCACATCTGTTTTAGTATAATAGCATAAGGCTGTACCCGGTAAATGGGCACATCTGTTTTAGTGTAAGAGCATAAGGCTGTACCCGGGAAATGGGCACATCTGTTTTAGTATAAGAGCATAAGGCTGTACCCGGGAAATGGGCACATCTGTTTTAGTATAAGAGCATAAGGCTGTACCCGGGAAATGGGCACATCTGTTTTAGTATAAGAGCATAAGGCTGTACCCGGGAAATGGGCGCATCTGTTTTAGTATAAGAGCATAAGGCTGTACCCGGGAAATGGGCACATCTGTTTTAGTATAAGAGCATAAGGCTGTACCCGGGACGGTTACTTCCCTTCTCTTTGAGTTTAGATATTTCACAACTTACACCGTGTGACGTCAAATTATGACAGTCCCCATGAGGTATTACTGTACCCCAGGTTTAAAATCACTGTTAGTATAGTTGATTTGTCATTAACCTTTAAAAAAAAATTTTAAATGTGTTAATTGTTTTTGGGCATTTCTTCAACCAATTATTATTTACTATAATAAATAAATTCTTTCTTAATAACATGTATAAGTGAAAATATTCGGTATTATATTTCTTACATTTGACATTATTTTGCAATATTGATTACATGTACAATTAAACATTCTACTTTCAACAAAACCAAACTTTAAAAGTAGATGATCTAATTTAAGAAACATACGTTATTTAAAGATACTTTTTTTTTAAATTGGAAAAAAAAATATCTAAAAAAATCGCAGTTTACATTCATGCGATAAAATAATTAAAGTATTTATTTGTTATGCTTATATTTGCAATTTTTATGTATTTTACTTTTTTTATTTTTTGTCTTTTAAAGCCAACGGAGGACTTCCACAGATGTGAGTATAAAATTGTTTTGATGCCAATCTAAGCAATCGATTGATGCTAATAATCTAAGCAATAGATTGATGCTAATAATCTAAGCAATAGATTGATGCCAATAATCTAAGCAATAGATTGATGCCAATAATCTAAGCAATAGATTAATGCCAATAATCTAAGCAATCGATAGATGCCAATAATCTAAGCAATCGATAGATGCCAATAATCTAAGCAATCGATAGATGCCAATAATCTAAGCAATAGATTGATGCCAATAATCTAAGCAATAGATTGATGCCAATAATCTAAGCAATAGATTGATGCCAATAATCTAAGCAATAGATTGATGCCAATAATCTAAGCAATAGATTGATGCCAATAATCTAAGCAATAGATTGATGCCAATAATCTAAGCAATAGATTGATGCCAATAATCTAAGCAATAGATTGATGCCAATAATCTCAGCAATAGATTGATGCCAATAATCTAAGCAATAGATTGATGCCAATAATCTAAGCAATAGATTGATGCCAATAATCTAAGCAATAGATTGATGCCAATAATCTAAGCAATCGATTTATGCCAATAATCTAAGCAATCGATAGATGCCAATAATCTAAGCAATCGATTGATGCCAATAATCTAAGCAATAGATTGATGCCAATAATCTAAGCAATAGATTGATGCCAATAATCTAAGCAATAGATTGATGCCAATAATCTAAGCAATAGATTGATGCCAATAATCTAAGCAATAGATTGATGCCAATAATCTAAGCAATAGATTGATGCCAATAATCTAAGCAATAGATTGATGCCAATAATCTCAGCAATAGATTGATGCCAATAATCTAAGCAATAGATTGATGCCAATAATCTAAGGAATAGATTGATGCCAATAATCTAAGCAATAGATTGATGCCAATAATCTAAGCAATAGATTGATGCCAATAATCTAAGCAATAGATTGATTCCAATAATCTCAGCAATAGATTGATTCCAATAATCTCAGCAATTTTTTATGCCAATTTTCCCCTTCTTTCTAAACATTCTATAATTACTTGTTCCCTTTACATCAATTTGTGTCAGAGAGTTTGTGGGGTATGATGGAAGACAACTCTTTTTTGTTGCTCAGATTTTAAAAACCTAAGCCTGTTTGTAATAACTTCCCTTATTGCACATAGATTTGTGTGGGCGAATGTGGAAAAAGTTGCTTACAATAAAACATCATTCATGATGGGCACATTGTTTTAAAATGTTATACATCAAATAACAAAAATACGCTAAAAAATAATTTTAAAATCGAATGTTGATTTCAATAAAAATAACATAATTTATTAATAGAATACCCTACAGCCTTATTACACACCCAAGGCAATCCTATAACCTATGTCTTATTTTAATATTTTAAATGTATAATTAAGTTACATAGTTACTTATGTGATCTCCCAAAGTTGTTAATAGTCGCAAATGTTAGTTCTTCATCAATTAAATCATTGTTCTTATATTTTAAGGAACCCGGAACTTGTCGAGGACATTGTGAGTAGCTACGTCATAATTAACTCGTCATTTGCATACCGTGTTAGCCCTATCACTTCAGTTGTATATAAATATTTCAGATATCTTTAACTCATCATACTGTTGCAATTATAATTTAAGTTAGATTGAAAACATCTCCTATTTAAATTATATCTTACACCTATTAAGAAGTTTTAAACAACTGTTGAAGATTTTGAAGAAGTTTAATTTTTGTATTTACTTTAATTATTTAATTTAAACAATAAAACCTGATTTACATTATACATAGATATTTCTTTTTAAATATAAAAATGTTCTACGTCTCTTTTCTTCCACCGTTTGACAGGACAACAGACGCCGAAAAAGTCATGACTCCAAGAGTCACAAGAAACACAAGAGTCGTTCAAAGTCTCGGTCTCATTCCCGAGATCCTATCAGAGTCTCCCGACGCCACAGCACCAACGACGAGACGCCCATATTGCCGATGGAAGGGGACATCATCCTGCAGACACCCAATGCAGAAACGCACAAGTTCTCCCGCAAGAGCAGCGAGGGGCGGAGACACAGCGGAGACATCAACAACAATCCCCTGGGAAGTTACTTCATCAACCCCCTGATGACCAGTGGTCAGAGCGAGTACATCACGCCAACTTTCTCGAACGGGCGAGGTGACATCGACTTTGCTGCGGAGGGCGGCCAGTACTCCATCACAAATGTCAAGTCTATCCACAAGTCCAGCAGCAGAGGTTCATTCGGGCAGACGATATTACATGAGAGGGAGAAAACGATGAGCTTCAGTGATGAGGACGCTGATGACGAGGAACCCGCGGCAGACGTCGGTCGCCGCGATTCAAATCGAGGCGAGATGCCCTTTGTGCCAGGCCCCAACGTATTTTCGGAGAGGGTATTTAACTATTCTAGAAAACTGGATCTCGAGAGCCATGCATCCACACCCCGTGAGGATTATCCACTATCCTCAACGAGAAATTCAGACGCCGAGGTGATTCCCAGAGGAGATATCGATGACATCATCGCGTTGGCTGACCCGGAGCTACAACATGAGGAACCCCGCGAGAGAGCTGCGTCCTTCCACCGCCAGGACCCAACACTCGAGCGTCCTTCCTCTCCACCACAAGCTGGGCGCTCGCCTTCGCCCCCTTTCTTTCACAGACCCCCTACTCCACCAAACGAACCTCCTTTCACGCCAGCCAAAAGACCACCACCCGGATCACCTTTTCACTCTCGGCAGCCAACTTCCCAGTTTTATAGCAGACCCCCAAGCCCCCCTGTTGACATTAGACCCCCTGCTCCATTTTTTGAGGAGAGGCCCCCTACACCCCCATTTGATGGGTCTTTAGACACCCGGGATGATCTATTCATACCATCCAATACCATCATCAGAGAAACCAAGTCTGTCGTCCAAACCAAAACATATCGAGTGTCGACCCCTCCTCCTGATATGTCTTCCTCTGACGAAGAAAGTTTTCCAAAGGGAAATCTCGGGGGCGCACTGAGACCTCCAACGCCCCCACCGCTCCCCCATAAATTTGGAAGCGTCAAAGCTCGGGCGCCCACCCCACCACCTGGATTGATCAGCAAAAAAGAAATAGATATTGAAGATATTCTCAGGCTTGGTGAACCGCTCAAGTCTGATAACTCGAGGAAACCTTCTTTGACTGGCAGCCCGAGTCAGGAGACAGGGTTGCCGTTCCTGGCAGAGATCAAGAAAAGGTACAAGTCCTACGAGGAGGAAACACACCTCATCTCGACGAAACCAAACAACAACACGCCTTCCTCTTCTCGTCCACACAACAACACGGGCGACAGTGATGACCCAGTACAACTCAGACGACCGGCCGTGCTGCCCAAACGGCCGTCCACCGTCCAGTTTGCCGATGACCCTCCGGAAATTATACCGAGAAACGACGACCTCGAAAGCCCCAGGGGACTCGATGCTCAGGGATTCTCACTCTCTGGGAGCCCAGCCCCGCCGCCACCACCACCACCGCCTCCTCCCCCTCCTCCACAAGTGTTGAGATAGATGGTCGGCCTTACGTTAGATGGTCGGCCCTACGTTAGATGGTCGGCCTGTCGTTTGCTGCAGATGTTGAATATTTTAGCAACTCCAATGTCATGCCTATGAAAAACCCCATGAACACAGTTCATTATTTTATTAAAAACTCCCCACACACTAACTCCCCACACACTAACTCCCCACACACTAACTCCCCACACACTAACGATAGAAAGAGAGGGCTATTTAAGCAGAGTGGCTACAGACTCCAATAATAGTTGTCAGAGTATTTTCCTATGTTTATGAGAGATCTACCCTTTTAAATGTTCAAATGTTAACAGCGTATAAAGTTAACACAGATTTATCACCGCATACTCTCTAAGACGCAATCTATACTCTCCAATCTTGTCAAGTCCGTCTGTGTAGGAGACAGCGAAGGAATACATCAGTTCCCAACCTTTGTATTTTTAATACTATTTTTCTTATTGATTAGTGTTCCACAAATGATACAGCTGTATTTGGGCGAATAAGTTTGGTACATCTGTTACTTAACTTACCACTTTTTAAAACATGACGTTAGTGTAGAGGTGGGAACATTTTAGCGGTATGTCGTGAAAACGTCCAAAGGCCGCCCCTACATAAACCAGCCCCTACATAAACCAGCCCCTACATAAACCAGCCCCTACATAAACCAGCCCCTACATAAACCAGCCCCTACATAAACCAGCCCCTACATAAACCAGCCCCTACATAAACCAGCCCCTACATAAACCCGTATCAGTTCAAACAAATGTGGACATACATTTATTGATTTTTGTTTTCAAATTTCATTAGGCCCCAGTGTGCCCCAGTAGGCCCCAGTGTGCCACACAGTGTCCAATAACCAACCGCGTGTGTCCACGGGCCGCAGTTGTCCTACCCCTGGGCTAGAAGATGGACGGAAATCTACGAAACAATTTATATATTTAAAGATAGATCGAGTTTAAATTTTTTTTTAATTGGCATGCGAAATTTTGGGCTAACTAATTAAATGTATGAATGTTATTTGAGCCGCTGGGAACACCAGACATATTGTACATCTATTCGAATGATGAAAATCTGTACAGACAGACCAGATATTTCAGAAGGTGCGATGAATACATGTGAATAAATTATCTGTTTTTATGAACGTTTTTTTAAAAAGACTTGCCATTTTATTACGTTTCTTGTTAAACGTGCAAGTTTATCATATTACGTTTCGTGGCCTACATGTTTTGATGACCAGACGATATGTTTAACCAGAAATTGTAACGTTCCTTCTAATATCCTCTACATATACTTACAATATTGACATTAATTGTAAACCTTGTTTGCGTGTTTAAGTACCGGCTCATTGAAAAAATATTTCATCTTGACCAATGCATTATGCACACATCTACAATGTATACCTTATAATTGGATTGTGTAAATAGTAATAATTATATAATATGTATACACCAATAACACGATGTGCTGCCATTACAGTTTGTTGTCAACATTGAACACATTGTCTGTATGTTATTATGTAACCTGAGACGTTTCACCTCTAAGGAGCAGATAACTTCAGAAAATGTGCATCCAAGTAAATGTAAAACACTTTTACCTATCTCAAATAAATAACTGTGTGTCTGACGGCCACGGAACAAATCTTTCACACTCTTATGTAATATATTAATTTATTTAGTTTGCGTCACATACATTAGCACCGCATACTTATTTTACAGTATTAAAATTATAGTACAACAAAAATATAAATATTATGCACAAAATAGGAATGAAACGCCATTAAAACAACTATAAATAAGAAAAACCCGTAAAAAACCAAGTTTTTGACTATAAATCCTTTATGTACGAGAAGTAACTAAAAGAATGTTCATTATAATACGCAGCGCCAGACCATCCAGAAATACAAAATTGAAGTTGTGTCGTAAAACATGTTTAATATAATACGCACCGATCAGGAATATGTTTATAAAAAGAGCTGTCAATAAAATACGCACCTTATTGCGCGACAGAAAGGTTGTTCAATATAATACGCACCGCGACGCTCTATCTCAAAAAATAGCATGATACATAGGATTAAAAAAAATAATCTAAAAAATCAATAATTTAATTACGGTACATGCGATCGATCTGAAATTTTGATACATTGTTTTTATCATCGGTACGAAACTGCCTGCAAAATTTCAGCTCGCTATCTTGCGAGCAAGTGGGTTAAAAATCGATCAAAAGTTTTGGCGACAAGCAAGCAAGCAAGCAAGCAAGCAAGGTCGGTCGGTCGGCCGCAGACACCACGAGTTAATATAAAGGATTTAATAAAAAAAACGGAACATACAGACCTTGCGTGTGTTATTGTCAAGAATCACCTTCATTTTGGATTGTTAGATTACTACTGTTTAACTATTCTGAAATTAAAATTTGAGTTCTAAATACAAATACATGTATGATGAACTCTATCTCAAGTGAAACAAATTGAAAATGTTGATTCGTAGAAATGTACACATTCTAAATATGTGTAAGTCTTTTGCAATCGGTAAAAAAAAGGATCAACAGACGGCTTACAATTCTTACGGATTGACAACCTCCCCCCCCCACCCCCCACATGGGATTGATAGAACCAGTGAACATTTCTCCCAGCAAATATCCTATTCACTGAGACTTAATTTGAGAGACTATTTTATTGAGACTTAATTTGAGAGACTATTTTATTGAGACTTAATTTGAGAGACTATTTTATTGAGACTTAATTTGAGAGACTATTTTATTGAGACTTAATTTGAGAGACTATTTTATTGAGACTTAATTTGAGAGACTATTTTATTGAGACTTAATTTGAGAGACTATTTTATTGAGACTTAATTTGAGAGACTATTTTATTGAGACTTAATTTGAGAGACTATTTTATTGAGACTTAATTTGAGAGACTATTTTATTGAGACTTAATTTGAGAGACTATTTTATTGAGACTTAATTTGAGAGACTATTTTATTGAGACTTAATTTGAGAGACTATTTTATTGAGACTTAATTTGAGAGACTATTTTATTGAGACTTAATTTGAGAGACTATTTTATTGAGACTTAATTTGAGAGACTATTTTATTGAGACTTAATTTGAGAGACTATTTTATTGAGACTTTAAAATTCATTGTTTGAGCTCAAACATCCCGTGGGTGTTGTTAGTTTTAAATATATCATGTGGGGAACTGTTTTTTCTTTGGGCTAAAGATTATGTTTGTGTGTGTAAAAGGGCACATAATAATTTAAATTGTGATCTTTGACCTCAGTGGAGGCCAGTTTGTTGTGATCTGTCACGTCTTATCCAGTGTCACATTATGTATACATATACTATTGTAGAATTCAGACAATGAGCGTGTCCGCAATGCCAATAAAAACAGTAATTTAATCTTCTGCCATGAAACGAATTATTTGCTCATTCTATACATACTACGTATTTAATTCCCATAATTTTTTATGTCTGTCTCATATACATACATATCAGGATGCGGCGTATATTTATGCTGGTGATGTTAAAGTCTTAAAATAGACATGGAATTGGTTTTGAAACAACATGTCTTTGTTGTTATCATTATTATTTATATTATTATTTTGTTTTATGAAAATAACTAATTAATCTTTTTAATTACCACATTTTTTTGACGTGCACACATATAATCTTGTTATTTTTTTGGAGAAAAGGAAATGTAAAGGACATTTGAATATGCAAATACGTTTGTTAGAATTCAGGGCCTTGAGAACTTGGGGTCAGGGGTCACCACCCGCCTCAAAAGAAGCGCCAAAATCATTATGTTCATATCCCAAATTTATGAACAATTTCTTGATGGTCATGTGTCATCCTGGGTTCAGGGCCTTAGACCTTGACACCCCAACTCCTCCACCCCACTCCAAAAGTATTTGTTAAAAACATGGTCATAACATATTCATTTTTTAAAAATTAAAGGCTTTTCTTAATATTAATTTTTCGTATTTCGATGTTTATTATAGTGCCGTTAATATATAATTTAAGAATTATGATACTGTAAGGTTGCGTTTTGTCGTCTTTCTGGTATCTTGGAGAATAATCAGTGATTTTTATTTTTAATCGCATTATTGTAGTAGTAGTAGTAGTATGGCATCCGTCAGTCCTCTTGGGACGCATGGCGTGTACTCCTGCTCCTCTGCCCCTCTTCCCCTTTCTCCTGGCCCTTCTCTCTTTACTCCTAGCTGTGAGGGATGCTTCCAGACTTGAATGCCCTCGAATTATAAACATTGTTATATAAGTTTTAAGATAACATTCAACTGTTGGATTGTAGGAACATGAAATGTGTGATATAGAAAAAGATCCAGTAATTTGTGTTTTGTAGTGTATTTCCTAAAAATTGGTGCACGCTTTTTAAGTCTAATAACATAAAAAAAAGTTGTATTGCTTTTGCTTTTAACGATTCAATGCAATCGATAAAAGAAAGGAGAGAAATCTCAAAATTTCACCTTGCCACTTTGTCCAAATAAACGAATCAAAATGAATTGTTGACTTTAAGTATTGAATTGAGTTATTTAAATCGTTAAAAGTTTTTGGTTTATTTTATTTGTAAAAAAATATTTATTTATTATTATGATAAAATTTACTACACAATAAAAACTCTATTTGTCAGTTTAACTCTGGATTTGTTTTATCTTTGTAGATACAGGTATGTTGTTTGGTGTACAACTTATTGTTAACATTAAAACGCTTCAAAGATCAAATTTATCGAATACAAATACTTTTCAGAATTGTCTTAATTATTCCAGGTAAATGCATAAAATAAAAACAGGGTATTAGTAGGCCTGACAGGACGTAAGACAACAGCGAACGTTTCGGCAAAGAGCCTTCTTCAACGGACAAATAGTACACAAATGAAACGAATAAAACGAAATAATAGAAAAAAACACTTAGCTGCGGTGAAATCCAAGTAGTCCAGTAGAGATAAAGCAAGGAGAGAAAAGTAAGAGCTTAAATAGGAAAGGAAAGGGTGGGTGTGGCCAATCAATCAGCTTGTCAGTGCGAACGCAACGTTGATCCCATGTGTTGTGTTCGCACTGACAAGCTGATTGATTGGCCACACCCACCCTTTCCTTTCCTATTTAAGCTCTTACTTTTCTCTCCTTGCTTTATCTCTACTGGACTACTTGGATTTCACCGCAGCTAAGTGTTTTTTTCTATTATTTCGTTTTATTCGTTTCATTTGTGTACTATTTGTCCGTTGAAGAAGGCTCTTTGCCGAAACGTTCGCTGTTGTGTTACGTCCTGTCAGGCCTACTAATACCCTGTTTTTATTTTATGCATTTACCTTTTTAAAAGCCTGATCGCAGTCTCACCCCCATTACTTAATTATTCCAGCAGATAATTCACAATGTAGCTGCCAGGCCAGTACGGGGCTCTTCCAGCGCACAACCCTGAGCCCCCCCCCCACAACTTAATGCTAAATCTTCCACAATCTTGTCCTAGAAATCTGTCCCAGAAGTTATCCCAGGTACATTAATCCGGTAACCTTGCACGTCTGTCGGCAACTTACGACACGCGTGCCAGACGGGGGCACGAAGATCGATAATCAGTCACACGCGGAAGACAGATTAAAAAGATTAACGCATAGTGTGGAGTACGTAGACATACAGGTCGTTGGCAGCCAAATGAAATGGAAATCTTAGATAAACAAAACAGTAACAACACGTATTCGATCCCTGGTCTACATTGAAGAAAAATTGCGAGCAGACAGAGAGGGCCCGACAGACAGACTGACTGAATCACTCACTGGCTCACTGACTGACAAGTCTGGTTGGACAATATAACAAACACTAATACCTAAAAAAAACTTTAATACCTGCAAAAATGATTTTTTAAAATCTGTGTTACTTTTTGACAATAAGCTGTACCAGTGGCGTAGCTGGGGGGCGGTGGGGGCGGTCCGCCCCGGGCGGCACTCATTTCTAGCTACGCTACTGAGCTGTACCTCATCCTAAACGTAGAAATAGTTTATGTTAAAGCTACTTCATCCAAAAGGCTGCACTGAATGGTTTACTTCATCCAAAAGGCTGTACTGAATGGTTTACTTCATCCAAGAGGCTGTACTGAATGGTTTACTTCATCCAAAAGGCTGTACTGAATGGTTTACTTCATCCAAAAGGCTGTACTGAGTGGTTTACTTCATCCAAAAGGCTGTACTGAATGGTTTACTTCATCCAAAAGGCTGTACTGAATGGTTTACTTCATCCAAAAGGCTGTACTGAATGGTTTACTTCATCCAAAAGGCTGTACTGAATGGTTTACTTCATCCAAAAGGCTGTACTGAATGGTTTACTTCATCCAAAAGGCTGTACTGAATGGTTTACTTCATCCAAAAGGCTGTACTGAATGGTTTACTTCATCCAAAAGGCTGTACTGAATGGTTTACTTCATCCAAAAGGCTGTACTGAATGGTTTACTTCATCCAAAAGGCTGTACTGAATGGTTTACTTCATCCAAAAGGCTGTACTGAATGGTTTACTTCATCCAAAAGGCTGTACTGAATGGTTTACTTCATCCAAAAGGCTGTATTGAATGGTTTAACTGAAATGATCAAACTAGTAGAAGATATTTAAATATTTTGTAAAAATAAAATGTGTCTTTACGCCGGTGTGACTATGAAATATTTCATCAATTTATTTTTAAAAAAAAAGAATCAATAAACTTAAACACTCATTAAAATAGTTTTGTGGCATAGTCACTGTCCAAAAAGTTAATTAATCTATTAGAATTAGCCAACGTCTTTCCTGTGTCGTCTCGTCATATGCCAGCTCTTAATAGAAAATATAGACTTAAACCATTTTACGATAGGCAATAAATCTATGCTCTCTATCTTACTGCTAAATTTCCATCCTGAGATAATAGATACGTAGACATAAGGAAGAAATGCTCTGAATTAGATTTACCTCCCAAAGCAAAACAAATAGCATTGTTGGACAAGTGGAACTGCTTCAGTTTCATCAGGGACTCGGTAGTCGAGTGGCAGCGCGCTCGACTGGAGCACCGATGGTCACGGGTTCGAATCCATGTGAAGGCAAGGATTTATTCCCGGGGTTAAGGCGTCCCTGAGTCACCCAGCTCCGAATGGGTACCTAACACTAGGTACCAGGCGGCTGGGTAATGCGTGGAACCCTCAAAGCCGTGGCCTGTGATCGCTGCATCACTTGCCAACAGATCATCTGTCATGGTCTTCTGCATAGATAAGATAAGATCATGATTCTTCGCCGAGTTTAAATGATGGAGGTCGGCACCTGCTGTTATACCATGGCTGTCGGATCCAATGACCTTGTTGGTAACACCGACAGGTATGTGTAGCTGGAAGCCTTTATGGTGAAGTGAATTGCTGGTAGCTTTGAGTATGGTATGTTGGAAAATTGCTGAAGATTGTTTTTATCCACAAAATTAGGGATTCATGTATCTACCAGCGTGGGAATATGAAGATCAAAATAACAGCCCGGAATACAGTACCATCGACCATCTATCCCTCAGCCTTACCGATCGTGGATGTTAGATATTTGACCTACATAGTGGTTGTTAAATATTTGACATAAATCGTGGATAATAGATATTTGACTTAAATCGTGGATGTTAGATATTTGACTTAAACCGTGGATATTAGATATTTGACTTAAATCGTGGATGTTAGATATTTGACCTTCATAGTGGATGTTAGATATTTGACCTAAATAGTGGATGTTAGATATTTGACCTACATCGTGGTTGTTAGATATTTGACCTACATCGTGGTTGTTAGATATTTGAACTACATCGTGGTTGTTAGATATTTGACCTACATCGTGGTTGTTAGATATTTGACCTTCATAGTTGATGTTAGATATTTGACCTACATTGTGGTTGTTAGATATTAGACCTTCATAGTCGATGTTAGATATTTGACCTAAATAGTGGATGTTGAATATTTGTCGTGGTTGTTAGATATTTGAATAGAATAACGAGATGTTACTACCTTTAACTCAATGTTTTCCAAGGGTTCCATCACCGAGAGTCTGACTGGCCCAGAGGTTCCCAAAGTATGCAAAGTGTCTCCTGTGTGCGACTTTCTACTGGACCACGGCCATAAGAATGGGGTTGAATTATAAAACCTAAAATATTTCACAAGGAAATGCGCGCCAAAAATTGTTGTGTTATTTGTTATCTCGGCTTTAAAAACATGTGTGAGAAATCTTTAAAATCGACAACACCCCAGTTTCAGTTGGCAAATACAAAAGAGTTTGTCAGCCAAACCTAAACAATGTAGCAGGGATTGAAGCGGAGTGTAAAAAGATTTTTGCTAAGCTTATTATTGGTGATGAACATAAAAATGTACTTTATAGCAAAGTATTTAGTACTATGAGATGCTAACATAATATTATAAGTCGATTATCAAATCGGAGCAAGTAGATATTACACTAAAAAAGCAAATGTGATACAAAACTTTAAATATCTTCCCTTATGTCAGGGCCGTATTTTATACCACCCAGTTGAGCCGTCCAACAGCTCAGACAAAAAGCTGAGGGATAATATTATAGATGTATGTCCACTGCTAAGCTGAGTTAAAAAAAAATCTTCAACACATTTCATTTGCAGTTAAGCATACGTAGTAAAATCGGATGCTCCCCCTTTTCGGATCTTCTGTTATAACAACTTCCTGGACATTCGAGTGCACTGCCCCTGCGCTAACAAGTTGGTCAAACAAGAACTCCATGAAAGTGTGATCCAATCACCCAAAATAGATTGTCCCCTGTTTGAGATCACTGGCCGTTGTGATAACAGAAAATTCCTTTCAAATATAGTCGCGTCCACAACGGAAATACGGGAAATGTTTTACAGTGTTCTGTTTAATCTGCTGTGTCCACCGGGAAGAAACTGTCCGAATGTTTTCATATTAACCGGCGCAGACTTCAGAACATGTTTGTAGCATTCTAAGGACCAAGCTTTTAACCTCGGGCCTGTCTTTATATTTAGTGACCAAATGAAATAGATGTGACGTAAAATTTATTCTAAAACAAAGTAATGAATATTAGCGTAATTTTCTTATGTTTAAATCCAAAGATGTCTATAGCGATTTATTCCTATCAAAGATATTTATAGCAATTTATTCCTATAAGCCATTCGCTCAACATTCCTGAATAGGAGAAAACTGAGCAGACGATATTTGGTGAATGTTTCACGTGTCACAGAGATGAAGCCGAACGTTTGAGGCCATAGAGCTGTAAGGAACATGCGACTAGACATCAGCTCTGGCCGTGGAAACAGCCTGCGAAGACATTGTATCGCTTGAATCCATGGAATAAATCATATCTTTGTGTGTTCTATGCGATCAGCTGTATATATTTTCAAAGTGTTTTAAACATTAAAAACTTGAAATACTTCCGTAGTAAATATACAACTATTCTGGAAATAACTTTAAAAAAATATATTGAAAACCATAATTTGTCTTCAATTTGCAACAATTTGTGGACGTAAAAAATTCAAAAACCATAGAGGTAAGTGACAACCATATGAAATATAAATAAATAAGTAAATAAAGAAGAATTGTTTATAATTTGTACGATTATAAATTTTGGCATGGCTTGAATTTTGTAGCTATGAATTCGGCCTTGATATGAACTTTTAAATCTAAGGATTCCGATATTAAACAATAACAATTTTTTAGGACATTTGATATTTTCAATTTAAGCAACAAAAATTTGGAGGACTTTTGATATTTTCAATTATTTTCAAACGCAAAATTCTACCCTATTTTATCTTTACTTACATGGAAACCATACTGACAGAGAGAATTAGTTTTTTTTTACATTCTGCTGGATTATTTCCTAGAGGAAAGTAACAACTTTTATTTTCGGAGAGGAAACGGTCTATTGGGTTGGTTTCTTTCATTTCACCTTCATATCACTTGTTGTTCACATGGGTTGGCAGAGAAAATAAAATAATGAGGTGACGAAAAGAGGAATATTTGGGGTGGTGAGTGACCTAACAAAAGCAAAGAACAGAAATGATGTGGCACACAAAAAATGATGTGTCAGAAATGAAATGATGTGGCACAAATGAAATGATGTGTCAGAGATGAAATGATGTGGCACAAATGCAATGATGTGTCAGAAATGAAATGATGTGGCACAAATGAAATGATGTGTCAGAAATGAAATGATGTGGCACAAATGAAATGATGTGGCACAAATGAAATGATGTGGCACAAATGAAATGATGTGGCACAAATGAAATGATGTGTCAGAAATGAAATGATGTGGCACAAATGAAATGATGTGGCACAAATGAAATGATGTGGCACAAATGAAATGATGTGGCACAAATGAAATGATGTGGCACAAATGAAATTATGTGGCACAAATGAAATGATGTGGCACAAATGAAATTATGTGGCACAAATGAAATGATGTGGCACAAATGAAATGATGTGGCACAAATGAAATGATGTGGCACAAATGAAATGATGTGTCAGAAATTGACATTTAAAAACTATACATTGGCTGTAGATGCCAAAAATTGAGTGAATATAAATTTATCATTAAATATTAACTATGATTTTATTCCAAAAACGAATGCGATGACTTTTTAAAGCACTAATCAACTAACTTATAAAACAACATTCTGGGCCATGGGGAAAGCTACTTAAAATAATTCTGCAATCGAAAGTCGTTTTGTTTCTGTTTCCTTACTGTTTAATTTTCTGATAAATCAATGTTTGAAATCGATGAGAAACAATATATTCCGCGCCATCGTGTAATAAAGTTTTTTTAAACCTTAAATAAGTGCACGAAACAATACATTAATTTGCTTTTTTGATATGCATGGAAATGAAATAAATCTTCAGAGATAAACGACTTGTAAGATATTAATTTTTAAAAAATATAACGTGCAGGGGGGCATTAAGTAGCAGCTTATTAAAAATGATAAGATCAACATAGTTTTTTCACCTCAAAATGTGAAAATGGATTCACTTAAATGCAGAAATTAAATAGGTATATTTGTATAATATTATTTTTATTCTAAATTAACATTTTTTTCGGTCTGATATCGTCAGAAATTTCCATTTAGTTTTACCTTATAAAGAATATAGGTTATATTTGAAGTTTGTTAAAATGTTTCAGGTGCCTCTTTCTATAAGTATTCTTGAAGTACATCGTATTAACCGGCTTTACTTATTATCTGCCCCTGAAATTACCAATCTGATCCGGGAACTCAACATGACCTCAATTTCAAGGGTTACTGGAGTAAACATGAACTCAACATGACCTCAATTTCAAGGTTTACTGGAGTAAACATGAACTCAACAATACCTCAATTTCAAGGGTTACTGGAGTAAACATGAACTCAACATGACCTCAATTTCAAGGGTTACTGGAGTATACATGAACTCAACATGACCTCAATTTCAAGGGTTACTGGAGTATACATCGATATTGTATGGGAATCAGATGACTCAAAGTTTTAACGCGAGTTCTTCAATAATTCAATTTTCCAGTGAAGTTAAAGAATATTTTGATTCCCGAAATGCAATATTTTACGAACGTGGGGGAGGGGGGGAAGACTCTAGATTATTGTGGAGAGGTCTCAATTTCTTGTGTCCGTATCTAATTTGTTAAATATGTAACAGTTGCAGTTTTGAAGCTGGGGCAAAGAGAAGATTGTCTTAAATCAAACACATTACATTTGAAATTTGAACACAATCACTTTCTCACAGACAGCCCATAGGTCAAGAGAATTACTCTTATGCTCGTTAATACATAGGACTGTTAATTATACCCAGTGGCGTAGCGAGGGGGGCAGGGGGGGGGGCAAACTCCTAGTCGTTAATTAGTTTCATAAAATAAAAAAAATTAAAAGAAAGAGGAGGTCTTTTAAAATCGAAATTAAAGAAAAGCCAAATAAGAAATTAATAAAAGAAATAAAGGAACTATACAAAAGCAAGTGAACATTTTAACTGCCAAAACTACAAACTCCATATTGGATATCAATTCTTCAGAGAGGCTAAATTAGTATGAGAACGGGACACTGATATGGTGATAAATTTATTGATTCTTAAAATTTGAAAGCCACTCCTGTTAGATATTATTATTTTTTATTTTATTTATAATTTTTTATTTATTTATTTAATTAATTATTGCGGGGGATAATTCCTTGTTGTTAATTAACTAATTGTTAAAATGTGAAAATAAATTTTATTAAAAGAAAAGAAAAACCAAGATTTAACAAAAAAATAAACGAAATGAAGAACTATACTAAAATACGAGAGCGCTTCTAATGCTAAATTCAAACTCCATTATAAATCTAAAGTCTTCTGAAACTAATGTTACTGAGCTGGAAAACATAGGGGCTGACAGTATGACATATATAATTGATTCAAATTTGATTTTAACGTAAGCGTACTACTGGAAAAAATTGTTGGCGCATTTAAATGGCTTATTAAATCCTTTAAATTAACTCGTGGTGTCTGCTTGCGTGCACCCTTGATTGCCTGTCGCCAAAACTTTGGATCAATTTTTAACCCACTTCCCCGTAAGCTAGCGAGGTGAAATTTAGCAGGCAGTTTGGTGGCGATGATAAAAACTATGTATCAAAATTTCAGATTGATCACATGTACCGTAATTGAATTATTGATTTTTTAGATTATTTTATTTAATCCTATGTATCATGTTATTTTTTGAGATAGAGTGTAAGGGTGCGCATTATATTGAACAACCTTTCTGTCGCGCAATTAGGTGCGTATTTTATTTACAACGCTTTTTATAAACATTACCTGATCGGTGCGCATTATATTAAACATGTTTTACGACACAACTAAAAATTTGTATTTTTGGATGGTCTTGCGCTGCGTATTATAATGAACATTCTTTTAGTTACGTTTCATACATAAAGGATTTATAGTGAAAAACTTGTTTTTTAACGGGATTTTTAAATTTTAATTTTAATGTCTTTTGTTTTGTGGCATAAACAAAAATAATGGAAACAATTGCTTATCTAGTGGAATTAAAACTTGGCACAAATAAATACAAAATTGAGGGTGGGAGAGGCGGCAAATTCCTCGTTGTTAATTAGCTAATTTTTAAAACGTTAAAATAAATTTTAATACATTAAAAGAAAACCCAAGATTAGAACTCAACATTAACAAAGTTTTTTTACAAATGGAAGGAATCAGAAATTGGATAAAAAAGAATAGACTATTAATAAATACCGACAATTACTTGTTGTAAATGAGAAAACAAAGTGGCAAGAAGTTCTTGTTAGAATATTGGACATTATTAAATACTGTCGACATGAATGTGACTTTTTAAGGTCACAGAGAGTGCAATACTGTTGCAAATAAAGGCAATATTCTGGAACTAATGCATAAGCTTGCAAAGTACGTTCGAGCACTCCCAGAAAATAGTGGGGAAAAGGGGTAAAAAACTTGTTAACTCAAATTCAAACTGAGCTCATAGCAATTTTAGAAGATACAGTTGACGAAAAATCATCTTTCTTCAATAACAAGATACCAAATATTGTTCCATTGTATTTGATGGCTCTTCATATATTTGACATAAGGATCAAACAAGTCCAGTTGTGTGATATGTAAGGATTGAAAATAAAAAAAAGTAGACGCTGTAGAATCTTTCAGAGATTTCGTTCAAACAAAAGTGAATCTGCTTACGACATTTCTGAAATGATTTTGAATAAATGATGATCTTAAAATAATGGACTGCACGGGCAGATTAAGTAATCCTTAATTTCGATTAAAGCAACACAAAAAAAGAAATTTATTGTGTCATAAGTAACATTTATTAAAAGTAATTGTCGAAAATCGAAATATCACTGGAATGTCTTCTTTATATGACATCTTTTAAACAACAACGCAAACAGACAAGTGTGTTGACATTATTTGGTTCAAGTGATGAGCGGGTCTTAATGACAATATAACCAGCCGAGCTAAGCAATCGTTCGCATAACTTTAGGGCACTTTAGGCTTTAGATTGTCTCTGTCGAAGTTTCTGATACTGGATGTTTGGTTTGTAGGTGATATGTAAGCGAAGTGTTAGAACCATGATAGCAATGTTCCCTTTAAGCAGCGCGGCTGCGCAGATATTTAACCGACGCCACGCAGGAGTTTAGAATCACCGCGCAGCAAATTTTGTAAATATTGCACAAAAAATGGACGTGTTGCATCTTTGCACACGAGTTGTTTTTTTAAATTATTATTATTTTAACTTTGCACATGGATCAACAAAGCTTAGACTTAGAGGTAACATTGCGTGGTAGGCAAACGATCTCTCTCAATGGACACAATAACATTTATCAACATTTTGAACATTCACGTCAGTCAATAGTTTAAAACCAAAATGTTCGTGTAATCGTCCGTAAATTAGTTTATATTTATCGGTCGAAATATTTTACTTTTTGTCTTTAAGTATTTATATAAGTGTTGGGTCGATTAATCGTTAAAAAAATTAATCGCTAAAACATTTTAACGATTAATCGAGAAATTAATCGTTGATTTTCGCAGCCCTAGTTTTAATACTTCTTAAGGACTGGAAAGTATACAAGAGTTCAACAAAGGCGCAAAAACATAAAATCTCATGTCAAACTCGTTCAAACAGTTAAACCTAATTTGTTAACATGATACTCCAACTGAAACAAATTCTCCAACTATTTCAGTACACTTGACCGTTGTTACGCATTCTTTTCCAAGTCCATACACTGTTGGAAATACCTAATTGCTTCTACAAGCAAGGCATTCAGACTTCAGGATAGAAAATAGTGAATATACCCTGGAGCCATTGTGAGGTTACTTTGTAAGCTATAGAACTGAAAGATGCAGACAAAAGCTCAACGCATGAACTTGCTAGTCACAATGAAATCATTTTATTTTCAAAGTTATATAAAAAAAAGTGCCCGAAATTCTTTACAAACGTATAGTGCTCAAAAACATTTTCTTAGCAGTGGCTACTCACAGAGAAACTAATGGAATGGAATACTTAAGAGATGCTTTGACCTTTGATACAAATTTATGTGGAGACCTCATCATTTTAATCGAAACTTCCAATCAAAGAACAGGAGAGCAAATTTTTGGTGATCGAAATACGTTTGTATTCATGCTATTTAGAATAAAGTTAAGAAGAAATTTGGTTTCTTCATAAGATGAGATTAGTGTATAAATTTGTGTGAGGCTTTGGCAGTTAAATAGAATTTAGAAAACAGACATGATTTTCGTACACCAGCTAATCTACTGGACTTTGAAATTTTGTCTTCAAATTTAAGTATTCAAAATTTCCCACACGACTTAGTCAGGCCAGAAATATTTTAACCCCATGAATAAAAAAACAAATGAATTCTACACTATATGGTTAATTTAAGTTTATAAAGATATTTAGGCTCGAAGTTACCCTGTCTAAAATAATATGATTAATTCGAACATTGCTTTCAACTGTCTTAAGTAATGCAAGGTGTTAAAAAGTCTTCTCTAAAATTATTTTAATGAAAAATTAATGACGATCAATTAACAATAAAATTGTCTAATCTATAGCTATTTAGGCTGTCGAGCATGCCATAGCTGAAAACATTGATACATGAAAGATTGAGCCATGAGGAAAAACATAAAACTTTAATTTCATTAAAGAAATTATATAGTATTCTAATTATTACTTTCTAATTTATTTTTTTTAACTTAATATCGTTAACATATTTTTCGCGGCAAATTTGGTTTCTGCCCCGGGTGGCACAAACCCATGCTACGCCGCTGATTATACCAGAAATGACCTAAGAACCGAAAGCTTCCGTCATACATTTAGAACAAGGACGTGTAGAGAGCGACGATGGAGTTGGACAGCTGGAGTGGGAAATGTATGAGTCGTGCTTGATCTTGTCGGTCAAATGTCATGCATGCGGCTATTGTTAAAATTTGAGCACGTACGCAGTTCCTGTTTAGTTTTTGAACCTTCCCGTTCTAAGGTTACAAGGAATAAGGAGAGTTACAAGAGAGTCCTTCTAGTCGCGGTGGCAAAGTTGCAGTTGTATGGTTAATAATCACACATTTTTCTAACAGTTTCATTTCAATGTTAATTTTCAGACAAGGGATTTAAAGGGTAAAGATGCTTATATGTACGTACGCATTAGAACGGGGCGTTCAAAAACTACCGTTTGCAATAAGGGATGTTTGGGAAAAAATGGCTTGCATGCGCGCACGTAATATATGGTTTGCCCCTTAACATAATCGCTTATATACACAACATTGAAAACCTAACACCCAAGTTGTCATGCGGGTCTGTATGACTAGGAAGCTAAATGTTTGACTCTCAGTGGACCGAAGCATGGTTAGAGAGTTCGCGGGAAAGTGTCGGCTGTAAAAGTGACACATTTTGTTTTTGTAACGCTCTTTTCGGACACCGATACATATGTTTTAGCGTTTAACAGCTACGGTTTCGTCGGCGTTTCAAGCTCTCCTAAAATATTTACAATAAAAACAGTATTTTTTGTCGTTGAACTTGACTTTTATTATAAATTTATTTTATTTAAATATTTTGATATGACACCAACACTGGCGTAGGTTTAGGGCCTGGCTAAGCGTTGGTACCTGAGTTGATGTATGGCATCCGTCCGTCCTTTAGGGACGATGGCGTTGACCACTGCTCCTCTTCCCTCCATCTTTCATGGCGGAGGTAGAATAGAAGAGGGCAACAATAGCCTAGGCAATGCTTTGAAGAAGGCATGCTGTTGCCCAGGCAGCAGGCCCTCTCTGTCCACGCAGATGGTAATTCCAAGGGAACAGCTTAGCTGATACAACAAGATGCCATCTGCATCGCAGGAGTTCCCAGAGATATAGCGCATTCGCAATAAAAACTGCCTAAGGGACTCCGTCTCCTGATTTTCTGTTAGGGTTTACTCCCTTAGTCTCTCCATGAACAGGTGTAGCCGCGAGACAGCGGAGGTTTGAGATCGTAGTTTCCCTCTCCTAGATGAGCTACCTATCAAGGTTTACGATCCCCATCTGCCCTGAGATCGTAGTTTCCCTCTCCTAGATGCGCTACCTATCAAGGTTTACGATCCCCATCTGCCCGAAGCTGCTGGTCGTTGAGGACTTCACGTTGGCTGTGACCGTTCCGTTGGTGGTTGCCATGGATGTCAATGTCCGGTAGGTGGTTGCTATAGGTGTCAATGTCCGGTAGGTGGTTGCTATAGGTGTCAATGTCCGGTAGGTGGTTGCTATAGGTGTCAATGTCCGGTAGGTGGTTGCTATAGGTGTCAATGTCCGGTAGGTGGTTGCTATAGGTGTCAATGTCAGGTTATAGATGTTTGTGACGAAGATTTTGAACTCCGACGATGGTCATGCTGTTGACATTGACTGGGACGTTCATTCTGAAGAGAGCGCTTTGATTCTCATGTCGGAGATGGTAAGGCCAGTTTGGTACACGCCCTTCAGGAGCTCCACGGATAACAATTCTAGGCAGATAGATAATGCACAAGCCTAGAGAGAATGGACTATAGTTGAATGGTAATGCTCAAGTCTAGAATGGATTAAACTCAATCGTAGGGAGCCAGACCTGGTTTCTAGTCATCCGAGAAGGCCCGGAGTCGGACTTTGGTTAGCAGAGGCTAATTTTTAATTTTTACATGAGATGACGATGTTCGATTTTAACTTCCGGATTAATAGAGCCTGGCCTTCCCATCTCCCCAATCCAACAGACTCTACATTTCGCACCTCGCTGACCAGAGGTCGATTGCCCCTTTTATCTCACCCGCCAAGTCCACATGGGACGCCACCTGCACGCGTCTCTGCTCTTGGGCGGTCAGTCTTTGAATGCTCATCACCATCTGAGATCTCTCCACACCCTTCCCCACTACTCACAATAATTACACCGCCCCACGGTCTCCAAAATATGATCCAAAACTTGCATGTCATGTTCTGTTCTAGTTCCTTTCAGACTTTCGCAACGTTTCTTCTTCCACGGGCTTAAAAAATACTATTTGAGGCTGCGTCTGTAATTATATGATTCTAGACTGTACAATGACGTGATTGATCAAATGAGAACTTCTACGGTTATTAGGATAAAATAAACTTTTAATAAATTGGCTGTTGAGTCCAGAGTGTAGTCTAATTTAGCTGATTTTAACATTGTCATTTTGAATGATAAATCTTTGACAGAGTTGTTTGTAAGAACTGTATTTTCAATAGACCATGACAATTCAAGCTGCGCAGACAGACAAACACAGCACCATGATACAGCCATTGAGTAAATTTAATTTATATACCGGAGTTATGCTGTCAACATGAATACTGAATACTGAATACTGAATACTGAATACGCGCTCTAGAAACACGATTTACTCGGAAAGGAATATAAATAGAATAATTTCCCCTCTTACCCCTTAAAAACTACACGCCCAAACTACACGCCCATGCAAACCGATAACAAAGAAGTATTTCCTAAGCCCAAAATAACTCGCGATCCATCATTCAAAATAACAACTCTAGGAAATGACAGCCACATGAAAGCCGCGTACCAGCAAATATGTAAGCATTCCATCGTCAATGTATTCAAGGGCGGGACTAGATCCAGAAAAGATAAGGGTGAATATTCTCTTGTATAGATTTTTTTAATGACTATATCAATTAGCACTCATTTACGTTACTATACTAATGTACCCTTGTGGGTACCAAGAAATGTATGAAATAAATTACAGTTGTGAGCTTCTGACATCTCTTAGATTCACTTTGTGTAGCAGTCACTTCACATCTATTTGTGTAGCAGTCACTTCACATCTATTTGTGTAGCAGTCACTTCACATCTATTTGTGTAGCAGTCACTTCACATCTATCTGTGTAGCAGTCACTTCACATCTATTTGTGTAGCAGTCACTTCTCATCTATTTGTGTAGCAGTCACTTCACATCTATTTGTGTAGCAGTCACTTCTCATCTATTTGTGTAGCAGTCACTTCACATCTATTTGTGTAGCAGTCACTTCACATCTATTTAATTATTTTATACTTGCTTACAGTTGAATTATTTGGAAAGAAGAAACTAGATTTAATTTTAAGTGTGTTACTTGAACTGGGGCAAATGTTGTTCCTTGAACTGGAGCAAATGTTGTTCCTTGAACTGGAGCAAATGTTGTTCCTTGAAATGGAGCAAATGTTGTTCCTTGAACTGGAGCAAATGTTTTTCCTTGAACTGGAGCAAATGTTGTTCCTTGAACTGGAGCAAATGTTGTTCCTTGAACTGGAGCAAATGTTGTTCCTTGAACTGGAGCAAATGTTGTTCCTTGAACTGGAGCAAATGTTGTTCCTTGAACTGGAGCAAATGTTGTTCCTTGAACTGGAGCAAATGTTGTTCCTTGAACTGGAGCAAATGTTGTTCCTTGAACTGGAGCAAATGTTGTTCCTTGAACTGGAGCAAATGTTGTTCCTTGAACTGGAGCAAATGTTGTTCCTTGAACTGGAGCAAATTTTGTTCCTTGAACTGGAGCAAATTTTGTTCCTTGAACTGGAGCAAATTTTGTTCCTCTCGTTTAACTACGCCCCTGATCTCCTTCAATGTGTTAACTGATCATCTCCCTTGCTATAAAAGCTGGGCAATAGGGCACATAAAAAATAATTACTTCTTCACAGGAGACAAATGTGCAGATGTCCCCTTAAGCTTACATTATTTCTGAACACATATTGTTATGTACATTCCACAATCTAGACTCTAGGTCACTCTAGGAGCTCTCAACAATACACCGGAGCCAGTGGCGTAGGAAATGGGGGTGAAGGGGGCATTGTTCCACCCTGTGTGGGTCTTTATTCTTTATTTAAGGCAGCATATTTCATCACATTAAAAAGGTGAGGGGTGCTGAAATGGGGGGTAAATAATCACCACTGCGCGAGTCGCTGGCGGAAATGACGTCACTGTTCCGGACTAGAGTTTAGTTATGCGATTACAGAGAAGGACAGGTCTAGAAAGCCAGTTTCTATTGAAACGTTCATTTAACTAACTGATATATTTACATTTGTATTTACAACTTTGGGCCAATTATAAATGTTACTGCTGTTAATGTCAGTATAGTTACTGTAAAGTCCCGTTTTATCAGAACACTAACTAGGTTTAAAATTTGTGTTGAGAAATTGATTTTATTGAATCTATTCGAGTTCGTATTAAAAGATAGAATGAAATAACTAAGCTGCGGTTTGTCCCTAGACGTAAATACGACAACTATTTTTGGAATAAGTCTTGTCATTTCTAAAGGGAAATCTATTAATAGAAATATCCGGTGTTTTTAGGTGGACAAATTTAATAAAAGATACGAGTCAATATGTTCTTGTAAGAATATTGAGAAGGAAGTACCTTATCAGATATTTGTTAATTCTTCGTTATTTAAGACAGTTTATTGGACTGGAACAAGAAAGAACAGTTTCGTAATATTACTATGCTAAAATTTTTGAGAACTTATTAATTCTTCTGTAGTCTAAAAATAGAACATTACACAATGAGTTATGACGTTTTCCGGCCTTAGAAATGACAAGCCCTACAGCACAAGCATTGTGATGTGCAATACTTGTGTCACAATCGTACAAACCACTTCCAATTTTAATTTCAGTTCCATTCCATATGTCACGTCACAGTAGGTCTGTCACATTAGCACGGCGTTATGGGAACATCCTAGGTATAACAAAATACAACCGGCCATCTGGTCTTATGGCTATGAATAGCTTTTGTAGCGGATTTGTTTTCAAATGTTTTGATGAGTTTGAAAAAACAATTGGCAATTTTTGAAACTTTATTAACGTTTAAAAAAAGAGTAAAAACGATGTCTAATTACTGAGGCAAGGTTTTATATTTAAATTCTGTTACTGAAATAATACTAGATTATATTTTCCCGATACGTGACGTAGGAAAAAGACGAATGGCGTGACAAAGGCAGAGACTTAATAGAAGACGTAGGTTGAGACTTAGGAGTAGTAGTAGTTGGTGACTTGGGAAGAGACTTGAGAGGAGACTTAAGAGGAGACATAGATGTTCTTTCTCCTTAGAGGGAATGTGACAACTTTGTACAAAACTTTGGCTTTTCATTCATAGAATAGAATGACAAAAGATCTTCAACGTACTCGGGCATTACTAACACGGGTTACGCCCCTGATTCTAAAGTGACGCATATAACAAGAACAGTCAACCTCTAGAGAGCTCTTCTGTATGGATACGGAGTAAACCAGACTTGACTCCAGTGATTAAAACATAAATTCCACTGGATTTCCTTTCCTTTCTTTTTGCGCTTGACCCACTTTAGAGCCGACTATTACATAAGATAACTCCAGCCAGCAAACATCAAATATTGACACAGAGTAACACGCCCGTGGCCCAATATCCTCACGCACCCTGAAATATTTGATCTATTTAAAAGTTGAGACGTTATTCAGGAAGTTTGAACAGCTGAAACAGTCTTCGGGTGGGGGGAGGGGGGCTTGTAAGAATTTGAAGGTAATTGCTATTTTTAGTACAGAATGACGTAATTCGTCACCAGCCATGGATTAATTTGTCATAGAGGAAAATATCAACAATTGTTTAGGACAATTGCTGGGTGTTTATTCGATTTTTACACTATGAAAGAATAATGATGTTTTTTTGTTTTGTTTTTTCAAAAGGCTTTTGTTGCAAGAAAATGTTAAGTATCGGTAAGAGGTTGTGTATTTGATTAAATAACAGAATATCTGGAACGCTTTGGTTTATCATGAAGTTCTTGAGTGGGATGTATGTAGACGGTGCTCAATGACAGGTCAGTCACGCTGTTTGGTGACCCTTGCAAAACAGGAAGTCTTCAATGGGATGACTAACAATTGTCTTGTGGCTGAAACATGACAAGATGAACTGAAGCTAACACCAGATCAAGTATTGAAATGATCAATTATAACCATGGCTGAAACATGACAAGATGAACTTAAGCTAACACCAGATCAAGTATTGAAATGATCAATTATAACCATGGCTGAAACATGACAAGATGAACTGAAGCTAACATCAGATCAAGTATTGAAATGATCAATTATAACCATGGCTGAAACATGACAAGATGAACTGAAGCTAACATCAGATCAAGCGTTGAAATGATCAATTATAACCATGGCTGAAACATGACAAGATGAACTGAAGCTAACACCACATCAAGTATTGAAATTATCAATTATAACCATAAATGTTTGTCGCTTGCACAAACGAGACATGGTGTGTTTTTTAAATTTTATTTTGAGGGGACTTATTTCAAAATACATCCTGGTGTGCAAAGCTGGCCTACTTATCAGATATCTATAATAATAAAAGGCAAAGCCCTGACTCACTAACTCACTCATCACTAATTCTCCAACTTCCCATGTAGGAAGAAGCATGAAACTTTGGGAACTTGTTGAGTACACTTTCATGATGGTAACAGGCCAAACAAATATGTAAATTGTCCCTTACTGGGGGCCAGGGGCCCAAATGTAGTTTTTTCCTTATACGAGCTATAAAAAATTGAAAATCACTAATTCTCCAATTTTCCGTTTAGGTAAAAGCATGAAACTTAGGGAAGTTATTGAGTACCCTCCCACGATGGTTAAAGGCAAAAAAAAATGTCACTCACTGGGGGACGGGGGCCCAAATGTAAATGTTTTCATAGTATGAGCTACCTATATAAAACGGACTCATCCTTAAATCTCCGATTTCCCGTGCAGCTAGAAGCATGAAACTTTGGGATGTTGTGGAGTACACTTCCGCGATGGTAACAAAAATATTTAAATCATCACTTACTTTGGCCCGAGGGCCCAAATGTAGTTTTTTTCTTATATTTAAAAGTGACTCATCATAAAACTAATTCTCCAACTTCCCGTGTAGGTAGAAGCCTGAAAGTTTGGTAAGTTTTTTGAGTACACTCTCACGACAATAGTTGGGGAAAAAGAATTTTAAAGCCCCACTCATGGGGGGGGGGCTGGGTGCCCAAATGTAGTTTCTGCCTTATATGAGCTATTTAAAAACTGACTCATCCCTAATTCTTCAATTTCCTGTGTAGGTAAATGCATGAAACTTTGGAAAGTTGTTAAGTACACTCCCGCGATGGTAACAGGCGAACATAAATAATTAAATTATCACTCCCCGGGGGGCCGAGGCCCAGATGTAGTTTTTTTCTTATATAAAAACTGACTCATTACTACTTCTCCAATTTCCCGTGTGAAGCATGCAACTTAAATAATAATAATAAATTGTTAATTTTTATAGCGCCGTATCCCAGCAAGGAGCCGGGCTCACAGCGCTTTACATGGAGATAATAACACAAATATGATAATTAAATAAACATTCTAATCATAATAACCACATAAATGACAGTACGTTACACATAAGCTACGTTAATCAATAAAAATAAATGGTTTTTCTTTAATTCTGAAAATAAATTTTGAAAAGATGCGTCTTAAGTGCAGTCTTGAAGGACTTGGTAGATGAAATACTCCGTATGTGTAATGGTAGAGAATTCCATTGTTTGGCTGCACAAAAAGAGAATGACTTTAAGCCAAATGTTTTAGTTCGTGTCTTAGGAACACAGAGAATGCTTGTGTCTGCAGAAGAGCGTAGCTGACGACTTGGTGAGTAGACCGTCAGAAGCTCAGTAAGATAGGAAGGGCATGAGTCAGAAAAGAAGTTGTGACAGAGAACGGCCAGTTTGTAATCAATTCGGGCTTGTATAGGTAGCCTACGAAGTGAGTAAAGTAGCGGAGTAACATGGTCATGTTTTTTTTGGGTCTTTAGAACTAATTTGGCAGCTGAATTTTGAACTTTCTGTAGTTTTTTCAATGCATAGTTTTAGCGCACATGACAGAAGACAATTGCAGTAATCCATACGAGCTAGTACAAGAGCACATACTAGAGTTTTTGTTGCACTAACTGTTAAGTAATGACGGATTGAGCTGATCTGACGAATGTCAATTTAGGCAGAGCGACATATGTGATTGATGAAGCTGTTGGTAGACATGTTGTCAGAAATAATGTAGCCAAGATTCCTAGTCGATGTTTTGAACAGTATATCAGAACTAGCCACCTGAATAGAATTAGGAATGGACAAAGTACTGCGTGATTTATTTTTGCAGAATAGGAGTGCTTCTGTCTTGTCATAATTCAGTTTGAGCTTGCTGAAATTCATCCAAGACTTTGGGTAATGAACTCCTAACGTATGTTCCTTCGGGGCGGGGACACAAATTAATTTTTTCGTAAACTTTTAAAGCTTTATTTCCCTTTAGATTTTAAACAATGTAAATAAATATAAACACGAATCTCCATATTGACCTAGATATCTCCATATTGACCTAGATTGAAATCTTCAGCCCTTATGAGATAAGCACATCCTGCATCCATTTCGCACGGCGGCCCTTAATGTCCTTTTATTCCCCAATTTCATTTTACATGACCTTGACAAATATTAACAAACAAGTATATCCATCATGATCCAGATTGAAATCAATTGGTGTTTTGAATTGGTGTAACGCGGGTTCTCAACGCTAACTGAAATCCTAACTTTACGCTTCAAGGCGCGGATAATTTGCTAGTATTGCACTAATTGAACTTTGTAAACACTGGTGTTCAGTATCCAAATAATACAGACAAATGTGTATCTTCAAAACTAAACAAATTCATATAAATATTAATTCTAATAGAGAAAACGCTGAACTGATAGAAACCTAAATCCGAAGTACTCTGAAATCTTCAAAGATGCGTTTTGGACATGGACAGAAAGAGAGAAACATAAAAAAATTGTATCTAAAAATTTCATAGAGAGCTTCGTATAAACTTCTTCATTATCCACTTCCTATTAGTTTGAAATATCATTTCCACACCCACAAATATTATACATAAATTGTCCAGTGCATGCTCTAGTTTTGGGCACACCACAAAGAAGACAGAAGTGTTATACCAGCCGGCCCCAGGCAAATCTTATACTGAGCCTAACATAATCATCAACGGCAACAAAATCAACACAGTGAGCCGCTTTACTTACCTTGGCAGCACACTGTCTCAGAAGGCCAATATTGATGACGAGATGAACGCGAGAATCTCAAAGGCCAGCGCAGCATTCGGTAGATTGCATGACTGTGTCTGGAACAGAAGGGGAATCAGCACCCAAACAAAACTAAATGTATACAGAGCTGTAGTGCTCCCCACCTTATTATATGCATGTGAAACTTGGACTGTATACCAATGCCATGCGAGGTTGCTGAACCACTTCCACACCAAAAGCCTAAGAATAATTCTCAATATAAAATGGCAGGAAAAAGTTCCAGACACCGAAATATTAGCCAGGTCAGGATTCCCCAGCATCCACACTAGCCTCATGCAGAGCCAACTACGCTGGGCGGGGCATGTAGTGCGCATGCCCGACCATCGCCTCCCCAAGAGGCTCTTCTATGGTGAGCTTATAGAAGGGCATAGAGCACGCGGAGGTCCACGTAAGTGCTACAAGGATGCACTTAAAACTGCTCTGAAGGCCTTCGACATCGGACATGACTCCTGGGAAGCAGCAGCCAGTAACCGAGCCCACTGGCGCTCTATGATACGGAATGGCGCAGCTGTCTGTGAGGCTAATAGACAACAGGCTGCCAAGTCAAAACGTAAATCCAGGAAGGACCGTATCCAAAACCCTCCTGAAGGGATCCCATCCACCTCTTGTACGACATGCGGACGCTAATTTCATGTTAGAATATGGTTAATACAGGGACGGATTAAGACTGCACGGGGCCCCTGGCTGCAATTCCAACTGGGGCCCTATCCAGCCAGTGTACATTTAGATAAAATGATTGCTAGCAGCTAATATAAGACTGTAACTTGTAAATATTCATCCAAAATTATTATTCATGAAAAAACTTTTGGCCGGTATCCTAAAATTGAGTGTATAAGACAATTTATAAAATTAAAAAACACATGTAAAAAAAAATTCACACCCCACCCGGGGATCGAACCTGCCACCGCTTGAACCATAAGCCTTAGTACTTTACATTAAGCCACGAGAGTTCATTGAGGGTAGTCAATTTAAAATATATATATAATCTTTTTTAATAATTTCTGTTATTGAGCCTATCAAATCAGGTTTTTTTGACTGCTAAGACTATCGTTTTGGAAAAGAGATCATTTTAATAGATGAGATTTTATTAATTTATCATATTTTCAGCAATTCATGTATACATTTGTCCACATTTATTATAAAATATGTTAAGTTTGGGGGCCCTAAATCATCGGGGGCGCCTGGCTTTAGCCCGTTCAGCCCCCCCCCCTTAATCCGCCATAGGGTTAATAAGACACCAGAGGACACATGTGGCGGCTAGCACAGGTCAAATACAAATATGATGAGAGTGGTTATCGTCGACTACGAAGGACGAACAACAACCAAAAAAAAACCTATATAAAAGAGTAAAAATGTGAAATGTGTTGTAGAACTGAGTGTTTCTTAATTGGAAATTCTTCCAAGAATTAAACATATTTTCGGGTAAAATAAAGTTATATCTCAAATTGACATTTTTGTTGATACAAGTCTCAGAATTATTAAACGTCATTGTAACTCTGAATTAACCTGAGCATTTTCTTATTGATGATGTAATTATAACATTAAATATTTCTATGGATATTTTGATACTTTGATACTTTGATACTTTGATACACTGATACTTTGATACACTGATACTTTGATACTTTGATACTTTGATACTTTGATACTTTCAACAGCGATTAGATTCTTTCATAAAACAGGTATTCAGTTTTCCACATGGGAGAGAAATAATTTCTCATTCCACCCGCACATTTTCGCTCTGGTACATTTACTAGGATCCACCAGTTATGTTCTCAACATACCCAGATTTTGTACAAAGTCAGTCAGCTCTAGTTGAAATGTTTGTACGAAAGATGCCTAGCTCTAGTTGAAATGTTTGTATGAAAGATGTTTAGCTCTAGTTGAAATCTTTGTACGATAGATGTTTAGCACTAGTGTCACGTGAGATTAGTGACAGAGAGGTCGCATTGGTAGAAAGCGTGCGAAAGCAGTTGATTGAAAATAATGGCGCATGTGTGGCTGATGTCTCCACGTTGTGAAACCTCAAAGTTATACTTTTGTATATAATGTGCATGGCCAACTCTGCCACACTCACCCCTGCTGTAGAAGAAAGACGAAGTGCCCACCAAAAATACAAGTACTCCCCAAACCCACAGACACTGCAGGCGTACGGATTAGCCAGGAGCAATGTTCAGAGATTAGCTAGGCAATACGCAAATGACTACTGGCTCCCACTCTGTCAGAGCATCCAGCTAGTGGCCGAAACCGGTAATATAAGGGGGATGTATGATGGCTTTAAAAAAAGCCATGGGGCCTTCTAAGAAAGTCATAGCCATACTGAAATCCTCAACCGGAGAAATAATCCGCGACAAGTCTAAACAGATGGACAAATGGGTGGAGCACTATTCAGAATTTTACTCCCAACAAAACCACGTAACCCAAGATGCCATCGATGCCATCCAAAGTCTCCCCCTGATGGCAGAACTGGACGACATACCCACCCTGGCAGAACTAAAAGAAACTATTGAGCTATTACCTATAGCCAAGGCCCCCGGTCAGGACGGAATCCCACCAGAGATCATCAAGTGCGGCAGTAGTGTATTGCTGGAACACCTGCATGGCCTCCTCTGTCAGTGCTGGGAAGATGGAGCAGTACCAGAGGATATGAGAAATGCCAACATAATCAACCTGTATAAAAATAAAGGAGACAGAAGCGACTGTAACAACTACAGAAGCATTTCTATCCTTAGCATCGTGGGTAAGGTCTTTGCACACTTTGTTTTAAAGAAACTGCAAAGACTTGCTGAGAGAGCATATCCTGAATCACAGTGCGGCTTCCGGGCAGAAAGGTCAACAATCGACACGATCTTTTCTCTAAGACAACTTCAAGAAAAGTGCCGAGAGCAGCACATGCCCCTCTATCTAGCTTTCATTGATTTAACAAAGGCTTTTGACCTGGTAAGCAGAGATGGTCTGTTTACAGTCTTGGCAAAAGTTGGCTGCCCACCAAAACTGCTTAACACCATACAGTCATTTTACGATGGTATGAAAGGCACGGTGCAGTTTGACGGATCAACTTCCCCTCCATTTGATATCCTCAGTGGAGTCAAACAGGGCTGCGTCCTCGCCCCGACACTCTTTGGCATCTTTTTTTGCCTGTCTGTTGAGACATGCCTTTGGGGCCTCAACCGAGGGGATCTACCTACACACCCGTTCTGATGGCAAACTATTCAATCTGGCCAGGCTGAAATCAAAGAGGAAGATACGTGAAACAGTCATTAGGGACATGCTTTTTGCGGATGATGCTGCCATAGCTACCCACAATGAAGCAGATTTGCAAAGCCTAATGGACCGCTTTGCCAAGGCCGCCAGCGACTTCGGCCTAACCATCAGCCTCAAAAAGACTAACGTGATGGCCCAGGATGCTGATCCACCCAACATCACCATCAATGGTTGCCAACTTGAGGCCGTGGATCACTTTACATACCTTGGCTCCAACATCACCAACAACCTGTCCCTTGATTCCGACCTAGACATAAGGATCGGCAAGGCCTCCACAACTCTGGCCAGGCTCTCAAAAAAGAGTCTGGAACAACAAAAAGCTGACCATCAGAACCAAAATTGCTGTGTACCGAGCATGTGTGCTAAGCACCCTCCTTTATGCCAGTGAATCCTGGACCCTATACTCCAGGCAAGAAAGGAGATTGAGTGCTTTCCACATGCGCTGTCTCCGGCGCATCCTGGGAATCGCCTGGCAGGACCATGTCACCAACAATGAGGTGCTACAACAGCAAATATACAAAGTATGACAAACTCTTCTCCGCCAGCGTCGGCTCAGATGGTTGGGACATGTTCGCAGATTGGAGGATGGCAGAATCCCAAAGGACATCCTCTACTCTGAGCTAGCCAAAGGAAAGAGGACTACAGGCCGGCCTCACCTCCGTTTCAAAGATGTCTGCAAGAGAGACCTCAAAGCTATTGGCATCGACATAAATGGCTGGGAGGAACTCGCTGGGGACAGACACAGATGGAGACAGCGTTGACTGCCGGGCTAGAAGCAGGAGAAAGAGACCTGCGGCAGGTCGCAGACGCGGACCGCCAAAAGAGGAAAAGGAGAGCTAAATCAGACAACCACAGGTGCTGCCTTTCAGTGCCAGAAGTGCGGCAAAGGCTGCCATTCGCGAGTGGGCTTGTACAGCCACAGCAGAAGCTGCAGGGCCATGCGCGAGGATCCCACAGGAGCACAGAAACTTCCGTCGTCTCACGAGACATAAGGAAAGCCAACAACATAATGTGCATATTAAAGTTATTTTCTTGACAATAGTATTTCAAGGATTTATTGCACGAAAGTTTGCATTGTGAGAACGCCTACAAAACACATATAAAAGCAAACCATTTACAACTAGTTAATTAAAATGTTTGTACAAAAGATGTTTAGCTCTAGTTAATTAAAATGTTTGTACAAAAGATGTTTAGCTCTAGTTAATTAAAATGTTTGTGCAAAAGATGTTTAGCTCTAGTTAATTAAAATGGTTGTACAAAAGATGTTTAGCTCTAGTTAATTAAAATGTTTGTACAAAAGATGTTTAGCTCTAGTTAATTAAAATGTTTGTGCAAAAGATGTTTAGCTCTAGTTAATTAAAATGGTTTGTACAAAAGATGTTTAGCTCTAGTTAATTAAAATGTTTGTACAAAAGATGTTTAGCTCTAGTTAATTAAAATGTTTGTACAAAAGATGCCTATTATAATGTTTAATTATGAAAAAAAAGGATCATTTCCAAAGATCACCTGACCAACAAACCACATGACGTCATCAGTCATTCAAGACTCATTCGAGTTTGGTTCGAGGTATATGTCCTAACAACAACACGTTGAGGAGATGTGTCATAACACCCACACGTTGAGGAGATGTGTCCTAACAACAACACGTTGATGAGATGTGTCCTAACAACAACACGTTGATGAGATGTGTCCTAACAACAACACGTTGAGGAGATGTGTCCTAACAACAACACGTTGAGGAGATGTGTCCTAACAACAACACGTTGAGGAGATGTCGTGTCCTTTATCTGTTTTAGTTTACTTGATGGGTTTCTAAACACGACCAACCCAGGGTCTCAGCCTCGTCCATTCACTGCATCCGGGTTCCTGTGTCATCTTCTAGTCGGCTAGCACTGAATCATATCTGTGATGTCTTAGGGTCAAACGGTGCTCTGTATTTCTTCTTTTATCTCGTTATATAACGATAACAATCGTAAAACCACAACGATGATATTGCTTTAGTTGGATATAAGCAGTTAGAGCCTTTACAGAAAAAAACAGGAAACTGTATTCAGTGTCATATCACAAGTAAAATCTATTACAACCTTAACCCACATCAAGCAGCAAGTATACATTAGCTCCGAGTTCGTGAACGACTTTGAAAAAGGAAGGAGGTACTTTCAAACGATAAAATGAAAACTTTTTTAAAGAGCCAAACGATGATTTGATGTAGCACCGGAACAAAGTTTGTTCAGACGAAGTGATGTTCATGTCCAAATGTTCATGACTTTATAATATCATTAAACTCATCTTTAAATGTTTGGTTTAGTGTCAAGTTCTAATGTGGGGAAGTAAACCGTTTTATTTTTGGATTAGGTTACTAATACATTTCAATCTCCTTAAATACAGACGCTAAGAATTGCTTCTTAATCCTTGTAGGTTCCATCCCAGACATATCCTCTTTCTTCAGGCGTAATGACCCTTAGATCAGTTGCCTGATACAGGAGTTACGGCCGTGGTGTTAGCTGCAACCAAGATGACGTGTCACCAAGATGACGTGTCGTGTTACATTTACAATAAGCGACGATCAAAACGGTTTCAGGATTTCACTGCGGTTTAATTGAAAACATTTTTGTCATTCTTCATCGTCTACCATCCTCTCTGACACACGATGACTGTCTGGTACAACACAATCCTCTCTGTCACACGATGGATGTCTGGTACAACACAATTCTCTCTGTCACACGATGGATGTCTGGTACAACACAATTCTCTCTGTCACACAAATGGCTGTCTGGTACAACACAATTCTCTCTGTCACACAATGGCTGTCTGGTACAACACAATTCTCTCTGTCACACAAATGGCTGTCTGGTACAACACAATTCTCTCTGTCACACAAATGGCTGTCTGGTACAACACAATTCTCTCTGTCACACGATGGCTGTCTGGTACAACACAATTCTCTCTGTCACACAATGGCTGTCTGGTACAACACAATTCTCTCTGTCACACGATGGCTGTCTGGTACAACACAATTCTCTCTGTCACACAATGGCTGTCTGGTACAACACAATTCTCTCTGTCACACAGATGGCTGTCTGGTACAACACAATTCTCTCTGTCACACGATGGCTGTCTGGTACAACACAATTCTCTCTGTCACACGATGGATGTCTGGTACAACACAATTCTCTCTGTCACACGATGGATGTCTGGTACAACACAATTCTCTCTGTCACACGATGGCTGTCTGGTACAACACAATTCTCTCATGTCACACATGGCTGTCTGGTACAACACAATCTCTCTCTGTCACACAATCGTACTGTCTGGTACAACACAATTCTCTCAGTCACCATGGCTGTCTGGTACAACACAATTCTCTCTGTCACCACATGGATGTCTGGTACAACACAATCTCTCTCTGTCACCTATGGATGTCTGGTACAACACAATTCTCTCAGTCACACGTGGTGTCTGGTACAACACAATTCTCTCTGTCACACATGGATGTCTGGTACAACACAATCCTCTCTGTCACACGATCGATGTCTGGTACAACACAATTCTCCAGTACCACTCGTCTGGTACAACACAATTCTCCAGTATCTCCTGTTCTGTCTGCCATATGACAGATGTCTGGTACAACACAATTCTCCAGTACCTAGTATTCTGTCTGTCATATGACAGATTTCTGGTACAACACAATTCTCGCGTACCTAGTATTATGCCTGTCATATGACAGATGTCTGGTACAACACAATTCTCGCGTACCTACTATTCTGTCTGTCATATGACAGATGTCTGGTACAACACATTGCGCAAGTGTTTCAACTCCTTGCAGTGACTGTCACGTCATAGATGTATGTTACAATAAATTTCCTTAAAGACATATTTTGTGCCTATATTCTACATACATTTTAAAGAGCCATTTTTATAAGTCTACTTAAGATAAAATACGTGTCGTTAGTTATTTAGATTGTAATTTATCTTACAAGTGTTAAACCAATACTGTATTTTTTCTAAAATTCATTATATTCTTAGAAATATTGTTAAACCTACAAGTAAAAATGAAAATTGTTTACGAACAGACGGCGTCTGGTTCAAGAGGTTATCAAGTACACCTAGGAGTTTATGTCAATCAAAACTGATATTGATAATTTTATTAAAGAGTTATTTTAATGAACTTTAGTCGACTGCTAAATTTATCTAATTGTTAAAACTATCTCATGGGCATAGACTGTGTGTCTGAACCCCATGCTAGTGACGCCCTTTATTATAGGGTAGCACGAGTTAACGTCAGGTGTCAATGTCATGAATAGAATGGGATGTTTATTAACCAAGGTAATCCGAGCCGAGTCCTAGCCGAGGGCATGACTCGAGAACATGAGACATAGAACATGAGACATAGAACATCGTGGAGATAAATGGTGGCTTTATATGGCGGTGTTAACTGGTTAGGTTCAAGGTGTTTGAACAAATGAATGTTCACAACAACATCTTTGTGACAGCTTTTCCCTAGCAAAGAATGTTCAGGATGTACTATTGGCCTAACAATGAAACAAAATGCGCATTTTATTGATAAGTTAAAAGCACAAATGTATCGCTTGATATAACGAACCAGAAATAAGAAACTAAAGAAGGAAAAAAACTTAGAACGCAGTAACGACAAAATACACACAAATCATAAGGAAAAATGGTATAATTTAAGACACGCGCTATGTGTATGATCTTGTTATTAAAATTCTTAGCATCCACTCATTGAATAATCGAAAGAAATTAAATCTCATTAGTGTATTTTAAATTGTTCAAAATATCCAACATTCATTGCCGTATGTTAATTGGTGAAAATATCCATCGTTCATTGTCGTATGTTAATAGGTGAAAATATCCATAGTTCATTGCCGTATGTTAATTGTTCGAAATATCCAACATTCATTGCCGTATGTTAATTGGTGAAAATATCCATCGTTCATTACAGTATGTTAATTGTTCCAAATTTCCAACATTCATTGCCGTATGTTAATTGGTGAAAATATCGAAATTTTTATTGCGGAGTGTTAGTTTGTAAAATATTCAACATTAATTTCCGCGTGTTCGTTGTTCAAAATATCCAACATTGCGTCAGTTAGTTGCCAAAATATTCATGATTAGATTGAGAATTTGGTTGATTAAAAATCGATTGTTATGGGAAAGAGTGCTGGGATTGGTGGCAACATGCACCATTGTCGGGAACAATGATTATATAGCGAGTAATTGAACTCCAAACTGTTATTGTTGTTTATTTATTTCTTCATCCAGATGAAAGCATTAACCGACACGTCTTATCTTATCTTATCCTATCTTATCTTATCTTATCTGTTACAGACGCCCCTTCTATAAGAGGATCATTTCGTTTAAACGTGTATGTTGCCTGTTATTAAAACATATTGTTCAGTGATGACACACATGGTTCAACTATTTAACATACAATGATTCGGATTATTTAGGGTACGGGCCATTGTGCGAAATCTGTTCCGTATGAAATCTCTGTTCCCAGACTTGTATCTGTAAATCGAAGACTATCGTAAAGTAACTGTTTCTAACATCTAAAGACCGTAGAATAGACCATGTTATGCTATTTTTTTCCAATAGCTATATTTAGAGCAGGCGTCTGTCAAAGATGGCGTGGCAGATCTCGTCACATCTCACAACCTTTAGACCTATAACGTGAACGTGTCAATAGAGAACATGATATCTCAGAGGTTTACCTCCCTTTACTCTTATTCTCAGCTCTATGACTATGAAAACAGACAATATCCCAGCTCTATACATCAGCTTTATGGATATAAATTAGTTTAGCCTTATTCAATTATATTTATATTCTTTTAGCAATATTTCATTTATTTTGTGTCATTATTGTTCCTTAGAATTTATTAGAGACTACAGAAGTTGACTTAAACAAATTCTAAAGCAGATAGTTCATTTGTTCACAGATAAATGATTGGATACTAGAACAAAAAGAAATGTTTGGTCACAGATATAATGATTGTATACTAGCACAAAATGAAATGTTTGGTCACAGATATAACGATTGTATACTAGCACAAAAAGAAATGTTTGGTCACAGATATAATGATTGTATACTAGCACAAAAAGAAATGTTTGGTCACAGATATAATGATTGTATACTAGCACAAAAAGAAATGTTTGGTCACAGATATAATGATTGTATACTAGCACAAAAAGAAATGTTTGGTCACAGATATAATAATTGTATACTAGCACAAAAAGAAATGTTTGGTCACAGATATAATAATTGTATACTAGCACAAAAAGAAATGTTTGGTCACAGATATAATAATTGTATACTAGCACAAAAAGAAATGTTTGGTCACAGATATAAGGATTATACATGTATACGTATACAGTTACGAAGAGAAAGTTGTCTGTTCACAGATAAAATGATTGTATACAAGTACAAAGACAAAGTTGTTTTTCTGAAGTTGTCAGAGGCGTATCTTCCGTCTTGTCATTTGAGTTTTTAGACTTTCAGCTATGTACAGTCTATACTAACGCTGCAAAGGAAAACACACATTTTCATGAATATTTCAGTGTTCTAGAACTGTGGGGATGTTTATGGGAATTGTCTTTTATTTTTAAAAATACGTGCAGCAAATTCATTTGTAAAAGGTGTTCTAGGGTTTAAGGTACAGGAACCCCTGAAAGTTTATAAACAAAGATGTTCAAAGATATTAGATAATTCTACTCGTAGCTAAGGTATGCAATAACTAATGATAATCTTTTCTTATGATGGAAAACGTCACATTTTGACAGATTATTCATAGACAATCGACAGTTAGGAAAAAAATACCGTCACCTTTTTATGTTTTGTATTTCTTTATTTTTAAATCAACCAAATGTCTGCTTCTATTAAAATTGAATTCAAGACTTGAGTAAGTGAATTCAAATCATTGATCACCCATTGAGTCGATGGAGCGAGCAGAAGGCAAAGCTGATTTCTTGCAATGGTGGAACATCCACCAAATTCTTGTCATTGTGTCATTGATGCAGACCATATTAGTTTGCACTGATTAACAAAAACCCATACTATACCATCTACCGTCCTTTGCTGCTTTATCTACAGTAGTCCATTACACGTCAGCATACTATACCATCTACCGTCCTTTGCTGCTTTATCTACAGTAGTCCATTACACGTCAGCATACTATACCATCTACCGTCCTTTGCTGCTTTATCTACAGTAGTCCCTTACACGTCAGCATACTATACCATCTACCGTCCTTTGCTGCTTTATCTACAGTAGTCCATTACACGTCAGGTCTTAATGCACTTACAGGTTTTTGCTCATCTGCCATTAACCCCGAACCACCCACAACCCAATTAACTAACGGGCCACGAAGCGTCCCGTTGAATGTACCCCTTCTGAGACAACCCCCCCCCCATCCATTCCTTTACTCGTTGCTCGGTCGCCCTTTTGAAATGTGCCTGGTTGGTCGACAATGAAATGTGCCTGGTTGGTCGACAATGAAATGTGCCTGGTTGGTCGACAATGTAGCGCCCTGTTTAAAACAGTATAAGTCATCGGACTATCAAAGGTTAGGATTGTACATTATCAAAGGTTAGGATTGTACAGTATCAAAGGTTAGGATTGTACAGTATCAAAGGTTAGGATTGTACACTATCGCTCCTAAAACAACACCTTTTTTAACATGGGTTTTCACCTCATATATAATTGACGAATACGTGGGACGAAAGACGAAAAGTTTGCCTCTATGAACGACCCCCACACAAACTGTCAAAGAGAATCATTAGCAGGGGCTGCCATAACCCGCCATATACCTCATATCAACTGGACACGCCTGGACAGTTTTAAATACCAGAACACTTTACCTCGTCACGTCCAATTACCTTGCATGGTCCACATGTGTAATGGAAATGTAAACGGCGGGAACTAATTCTGTAGTCTCATTTTAAATGTGAAAATGCCACATAAGAATTTACAAGTCTCCACTTACGTGACCTTGGGATTTGATGCATGTCTTCTATTGAGGTTTGATGTACCGTCTCTCTTTTTAAAACATGAGAATCCCTGAGTAGGTTGACTG